>JABUIW010000046.1:3822570-3864601 GCA_013363375.1 Menidia beryllina | reverse complement strand
ACCAGGACCAGAGGGTTCTGGGTTGGAGTCCCGGGGGAACCAGGACCTTTCTGGGTGGAGTCTGCATGTTCTCCTGTGTCTGTGGGTTCTCTCCGGGTTCTCCGGCTTCCTCCCACAGTCCAAAAACCTGCATGTTAGTTTGTTTGGACATTCCAAACTGCCCTTAGGAGTGAATGTGAGTGTGCGTGGTTGTGTGTCTCTGTGTGTCCCTGTGATGGACTGGCGAGCTGTCCAGGTTGGACCCCGCCTCTCGCCCATTGACCACTGGGATAGGCTCCAGTTCGCCCATTATGGAATAAGCGGTAACGATAATGGATGGATGGATGGACTAAGGATGGACTCACCCGCAGGTCCGAGGGCTGGAAGCTGGACTCGGCCGCTGCGCAGAGGGTGTCGGCGGTCACGGTGTCGCACTCGGTGAGCTTGGAGGCGATCAGGATGCAGCCCGAGGCCAGGCAGTACAGGGACACGGGCAGGGACAGGCGGGCCGACAGAAACCGGTCCATCAGGGACACGGACAGGGGGAAGACGGCCTCGTCGCAGCCGCACTCGCAGCACACCTGCAGGGACAGAGAACAGGACGGAGCCGGTCACACGCTTTACCCCAGAGGGGATACCGAGACCTGAGGGGGTGGGGGGGGTGTACCTCCAGGGCCCATTTGGCCAGCTCCTCCCGGCGCTCCGGGTCCCGCTGGATGAGCGCGACGTAGAGCAGGGAGGGCGCGTACCTCTCCTCGGTGTGAAGCAGCCTCTGGATCACCCGGTGGCCCGACGCGCTGGGGTCCCAGGCCGCCCGGGGCTGAGGGGGGGCCCCGGCCCGACCCGGGGCCTGGACCCCACCCTGACTCTGGTCCTCCTCCGACTCCTCACACCAAAGAGACACGGGCATCCCTCTGTCCATCTTCACAGCTCGCCTCGGTGTTTTTAGTCCAAGAGGGAAAGAAAGCAAAAGGGGGTTTCTGTTCCTCTGCTGTTTGTTTTCCAGGTGAGTGCACGGCGGGTAATCCCTGAAGATCCTCGCTCTTCCCGGATGCGATGAGTCGTCATGAGGCGCCCGGCTGAATGTCGCCCCTCGCTACTCTCTCAGGATTTTATAGCGAGCGGCGAGAGAAAGAGGGAGGGGAAAAGGGGGAGGTGACCCTCCATGAGTGACATTTCATAATAATAATACGAAGACAAACAATACGGCCGGGGAGCAACAATTGCTTCAACAGGTGGGGAGAGGGAGAGAGGACGGAGAGGGGAGAGAGGGAGGCAGGGAGGGGAGAAGGGCCGCAGACAAGAGAGGGAGTGGCCCTCAGGGACCCGGCGACAGCTTGTCGTCGACAGTGAAAGAGAGAAGGGAGGAAAGAAAAGGCAGCGAGGGGAGAGGAGAGAAAAAGGTCATCTCCAGACTCTGACAATGGGTGTGGATGACAAAGGGATGAGAGAGTTTGTTTACAACACGAGCAGAGGAGTGTCAAACACTCCGATCTGCCCTACCCGAGTTTGAAAGCATCTTCAGTTTTATTAAAACTGAACTTTAGGGAACTTTTCCAATCTGTAAGGGTTAAAGATAATAAGCCTGACTGCTTTAGCTTTGCTCTAACCATGAAAAACTCCCTCGTAGGAATGTCTCCCTGAGCCGGTGGTTTGAGATGATCTAAGCTGAGTTCTTAATTTACTGTTGGCAAAATGTTGATTCGCAGGAACATAACATCTATCTAAAAGATTAACCGTTTTTTTGTTCACCTCTGCACATTCGTCAAGCGTTTCTAAAGCAAAAAGAAGCTGCTTCTTTCCAGCTTCTATCACCTGATGTGCAAAATATTACAGAACAACATTTTAAAGCAGTCGGAAAACATTTAAAACATGCTGAAAAACAACAACTAAACTAGATGCAGACGACATTTACCTCCAAAGTTTGGTCAAATCAGGCAGAAATAGACAGAAAGAACAGTAAAGATGTCAAAATGCAAACACTGTGAATGTGTTCGTCAAAGTTTTGGCTCTGTCTTTTCTCATTGTCAAAGCAACCTGTGTCCCGGCAGCCCCCCCCCCGCCTGTGACAATCTGCTGCCCATGTTTAAGGAGCACCGGGGCCACCGGGGAGGGCCGGGCGAGGTATGTGCAACAGACAGTAGAGCCCGGCAGGTCAATGAGCCGTATTGTCTCCCTTTACAAATCAGTGTCAGACAGCAGGCCCTGGCCTTCTGCCTTCTGCTCACACACATACACACACACACACACACGTCACGCATTCATGAGCGAGACACACTTTTCACACACTCCCCAGAGGCTCCTCCGACGGTCACAATGGGCTCGCACTCACCAGTGGAGATACAGATTGTATTTGACACGGTCATTACAGGTGGCTCTTCACACATTTAGGGCCACAATGGCAGGTTGGATTTCAAACGGGAGTTAAATGGACGCCATGCTGCGGGCGCCAGGACTTGATTTCAGCTGAGCATCAATTATTCATTCTCCGTTCGTCTCAAATGCAACACCCAGTTTTACCAGCTTGACAAGACAAAAAAAAACATTTTCAGGCAAAAACAATAGTTTGGAAACGTGTTATTGTAATAGTTACCACCGTCTGTGAACATGGCATTTGAGCTGAATATGGTCCAGCAACAGAACCCAATTTTCTGACAGAAAAATGCCAAGAATAACCAGATGTGATGTACACTTTTGAAATAGTTTTGAGAAAATAAAAGAGGAAGCAATATCCATGAAAAACTCTTTATCTTGTAGTATAGCGTTTGGGACATCTTTTTTCATTTTCACATTACATAAAGCTCCATTTTTGTCCCTCATCAGCATCCTGCCTCACACAAAACTTACCAAAACTCCACAACTTTCTGATGTTCGTGTTTCAGACTCATAGAAAGCAGGAGTCATTTCCTCTGCTGTGATGTGGAGCTGTGCTGAGTTCTCAATCAGTTGGTCATTTATTTCTTGTCTGGAAAGAGACTTCTCTGGGTCTTTTGAATCAACTTTCCATCCACACACAGCAGGAGTTTTCAAAGTGAGGAACAGAAGCCTACTGTGACACAAAACTACACATGAATAATTAATTCATCTCTTTGGGATGTTTGTGTTATTCATATAACTTTTAATAACTTTTCAGAGGCATTTACTGGTTTTTAACTAATTAAATTATCTGGTTTTGGTCACGAGGGAGGTGTTTTTGTCTTCTTTCATGACCATTTTCAGGGTCTTTCTTGTATTTGCCGTAATTTTCTTTGTTGATTATTACCTGCAGACTTTTGCACCCAAATGATCTTAATGTTAGTTTTATGTTGATTATGTTTAACGTTATTTACACAGTTGTTTGTGAGGGCTCAAATGGCAGTTAGTTCCTGCCTTTGACTTTGAAAACTTGAGCGAAATGAAAGTGAGTGGAAACTGTCTTCCACGGGAGTTTTAGTGGAAATGAGACATGCACAGTCAGCAGGTTTTATTCCCTCCCCACAAGGAGGAGAGCAGCGACCGGGGACCCCAACTTTCTGCGTAATGGTCACATGAAGAGGGTTTAATCCCAGTTAATGATAGCATTAGTCCCAGAATATCGGGTTTAAAGCTGTTGACCAGGCCTTTGAGCACAAATCACTCTTAGAGGGCCTGAAAGCAGATTGAGTCTGAATGAGGGAACGAGTGAATTTTGGCCCCACCAGTCGAGCGAGGTCAGGTTGGGGTGGCCTGGGGGGGGAGGGAGAGGGTGAGGGAGGGGCGGAGTGGCAGGTCATCAGCCTGTTTAAGTAGCCTGCTAAATTCATACACCGCAGCTGTATTCAAACAACAAGCATGGGGGGGGGCACAGGGACAGCGAGCAGCCAAAAGAGGCGTGCAGCGGGTCCTGAGAAGGGGGCGTGGCCCCCCGCCCCTCATTTTCCAGCTCATTTCCCCGGACGGCGGAGAACACTGGTCCCATTTTCCCCTCGACTATTCACCTCACACAGACACCTGCTGGCTGTGGGGGAGGACAGGGCAGGGGGGGGGGGGGGGGGGGGGGGGGGCCAAAGTTTAACCCGTTCACAAGTTAAGACACTATTTAAACAAGTATGTGATGGGGAGAAGATCACGCTGCTCTTTAACTCCAGCTCAAAATGCTCACCTAAAAGCAGAGTGTGGCTCCAAATGTGAGGCTCCAGATAACAGCAGAGTCGCCTGAATGGTAGAAATATGAGAATAAAACTCTTCATGTGACACATAAAACTGTGGACCTTTTGAATAAACTCCACCACAACAAACATTAAAACAGAGCAGAGCAAAAGGACTCAACAGTTTTTGGTCCCTGCTGGAAAGTTACGTCAACTCCAGACTTTAAACACTCTCCCATTAGTTTAGCTCTTTTACATCTCAGACCTTTTGCATCATTTAATGGTAAAAACTTTGCTCAAAACCCTGTTGTGCACAGTCAGACATACACGATAACAGCAGGCAGAAGACTACACCATAATAGTTTTGTAATAAATTATAAATATTCAAATTTTTTTTTGTTTTTCATGATTTGTTAAAGGGCCAAATAAAGAATCTATTTTTTTCTCAGGTCAGACTAAATGGTTAAAATGGTTTGTTCCACCTGCACCTCTCTGGGTTCCTATTGGTTAGAGCTGCCTGGTTTGGCAGGAGCTTTCACACCAGATGCCCGACCAGAACACCACACCCATCTGAGGATGCGTTGGCCAAAGACTCTTCCATGTGTAAACTGGAATCAAACCGCTGACCCCCCCCCTGGCAGGAGGCTGCTATCAGCCCCTGACACCAGCCGGCCCAAGAAGCTGCATTAGAGCACAATAAAAAACCTCTTTAAATGATTTCAGAGGAGGATCCTGGGGTTGAAATGCACCTCTAGGATCTTTGGCTTTGTTGTGAAACATGTCAGGACTGAACTTTTCTGCCACAAAATCCTTCTTTCTCTTAAATTACCAGCAGTTACCAAATATACACAGATTCAGGAGCCATCTGAACACGGTGACTTGGGAAGGTTTAAATATTTATTCGGTAATTATGAAGATGAAAACGCTATTACATAATACGGAGAGTTCCAAGGCTTAAAATGTTACCACGCAGCTTGTAAAAACTATAAGGCATGCAAAGTCTTTGCATAGGGGCTGGAATGGCATGATTAAAATACTAACCAGATGCTGCCGGAGAGTTCAAACCTTCATGTCTTCCCTTTACAGATACAGAGGAGAGGTGGCACGACCAGACAAAGAAACTAAAGACGAAGCCCCTGAGAGGGAGCCGGTGGCAAACAGGAGTGCAGCTTCTCAGTTAGCAGCAGGTCGGGAGGACGCGGAAGGGAACAAAATGGCATGTAAAACAAAGACCGAGCTGTTGAGACCAAATAGGGCACACAAACACACACAAAAACTAGAAATATTACAGATTTTTAAACTAATATCAAAGGAAAGTAACCTCAACAGCGCCCCCTGCCTCTGAAAGAAATAACATTCCACATTCCCGATCACAGCACATTCCTTCTTGTGTATACTTCATTGCTAAATATCGTTCGGACATTTGATGATAACCGCCGGTCGGGCAGCCGACTCAGGAGTTAAGGGTAGCTGGGCACGCGCGGCGAAGCGGGGGAGGCGGCTCCCGCCGGCGAGGGCTGGACGGGGCGCCGCCGCTCGCCGCTCTGCGAGTCCGGGCTGTCCTCCTCAGAGCTGGACGGCACGTAGAGGCCCAGGACCCGCTGCACCTGCAGGGGAAGCTCCTGAGGGGAGCAGAAAAGGGCAGAGCGTGAGGCCAGCCTGAGGTGTGTCAGGGATCCAAACGGGAAATGACCTCCATTTAGGGAGGAAACGGAAGCCCAAGGAGAGAGGGCAGAAAGGCACTTACCCTAAACTGACTGTGGAACAACACAAATAGAACACATCAGGCTTTTGAGGACACAACTCAAGGCTCTTTGAAGTCAGGAAGCACAACAAGTGCTCAGAAAGAATCAAAATGGCTGGTTAAACTCCTGTTGGATTGAGTTTTCAGATGGAGCCAAAGCCTCCCAAATACAAACAACCATCAGAACACTCCAAAAACTGGCAGAAAAGAAATGTAAGTCCACTCCTCTGGTGGGTGAGAGGCAGCGAAACACTGCATTCCCCTCAATGCCCATAGAGACACTGAATAAAGAAGCCACACAGGACCTTTCTGGGAGACTGAAGCCCGTCGCTGCTGCTCAGAACATTTAACTGTAAAACGCTTTTTATCAGGATGGGACGCGTGTTAGCTGATGAACAGGAAGCGGGCGGCCATGAGGTCGCTCCGGGGGGGGCGCCCGTCTTTTTACTCTCTCACCTTGCACTGGACCAGCTGCAGGTAGATGCCCTCCGCCTCCCGCAGGACCGTCTGCAGGTCCAGCTTCATGGTCAGCTCATTGATGTGCTGCGGATCCATCAGGAGGAAGCAGAGTGAGAGTGATGCTTACCGGTGGTCCCCTCACACGCACAAAGAGACACACACACCTTCAGAATAGTGTTGAAGTCGTGGTCTGAGCCAATCAGCTCCCCTCTCTGTGACTGGAGGATGGAGCAGGCGATCAGAAGGTGGAAGTTCTCGCAGGGAAGCCGAGTCCAGAGGACCTGCAGGGGGGAGAAGAGCCTCGTCATAAACTCTCAGCGCGTTTGCTCTCGGTGGTTACGCTGTATAAAAATGGCACCCACCTCCCACAGGGTGAGGATGTCCTCAAAGGAGAACTCCCTCTTGAACCAGATGAGGAGCCAGCGGAAGCAGAAGCAGAGCGAGCCGCTGTCCTGCGAGTCTGCACACCAAGCAGAGTTCCCCATTTTAATGATTAACAGAAAACACAGAAGCCTGCCAGAGCTCTGCTCGGCCTCCGGGCTGGGTCTGAGTCCGGGTGCGTCTCATTGAGTCTGACGGGGAGACTGAGAGTGGACTGACCCAGGAAGTCGCACAGCTCGGGGTCCAGGGCCTTCAGCAGGGCGCTGAGCTGCAGGAGCTGCTGCTTCATGGCCTCCTGAGACTCCTCGAAGTTCTGATGCTGTGGAGGGAAAAAAGCATCTGAAGTGTAAAGCTCACTTTATTTTACCCGACCAAGAAATGCCGATATGCGAGAAAATGTCGTTTCAGCCAAAAAACGAAGCAACTTGTCAGGACAAGAATCAGCTGTTGAAGATAAAGAGTTAAGGAATATTCCCCTTAATGCCGATAATGTGTTCGCTCCACATTTAAGCTAGCAGGTTCTGAGAGTTTGAGAGTCTATTCCCTGTGGGGAATAAGAGAGAAGGATTCCAGTTTTTGGGTTATTTTTTGACTCATTTTGTTTGACAATAATTCAATGAATCTCGATTCCCAACACTTTTAACCCTTATCTTTTAGCCACTTATTAGCTGGCAATGGGAGAGGCTTCATTTCCAGTCATAGAGCTGACAAAAAGAGGAGTAGGAACCAGAGAAACTTTGACTCACCAAAAGCTCCATGAAGCCCGTCAGGCACCAGAAGGACTCCACTTCGTTCTGGGTAACAAACAGGATGGGAGCCAGGAGGTCACTCATCCCCTGGACATAACCTGCAGCCATGGAAAAGGACACGAAAAGCCCCACAGGTGTTTAGAACCGGCCGAAACCCTGAATCCCCTCAGCACTGTGACCAAACCAAACAGACGGCTGTAGAACATGTGAAACTGTTTGGCTCGTGCGTCTTAATTTAGTCGCTGGTTAAATTGAGTTGCTGCTGTTTTATTTACAGGCAAAAGGAAAACGTCCTCCATTTTCCCTATAAAGCTCTTTGTAATCTCCTGCTCTGACAAACCTCACGCGATTAAACTTTAATGTTGAACCTCATGCACGACTGCGGTTTCGTGAAGTTCGTTAAATAATTCAGGGCATTTTTTCCCTCTCGTTCTTTCCTCGTCCCGGTTCAGAAACTTAGAAAAGTTACTCTGGTTTTAGAGGGGCGTATCATGGTGGGAGAGCGCACCCAGGTCAAAGTTGAACATGCAGTAGGTCATCAGCACGTCGTGGAGCAGCGTCAGTCCTGGGTTGTCGTTTCCAGAGAAGAATGTGTTGTTCCTGTCCGTCCGGCTGACGTCTCTCTCTGTGGGGGCAGAACACGGACAGCTCAGCGTCCGGCAGGCGGACGGCCCAAACCGCCGGTGGACGTTGAGGCGGTGGACGGGCCGCTGGGCTCACCGATCAGGCTCCTGTACCCCCGGAGGAGGGAGTTCCTCATCTCCTGCTCCTCGCTGACCGACTTCCACTGCACCTTCATTCTGAAGTACTCATCCCTGCACACACAGACGCACAGAAAGCAGCCGACCACTGAGACTCGAAAACCAAATCCTCTAAAAGTTTTTAGGAAAAAACAAAACAAAAAAACACTGACGTTTTGCCCCGGAGAATGTCTTCCCTTTCCTTCGCTGTGCTGTTCCAGGGGTAGAAACCCAGGAGGAACTTCCACACCTCTTTCCTGAGCGTGGGCCTGATGCCCTGCGAGGCCCCAGAAGAGCAGAAAAAAGGCGGGTTTGGTTTAGAGCGTGCTGGAGGTTCACAGAGGACGCGGAGCTACCCGCCGGCCGGCCTCACCCCTCTGAACACCAGCTCTTTGATCTTCTCCGGGTTCTTCACGCGCCCCTCCGAGTCGAGAAACTCCTCCCACTTGTCCAGTGGGTGTCCTCTGGTGACGTCTGGTCGGGGGCCGAGCTTTAAGCCCAGAGAGGAGAAACAATCCCAGACATGAGCGGACAGCATTCAGAGACCTGCACATGTCTGGACTCTCCACAGTACCGGATCCTTACGCATGTGATGACTTCGAACCCGGGCTCGTCGTCGGGCTGCGAGGGCAGACTGCGGTCCTGAGCGGCCCCCGAGTGGGCCGGCGAGTCGGGAGGCCGAAGAGCCGCCCTGAAGAAATTAGTGACTTTGGAAAATCCACCGAAGGTTGTGGCATACGGATCATGGATGAATCTCTGTTGGTGTTGGACAAAAGCAGAGTTAAAAACAAAACCTGGCTAAGAGCTATGAAAGGGGCTTAACTGACTCATTATTTGAGACTAATTTTTTACCCCACGTGAAGCACCAGACTGAATCAAGGACAAAAGTGTTCCAAAAATGAGAAAAAAATTCAATTTAATAATATCAAAAAATGATATCAAAATGTCCTACTTCCATACAATACAACTAAGAGTATAAATAACCCAACTGAGGTCAACTGAACCGCAACCAAACACAAACCAAGCTGACCTCCAGATACAGAACAAGAAACTAATACAAATTAACATCCATAACCGAGTACCATATTTGATCACAAGCGATCCAATTTTCTGAAATTACCGAGACGAGATCGGAGCCTCCGTCGTCGAGGAGATGCAGCTTATCGAAGGACTGGGAGAAGGCGCCGGCGTCCCGGGGGTATGCCAGGAAGAGCCGCCCGTCCACCGGTGACCTGAGGGGAAACCAGCGCACACGAGCTGTCAGATGCGCCGGATCATGGAGGGGGGGGGCTCACAGAGAGGTGTGCTGAGGTCTGCCGGGCTCACTGGTCCAGGATGATGTAATGCTGCAGCGCCCGGAGCAGCTCTCTGGTCCCCCCTCTGTGGAAGTGCAGGGGGGGCAGCGGGTGCCCGCCTCTGCTGGTCAGCACCAGGAAGTTTCGTCCCAGAGAGAAGCGTGCCCTCCGGAGGGAGTAGAGCTCCGACAGAGGGAGGCTGAAGGCCCACTCGCCTGCCAGGAAAAAGAGACGTTTGCTTTCAGCTCTATTTTTTGTGCGTGCAAAGGTTTTTGAAAAACGATCCGAAGCCTGACCCGCACCTGAATCCTTCATGGGGACGTGCTCGCGGTCTTTCTTCACTGTGCTGATGACCGCCCAGTCGGGCTCGTAGCCCGGGTCGAAGTTCGTATCCTCCTCCCCTCCTTCACCATCCTAATCGGCGAGAAGCCCCCATGTTACTCAGCAGGAACACAAACAGCTGGCGTGTTACGGAAACGACGACCGGCCGGCTGCTAACCCTTCTGGTGTAGAGAACAGCGGGGGCACTGCGGCCCTCATCCTCCAGAGGGCTCCACTCCAAAGCTGGAACCCCGGCCTAGAAAAAAAAAGACAACTAAATAGCTTGACAAACAGGAAAACTGGTGATAGTACCAGTTAAATGTCACCAGTCTTCTCTGAGAGAGAGTTTCAAAAGGTTTAAATGCCTCTGGACATTTTTTAACCTCTCTGTCATTCCTCTGATTCCTGATGTCTTAGGTGCCTTTAGAAGCTGTTTTTATTCGCTCCCTGATCAAAGTTAGAGGCAAATCATGTATTTCCAGTAGCGGCTTTGCATCAGTGTGAAGTTCTTTCACTGTTAATTCAATGTAACACAACAGGATACATTTGTCCTCTCGAGCTATTAGGAATTTTTGCCTTTTATCCATTAAAAAAACGTATTTCTTCACTATTTTTCTCCACCGTTGTGTCTATAGATACAATTTTGCATTGCTGTGTCAACACTTTAGTTGACTCTGGCCGTTTTTAAGATGCTTTATCGTGTAAAATCTGAATGCAAACCTGTCTTTGGAGCTATCTTTTTGACCATGGCCAGCGAACACACACTTCTTACCCGCTCCACGATCCGGATGAACCCTGGGATAGACGTGTCCAGGTTGCTCCTCTTGGCATTGGTGTGGAGGTACACCCCCTCCTTCTCAAATATCAGCTGAGAAGGAAACATCCCACACACATTAAGCAGCCAAAACTGAAAACTCTTTTTTTTAATAAGGGCTGGGATAACTGCATTCATATGGGTTTATGTGGAGGAATAGTTTCTCTACACGTTTCAGAAAGTAGTGACGAAGCCAAACTGATACATCAAGAGTTCAGCAATCATAAAATGTGGGATCTGATGTAACAAATAATCACATGGCAGAGCAAGAGACAATACTCCATCACAGGGATTAGAAGTATTCTCACAAACTGTGTTGTTTACTCCCTCTGAATGGTCATTTGACAGTCTCCTCTTCCCCCCGAGAACAACAACTAATTCACATAAATAAAGAAGTTTGAGCCTCCATTTCCAGTACAGTCACAGATCGAAAGGCTAAAGACACTGTCATGTCACATGACCATGGGGAAGCCCGTGAGTCAGGTCAGTGAAACCAGTCAACCTACCTGAACAGAAAAACTTATGGAGACTTTTATTTATTGGCATTACTATTTCGTCCGCAAGCTATTGATTGCGTAAAAGTACTCATACAGATGTACACGACAGAATGTGACGTTTTATATCCATATAGGTGAAAGCCGACATGAAGCCGACATTGTCCTGGTTTTCTGTATTGAACGTTATTGACAGCCCAAAACTAGCCTTAGCATCAGCTAACTGCGAGCTCAAGAAGTCAAACTCTGATTTTGACCGTGACGTGACCGACACCGATAACCCACAGCAGCTCCGGGTGAGACACACAACGAAAAAACAAATTAAAATACCTTGAACTCCTCTGCGTTTTCCTCCATCTTTCTTTCGACTATGTGGCTGCTTCGTTTTTCCATAACAAACGCTACGTCTCACTTCCGGTTAACGCCACGCCCACCCTTAAACGTAAGACACCAAAGAGCCAATCAAACTGCAGCAGATCTTCCGTTTTCTTGATTTTCGAGGATTATCTTATAATTCCCGCTCAGTACATTTTTATTTCCTAAAATAAGTATAATTACAGTACTGATCTCTCATACTAATCTGGGTTTTTAATAATGTAATGCAAATTGACCACTAGATGTCAGTAAAACTCTTTTCCAAGTCTTCCTAACATCCCTACACTCGTCCTGACAATACTCATGCAGTTTTATAGACAATAAACTTACAATTTACTTACAATAAATCTTTAAGAGCCAGCGGCATTACTCATGTTTTCCTAAATGACATAATCCCTGTTATGGTCACTTAGTAAAGTTTGTTTTGAAAACTCAGACAAGGTGGATGCTTTGGAAATGATCTTCTTCCTGTTGTCTCTGTACATAAAATAATATGATACCGTACCAGTGAAAGTTTTAGACACACAGGCTCATGGATTCCTGTCATAACAAAAGAAAACAGACCACGCAGATAAATTCCAATTAATAATCCAATCAAATGTAAAAGCAGTCATCTCAAATAGTCATTTTAATTTTTTAAATTATTTTTGACCAATGCTTTCAGCATAGTTTGTATCTTGAAATAAATTGAATGCCCACTGTGTGTATTTTTTACCCACTTGTTTGGTATATATGGACAAACTCCATCCTTATATGTCTTTTTCTTGTTTACGACTTTTAGAGAAACTATAAATGCATCATTCAAACTACTAATATCTTACAAATAGTCGACTTGACTTATATCCAGTGAGTCAGCAGGTCACAAAAGAATGATTCATGTTAGACCTGTTCATTTTTCCGATGAACTAAGTGACCTCATGCCTTTGTGTTGTTTCTGTTCCTGGAATGGCGTTAATCTGAGGACTTGCTGCTACAGAACTGGCCTCTGAGCAGCAGAAGCTACGTTCTTTGTCAGGTTGAGACTTTTCTTCATGAAGTCAAATGTTTATTGTGCAGCTGGCAGCTCTCACCATGAGGGAACAGCCGCGCGTGCACGAGGAGACGGCGAGAGCGTGCCCGTGCACAGACCTTGGTCACGTGTGCGACGTGCGTCGGACTGTGGATCAGTAAACAGGCGACGCTGGAGCTGCGTCAAGCTGGAGGCCGGACCGGAAGTAGAACCACCAAATATCAGAATCAGAATAAGGTTTATTACCAAGTAGGTTTTTAGACTCACAAGGAATTTGCCTAGGTGTTTGGTGCACAACACAACACTTCTATGAGAAGCAAATATGTGTTCAGTCTGCTATTTTACGATCACTCCAAGCGTTTGGACGCATTTAACACACGTTCACGTATCCAGGTGTGCCTCTGGCCTATAAATAAGTGACATTTAAAAGAATTTGAATCCAGTTCATTTGAATTCTGGTGGCACACACCTCTAATTTAACTTTTAATCCCAAAAGTTAAGGAGATTTAATTCAAAATCTGTGAAAAGCAAAAAAATAATTCCTTTCAATTGACAAATAACCATGTGTTGCTTTAAAATACCATGTTAATACTAAATACAGCACACATCTGTTTTCTTTGATAATTTTTACGTTGCTGTAATATACAAAAAATAGGAATATTTGTTTAATATTTCTTTGAATGACAATTTGAATTTAATTCGATTTTTCTTTATACATACAGGCCATCCGCTTGCTTCTAAATCAGCGAAATCATTTGGATTTTAGGGTTGTTCATCCAAAACGTGCTGAAAAATGTCATTGTGTGTGTTTTTTTTTACATTTTAGGACAGAAACTGTTACAGGATAGCTGAAAGTTTTCATTTTGATCACGACTATGTGAAGATCACACACACATTGATATCTTTACACAAACAATAATCCACTTAAAGGGAAAAACCCGTTTTGTTCTGAAGGTCTGACCGGAAGTGCTTCGGCTGTTTGACTCCAGCTTGTTGCCGCTGGTGTCGAGCCTAGTTGGGGGAGAGAAACCGTGGGTGAGGGCAGAATCCGGACGCCTAAAGGAAGATTAAGCTCGATCAACATCTGGCAACGTGCAGGAAGGACCGTGAACGGGTAGGTGGAGGTGGTCCCGGGGCCTCGGGCGCGCGCGGGGCCGCGTGCGCGCCTCCGCCGGAGCCCGAAAATGGAGGTGAAGTGCGGCTGTCCGGAGGAGGCTGCACACAGCACTGAGCAAACAACGAGATAAACAACAACAGCTGCTGCAGGGGCCGCGCGGACCAATAAAAAGCACGCACTTTGCAACGAGCTGGACGGGCCCGTGCAGGGGGGGGGGGCACACACACAGATAGACAGACAGCAGAGTCTCTAGCTGGAGGCTAGTCGTTAGCAGTAGTTGGTGTTTTGCAAAGGGGGGGCTGCGACAGGCATCACGCAAACTGCCCAAACTTTGCGCGTTTGTTTGTTTATCTGCGCACGTGCACGTCAGAGCAACCGAGTCCTGCAGCTGACTTTTTGTTTTTGTCGATTTACTTTTGATCTGGTGTTCAATCCTCTTCTTTTCCAGGTATCCCCAGCAGCTTGGCAACATCTCTTCTCTCCCCTGGCTCTCTGGAGTGGAAGGACACCCCCCCCCCCCCGCAACATATCCGGAAGTCCCCCAGGGGGCCCCCCCACCCACCCATCCAACCAGCCAGCTGCACCTGCCTGCATCCTCATAGGTGCAAAAACAATCAGGAAACTACACCAGCGACCCCTCCCCCGGGCCTCCAGATTCAGGGCCTTCCTCCAGCGTGGCTAGGCTCGGTTGCCAGGCGACCTGTGTGTGTACCCCCCCCTCCTCCCCTCACCAGCACCCCCTCAGCGACCGCGTCCAGGCCGCCATGGCGTCCACGGCCCAGACGTCCGAGCCCGAGATCCCCGACAACCACCGGGAGAGCTGGCAGGCGCTGCTGGCGGCGGCCGAGGCGTACGGCCAGAAGTCCGGCTGCGACCTGGCGCTGCTCACTGCCTGCAGGCGCTTCCGCCCGTCCGGCGGCGGCGGCGGCCAGGGCGAGGGCGGGCCGGCCTTCCCCCGGGAGTGCGACTTCTCCTACGGCGTGTGGGGGCCGGGCTTCCTGGCCGAGTCGGCGCGGCGATACGTGGACGACATCGGCGTGCTGCACTCCACCACCATGCTGACCGCCCAGAGGCACACGCGCCCGGCCGGCCAGGAGGGGGGCGGGGCCAAGCAGCCGGCGGCGGTGGACCTGACCTCTGACCCGGGGCGCCGAGGGGTGAGTGGGCGTGCGCCCGGCGTCCGTCCAGAGCTCAGACCCTATGTTTGTTTATGTTTATGCATTTGGCAGACGCTTTTATCCAAAGCGACTTACAGAGTAGACACAATATTACATTTCTCATCACTATGACAATAAGTTATATAGAGGAGAAACACTGATCAGAGTCAGTGGTGAGATAGAGGTAGAGGGACTACAGAAGGAGCTGTGGGGGGGTAGAGGTACGGGTTAGGGTTAGGATAGGAGATGCTCTTTGAAGAGGGGGGTCTTCAAGAGTTTATGAAGACAGACAGGGACTCTGCTGTTCTTGTAGCGCTTGGTAGGTCGTTCCACCATCTTGGAACGACACATGCAAACAGTCTGGATGGTCTTAATCGTGGTGAAGGCTCTGCTAGACCACAGTCCATTGATGACCGGAGTGATCGAGTTGTGACATAAGCCTTTGCAAGAGGATTCAAGTAGAAGAAGTAGACCCTTCCGTTTTTTGGCGTTGCAGAACTTCCCGGGCGACGGCGGCGTGGGCGGGGTCAGCCCCAGCGGCCGGCTGTACTCCCAGAGCTACCCGTCCATCTACAGCCCGGGGACAACGGCGGCGGGCGGCGGCGGCGGGCAGAACGGCAACGGCGAGCGGGACAGGAGCGGGACGGAGGCGGAGCGCGGCCGGCAGAGGGCCGGGATCCTGGAGCTGGAGGAGGAAGGCGAGGAGGAGGAGGAGGAGGAAGAAGAGGAGGAGGACATGGACGAAAGGCGGCCGTACGGGAACGAGAGCGCCGGTGAGCAGCGACCTCTGACCCAGCCCGTCGCCGCTCGCCGCCCCCCCTCATCTCTGCTCTCCTTACAGGCGTGTTCTCCATGGACGAGGACTCTCTGTCCCGGGACTGCGAGCCCTTCTTCGAGTCGGACGGCGAGGAGGAGAGTACGGACGGTGAGCGCCCGGCGGCGAGCCTGGCCACAACCGCCCCCCCGTTTTACGACACACCCCCTCACCCCACCTCCCTCCCTCCTGTCTGCACCAGGGTCCCTGAGCGAGGACGCTCCCCCGCCCCTGCCGGCGTCCCGCGGGATGGCGGTGGGCCCGGCGGCCTTCTCCGCCCGCCACGCCCAGCTGGCGCTGGCCCGCTCGCTGCCCGTGTCGGTGCCCGTGTGGGGCTGCAGGGGCGGGCGCGCGCAGGGCGACAGCAACAGCGGCGAACGGGTGAGCGGGGGTGGGGGGGGAGGGGGAAAATCGGGGGAAAAAACGGCGTGAAATGAGCTCTCAGAGCACAGAGGGGCGCTTGTAGGAAACCGGCCTGAGTAAAACCATGAACAGAAGCATTTTTTTTTTAGTCCGGCCTCTTTGAAGCGCCGCGTTAGGAGAGGGTCAGGGAAACAGCTGAACGTCAGTTGATCCCGACATTTCTCGGTCCAGAGACAAAGCGGCCTTTAGCTCCCACGGCTAGCCTCGGACTCATGTGACCGCCAGAGGTTCGGAGGTCGTCCCAGGAGACCCCAGTTTTTTTAAACAAATTTTTTATTATTTTTTCAGAAATAATACAATGTGGTACGAATGTACATGTGTATTTTTAACATTTTTAAACATAAAAAACTAAACACAAACGCAGGGTGATTTCAAGAGTGTGAGAAAAAACAAAAAAAAAACCTTATTGCATAATTAGTGGAACGACAGGTCTCCGACGTTTATTGAATATGGGTATTTGTAGTCTCAGAGAATATGTTATATGTTCCATTTGGTATATATCCCAGACCTTCTGAATCCATATATTGTAGCAATGATTGTTATGCATTTTAGAGCCGCTGTTAATAATATATTCAAAATATATTTTCCATCTCGTGTAGTGATAGTTTTGGGTGTTACTCCCAATAAGGCAATGTCTACAGTATATTGGATGGGATTTCCTGTTTGAATATTACTTTTAGGGCATCAAAAATTTCTTTCCAAAACTGATTTAATTTGGGGCATTGCCAAAATACAGTGGGGAAAATAAGTATTTGACCCCTTGCTGATTTTGCAGGTTTGCCCACTTACAAAGAATGCAACGATCTATAACTTTAATCATATGTACATTCTAACAGTGGAAGACAGAATCCCAAAGAAAATTCCAGAAAATCACATCATAGGAATTTATAAAAATTGATAACCATCTGATGAGGAAAAATAAGCATTCTTTGTAAGTGGGCAAACCTGCAAAATCAGCAAGGGGTCAAATACTTATTTCCCCCACTGTATGTGTGTGTGATTAAGCCCTCTTGTCTTGACCCCCCCCCCCCTGGTGTCCCCCGGGTGGGCTGCGCGGACCTGGAGCACATCGCGGCCCGGGGGAAGGCCCTGCTGGCCCCCGGGGCCACCGACGGCACCGAGATGTTCGGCGCCCTGCCCCGGCCCCGCCTCAACACGGGGGACTTCTCCCTCAAGCACTGAGGCCGGGGGCGGGCGGGCGGGCGGAGGAGGAGGAAGAGGAGGAGGACGCCACGAGAGGAAGAGGAGAAAGGGACAGAGGGAGAGAGGGTCAGGGAGAGGTGGACCTGGAGGTTCTGGCTAAAACGGGAAACGGTGTGAAGGCTCGTACCTCCATTTATCTTTCACTAACCCCAAAATTAACGGCACATGCTTTCGGGAGTAACTGTCGTGAGGAGATGTTGTCAACACTAATGATGCTTTCAACACTACTGCCCCCCCCCCCACCCCACCCACCCCCCCTGGTCATAAAACATCTCACACCGATAGCTGCTGCTAGGCGACACTGGGGCTGTGTGTGTGTGTGCGGGGGGCTCTGTAGGGATCCAGAGGGGGCCGTTTTGGGTCAGATTAGCCGTGTGGCCGGTGGATCTTTGGGAAAAACATCCCCATCTTTCATCTTTCATCGTTCTGAAGCTAAACGCTACGATATCTGAGGCCGATAGCGGTGGATGGTCGGTAAAAATCCTTTTTTTTTTTTTTTTTTTTTCCCTTCTCAAAAGTCCAGTGGTCGGTAAAAATCCTGTTTTTTTTGTTGTTTTTTTCCCTTCTCAAAAGTCCAGTGCCGCCCTCACGGATTCCAGAATCAATAAGTGCAAAGCAAAGCCTAAAAACACGCGTCGTCGCCCTAAAAGCTCATCGATTAGGATTTCGTGGGTCTCGCTTTTGTCCACAGACGGCTTTTAACGCCAACGTTTAAAACTTGTCGCACGAGGGTTGTTTTTTCTTTTTTTTTTGCTGTTGCAACAACTGGCCTCTGTTTGCTCCGTTGTGCATCCAGATGTTCCCACAGCGCTGCTGTTCAGCACTTAGTGTGAATAGACGATCATTAAAGAGCGATCCCGGCGGGTTAAACGGGCTGCCTGGGACCAGCCGGAGCACAGGTTGCTAATGGAGGAAATGGTGGCCGTTTCTCTTCGTTTCATCCAGCTTTACAGCTTAAAAACCCCTAAAAACCAGCAGTGGGCGGGGCCTGCTCTACACCGTTCATAAAGCTCATGCAAAACTCGCCACCGGCCTCCGTGCAAACGTCCCCGACCCGCGTTACCTTCGTCCGACCAGCGGAGGGTTTGGATCCCAGTGTCCTCAGACCGGAGAGCATTTCTACATCAAAGTAAGCTATTTTTCTAAACCAGTCGCTCAGGTTCAGAGCCCTTTGTGCTAAAACTCCAGGCCGCGGCCGCCTTTTTCCTCCAGTCTGTCGGAGAAAAAAAACAAAAACAAACAACGAAACGTCCCCAAACTGTTCAAATGTTTCAAAAGTAGCAGGCAGAGTCCCAAATTAGGCGTCCCAGAGCCTGTGAGGTCAGTTTGAGCTGTTGGGTGAGATGACCAACAGGCCCGCGGCCCCCCCCCCCCCCCCCCCCCCCAACCCCACCCTTTAAACCCCACCCCGACGGGTGCGTTTCTTTCGTATGCAGGCGGCAAAACCAGAGAAACGAGCAACGGTTGATTTAACGCGAAGCTTTTGGAAATGTGAGCAGACACCAGCACCTCCTCATTACATGCCTGCTTTTAATTTTGCCAACGAATGACTGACTGATAAAATGATTGTACTTCAATAATGAGTTTTAGGGGATGGTATTTTTCTTTTCTTTCTTTTCTCTTGCTCTGTTGTTGAAACGAGTGAACGGATGAATGGGAAAGACCGTGCGTCTGCGTGTGTGTGTGTGTGTGTGAGGGAGAGAGAGAGAGAGAGAGACAAAGAGCGATGGAGTTGATCTGAGAGGTAACGCATCCATCTCTGACAGAAATAAAGAAATGTTCCGTTATGTACTTTTATGTTTTCAATAAAGAAGCAACACCAACAGGACTTGTGTGTGTGTGTGTGTGTGTGTTTACACAAGGCCCCTAGAGGGCAGCAGCGTCCTTCAGGAGATGAAACCGTGTAACGACACTGAATTTATTGACATAATTTAGCACATAAAAAACATGCTAAAATCAGTTTCTGCTTACAGTAAAAGACACAAAGATCGGCCTGATTTCTGCCGGAAGTTTCCATTTCTGAAGACCCTCGGCGAAACAGTCCCTAAGCTTCTGGTAGGCGTTCACAGAAAGCAGACAGAATCTACACAACAGGCTCACTTGTTCCCCTCTTTTCACCCCCCACGTGGGCTGACCCTCCTCCCCCGGTCACTGGTCGTTCTTACGAATGAGGCAGAAGGAATTTGAGCCGATCCAGAAGGCGGGGAAGACTTTTTCCGCCAAGCTGGCCTTGAATTTGTGGATCAGCCGCACCTCCTTCTGGGCCTCGCCCTCCACCAGGAGGAACTTGATGAGGCCGGCGGGCTGGTCAACGTAGACGCCCATGGTGGAGGTCAGGGGCAGCTGGACCTCCACGTGCTCGCTGTTGTGCCAGACCTGGTAGCAGGAGCCCGACCAGCCGGCCCCCCAGGAGCTGCCGTTCTCCCCCAGGCCGCAGGGCACCTCCTGGCCCTTCCGGGGGGCACTCTCCAGGACCACCCCGATCACCACCCAGCCGTCGAAGTCCACCTCCCAGTAGCCCCGGAAGCCCAGCAACGCCTCCTTACTCAGCACCTGAGAGGAGAGAGGCAGCCTCAGACAAATAACCACCACCAGCCCCTGAAATGTCATTTTCTTTTCCCTCTTTAAGACTTTGTGTTTTTCGTTCAGTGCATTGTGAAGATCGATTGGTTTTGCGACGCAATGCAGTTTTTATTTATTTATTTATTTTTTTTTATTTCTCCTTTTTTTCCCTTTTTTTCTTTTTTCTTTTTCTTTTCTTTTTTTTCATTTTCAATGCAGTTTTTTGAGAAGTGATGATGCATTTTAAAACAGAAACAGTACGATGGGAGGGTGGTGGAGAAATATGCCGATTTAAGAATTAATGTATGTGAAAAGGAGCTCATAACGGCTGTGTCACGCTGTGTCTCTATCTGCTACGTAATGTTTCAGAACTATGAGACTTTGGTATTTTTTTAACATTTAACCCTTTAAAGCCTGATCCAAGAATAAAACAAAACAGAAAATTACTTTTTTTTGTTTAAATTTATACTTACTTATTTACTTTACTTATTTGGCCCGTATATGTCAAAAGAAAAAACTGAAATACATTTTTGATATTAATGATTTATTACTATGTGATAGTCAAGATTATTTTTTGTGTAGTCTTCTGCCCCCTGTTATCAGGTATATCTGATTGTGTACAATAGGATTTTGAGCAAAGTTTCTACCATTAAGTTATGCAAAAGGTGTCACACGCAAAACATTTCAGAAAGCGTATGTATCAAATATGATACATTTGGCATTACAGGGTTTAAAAAGGGTTGTTTGTGACTTTTTTGGGGGCCTTTCAGGACCCGCTTTGTAGGCAGCTGCCAGCTGGGGGACCTTCGGGGGGGGGGGGGGGGGGGGGTTTGTCCGGGCCTACCTGTGGGGAGTGCTCGTATCTCTCGGGTCTGTTGGGATACGGGCAGACGGCGTCAGACGTCCGGGCGGCCTTGGAGCTGCCCTCCGAAATCCACAACAGCTTCTGAGCTGTTTTATCATCCAGAGAGAGGGGGAACCAGTCTGAAAACACCACGACAGGAAAAAAGAACACCTAAGAATTTAGAATGAACCTTTGCTTCAAAAGCCTTAATATTAGCAATATAGTCCTGATTTTTTTTTTAAACTGAGCTCTTTATTAACAGCTACATTTAAAGTTTTGAAGAATCTGAAATGAATTTGAACTTAAATGACATTTAACCCGTTGGGGCTTTTTTAATTCTGAGACAGTTGCTTTGCACTAGGGTCCAAATGAATATAACACAAAGTCGTCACTGGACGTGTTTTGGCGCTGGCAGACTGAGACGATTCGACAGTGTGGCGGAAAACGCCTCTGCTCAAAGGAATTTGAAATCTCTTTGAGGTTGAGTTGTCACAGGATGACATCAGTCTGCATGTGGAGCGATGTTACAGAGCCGCTTTATTAGACGTGGGTAAAGGTATCCGGTGTTATTCCCAGGATGCTTGGGGATTGAGAGGATATCGGGGGATTGAAGCAGCTGAGGTTGAAAAGAAGGAAAACAGCTGTCTGAACTCTGCATCTGCACGGGGAATCGTCCCGGTGAAAAACTAAGGCCTGGTGGAGGAACTCATCACTGCTTATGATCGTCCTCATCCTCTTTCTACTTTTTCTGATTCTGCTCTGCGCTGTCATTCATCATAACGGTGATATTATATCACAGCGGCTTTAAGAAATACAAGGAGGATAAGAGTTTGGCATGAACAAGTCTCTCTACAGCATGGGACGTGGAAAAAGAGGAAATTAAATAAAAAAATCCATCCAAAAATACCAGCAAGTTGCTGGTTAACTGCTCTTTAGGAAACACATTTGCTGTACGCTAAATATTATTACATGACAGATATTAGAATTTAGGCAGGCACATGAAATTGCTAATTTAAGAGAAAGTATTTTAGTTTTAACTGAATGTGTTAAAGAAAACTCATTTTAATTTGCACGTTTTCTAGTATCCGTAATTGTTTTCTCACTATGTTATTTTCTCCTTTTATTCCTCAACAATCTTAATGGTTTTATCATAGTAATGCTCATTTTCTCTTTTTTTTTTTTACTTTGAACAACCAACCTGCTTGTCTTAGTTCAGATTTGTGGGCTTGTGTCGGGGTTAAATGACAGTTAAATGACTAAAACGCTACCAAAGAGCCTCACACAGCCTTACATTTCATGAAGTCAGCCCTGGTGGTCGGTTCGGGGATGTTTGGCTCATACGGGGGCAGCTTTTCTGAAGGGACACAAGAGCAAACACAACACACAATGACATCCTGGGCCGTCTCAGTGTCTGTCTCCAGAGGAATTCTCCATCTTTACCTTCTTGAGCGCTGCTGCCTTTTCTCCCTGTGAAGGAGAAAGACCAAAAAGAGGTGTCATTTCTCTGTGATCCAGCTCACTCTGTGTGGAGAATCGCAGCTTTCTCCTCAGAGATTTCTCTCACGTCTGCTTAGATAACAAAGCAGTGAGATGCACAACACTCAGGGCGGCTCTGCCGGGTTCTTTAAACCTTTTCATCTTTCTCCGTAGGCTCCTCGTTCATCAAAGCCTCTGCCAGCTCCGCTCATCTGCAGTAAATCACCCGCAGCTCCCCGCATACTGTAGATCACCCAGCCTGTGTGTGTCTGTCTGTGTGTGTGTGTGAGCGTGTGTGTGCGGCGTCAGCTCAGTTCTGATTCACGAGGCGCCCTCCCAGCTTCCGATTTCAGCCCCAGAAATGCACATTTGTTAAGTACACACACTGACAGCAGGGGTCTGGTTCTAATAATACACTCTCTATATGATACCGTTTCCCGGCATGTTTGTTAGGCCCGGGGCTGAAAGCAGAAAGCAGAAAGCTGCCGTCCTTTACAGGTTGCATTGGGTTCCCGGTTTGGATTTCACACAAATAAGTGTTTCCTATTTCATTCTTACTCATCAAACAGAAACATCTTATTTCCCTTATTCTGTAAAAGAAAAAGGCCTCAAACTGTGGTTATTGGTGTTTAAGCATATAAACAGACCTCCTATTCTTAAAACAAGATTTTAAAATGAACTTTCTAAATCTGTTTTTTGTGTTAAATACAGCAGTAGTATTCTTATTTTCTTACCGCTCACTGAGCGATGAATTTCTATGCATTTCATTTTGGGACCAACAGATTGGATAAAACAAGTCAAATATTTGTCAAACTTAACTTCTTTTAGTCCAAAGAAATGAATACATCATCTCATCCAAGAACCATTTCCTTTACCAGTTTAAATGTTTAATGATATTTAATCCAGAGCAGACTGATTATAGTTTAATAGTTGTAGAATATTTCAGTTGTGTAACTGGAGCCGTTTGGCAGATCCGTGGGATGGTTTAAGGAATATAAGATGGAACTGATTTGAGTTAATGTTAAGTATTTAATGTTCCCTCCTGCTGATATCTCCAAAGCAACTACAGGCCATTAAAATTGGTTATTTAGCTGAATTAAATCTTTACGTCAAGAGGAAATCCAAAAGCCCAATGGAGAGACTATAAATAAATAAACTATGATTAAAAAGTTCAGAATTTTGGGGAATAAACGCCTTAAACTTTAAGTGTCATCACTCTTTCACAGGTTTGGAGCTTTTAAGAGAGAAAGGCAACAACAACAAGAAATCTGACCCAAACACTTTGGTTAATTTATGAAGTTATGGAGTTATGGTGCTTTTTTTTTCAAATAAAAATGAAAGTTTTTCATTATCAATATGCTTATATCTGGTTCTAGTGTTTTGTTACATTAATGGAATTCAATTCAAGCTCTGTAATGTACAAAATGTATCTACATAATGTTTATTTTTGTGACATTATGGAAGGTCACAAATGTCACGAGCTTTGCTGATTTGTGGCTTTTAGTTTTTTCAAAAGCGTGAATATAAATACGCGGCGGCGTGTCTTTGATCTCAGCGTGACTGGCTCCGCATGTGCCCGAGGAGGGCCCGGGACACGGGCGAGCCGGAGGAAACGAAAAACCTCTCCAGCCTCGGTGACCCTCGGCCGGGAAGGACGCCAACGGCAGGACGACCGAGTGGACAAACAGAAGTCTGCGGCAAACATCTGTCAGCAGGAGAGGCGACCGGGGCTCAGGACTGGAAGATTCAGTGAAAGGTTGAAACATTTCCTGATCTCAGGATCCACCTGGAATCACCCGGATGGGACATAAACGTGAAAATGGACCGAGCTCGCAGACGCTGCTGGACTGCCGGGAGGATTAGGAGCGGAGCTCTGTTTGCTCACAAGAAAGGCTCCGCTGCATGGCGATGCTAAACGGAAGATGGGCGAAGAGGAGAAATTTGGCAGAACGGAGACGGATAGAATGACGGCCGTGATGCCGTCATCGGAAAATAGGCAAGCAGAGAGCCACTGGCGACAGATCACTTCATCAGTCTCACTTCCCCTCCATCTCTGATCTTTTTATTAAAGGAAGTCGGAGGGTGAGAGAGGGACACGATAAAAGAAAAGCCCTCTGGAGTGTATGTACCCGGATTCATGAATTATTCAAATTAGACGATGACATTTGAAGAAATCTGACGCCATGATCAATCCACAAATGTGTAAGACGGCTCTTGTGTCTGTCTGAACACATTAGGTAAATCTGGAGTGAGATATCAAGCTGGTGGAAGGTTGGGCAACTGAAAATGTTTCCGTGAAGCCCCCCCCGTGGACGGCTGTCCACGCTCAGCTGGGTAAACAGCAAAAAGCCCGCGGGGATAAACTCAAAAAGACTGATGAGTTGACATCAGAGCAATAGAGACGTGGAGGACACGGCGGGGTGCACCGCTGAGGTGTGAGGCGAGAGGAATTTAAAGGGAGCAGGGCCATAAAAAGATACTGAATCAAGTCAGGAATAGGGGATGTATACGTGGAGCAAAGCATTTCACAGCAGGATCTCAACAGCATTCAGAGGACTTTTACGATTTTAGGATGGGCTCACATAAAGGTGCATTTGAAACAATTATGGAATTCTACTGTTTAACTTGGACATTATGACTATTTCAAATGCTGCATTCATATCAGAAAACATGAGATTCAAAGGAAAATCAACCTTTAATAGTTTTTCTGACTGAAATGGTTACAAAGGGTATAAACCCAAATAATTGGGTAAAATGGGTTGGAGAAAAATGCAGTTTTTTAAAGAGATTTTAAATGTTCTCATAGCTCTTTGCTATTGTTGCTGCAGCCTCAAAGACGCGAGCGGCTCTGAGCTGAAAGGTCAGCCATGGATTTCTGAACGCTTGTTTGTTTTGGACGGTCACGAGGTGGACTTTCCTTTCCCGGATTCCTCTCTCAGTGGGACAGAGCGACATTATCTGAGCAGATCAGGTTCAAAACATCCCACTGAGACAGCAAGATTAGAAGATGAGAGGGAGGAGGGAGATCCCCGCTCATCCCTCTGGTTCCCGTCAAATGTCAAGTCCTCCTGGCTGGCGGCCCGGCAAATGATGAGCGTGCGTGCAAGAGATGTAGATGAAGGAGATAGAGCTGGCAAGATGGATAAAGACTCTGGGAAAAGGTAGGATTCAGGGGCCTTGAAAAGGGTTAACAAGCAGACAGCCGGTCGGGTTCTAGGGGCCTCTAAAAGTTTCCAAATCAATTTTTCAAATCATATTCAGTGTATTTTTATCCAGCATGGACCAGGCCATCTCTTTATCTAATCAGATTTGCCAAATTTCTCATGGATTCCTCCAATTAACGGAGATAAAGTCAACTTTTGAGGCCGGAGGTGCTCTGTTGCACAATTCCAACAGACCTAAATAACACCAGCGTGAGCTTTTCCATTTGGTCCCGGCGGGTTACGTAAAACGTTATATACACGTTACAAAATATCCCAAAGAAGCAGCAAATGTTGCACATGGAGTTTCTACCTGCGTGACAGGAGAGCGTGAAGCTGACTGGTAGCTCAAGGCCTGAAAATCTGTCCAGAAAGGACGGAAACACGTAAGACGGGCGGAAATGTGAGCTCCGAAACCGAAGCTGCGACACGGAGACTGTCAGCGAGATGAGCCTCCGTGCACTTTGTTGACATGATTAATAGCCCCCGAGAATTCTGGCAGAATCCAAGGTGAGGAAGGAAGTTTGGCTCGGGGCTGACCAACAGGGATGGTCAGCATGAGGATACTTAATAGCATCAAATAAGCAACACAGGAATCACATCATAAACGGGTAATAAAACACTGTGACAGGCGGTAAATTAGGTTTAAGCTGCCCGGGAGCGACACAGAAAAGCAAGTGAGAAATAGTTCAGAAACTGTCGCTCGGTGATTTGTGGCCACATAATGATGGCGTAGCGTGAATTAGAGGATCTTGAATTAGGGCAGGTGCACAGCTGTCGATTCAGAGGAGGACAAAGGGAAAGAAAAATTATGTTAAACCATCAGTTTTAGATCATCTGAACCAGGAAATGTGAATGAACATTAAAAAAAAAACAGGCGATCCAAGCAGGTTGGATAAAAAAAACAAAGAAAATGATCCTAATCACACAGTGATGACAGTAAATGCCTCCCATAGGTGAGCCCCCCCCCACCCCCCCCAGATGGTTTTGGGTCCTTACCGGCTTTCTTGGGCACAGGCATGGCCGTTTTGCTGTTCGCAGTGCTGTTTGGCATGAGGAGAGGTGTTCCTGTAGTAGTGCTCTGTGGTCCACAGAAAGCCACTTTTATTAACTTTCAAATCATTGGGGGGGAGGTGGGGGTGGGACACATACAGGTTTTGGTTGGCTCAGGTGGAACAGCTACCCAAACCGTCCTGTCACATGAGGCGCGTGATCCCTTCAGGGGATCAGATTGATGGAGACAGTACCCAGTATATCCTAAGTATGCGCGCGTATTTGCATAAACACTGAGCATGTGCACTCCATACCCCCCCCCCCCCCCAGATCATTCACACGACGCGTAGTGATGGATGACGGAAACTATCTGTTCTTTGAGTGTCCAAGGCTTCAGAATGATGGCCGTTCACTCTTAAATTGTCCCTAAAATGAGCCGTAGCTGTTATTTTCTCCGCGGACAGCGTGTTCCGTCGGCAGTTAAGATGGCTGCCAGGCTCCGGCGGGGGAGCTGTCATCAATCCGAGATCCCATTCATCAGCATCTGCTGGTGCGAGGAACTGGGGGCAAAGTGTACCAAAGTGCTAGCGTGGGGCTCAGGGCTTGTCAGGAGAACGTCAGCACGCGTTTTCCACTCCGACTCTTCAGCTGTCGCGAGTCCACACCTTTAAAATCGCTCAGATTTTCTACTCCGCGCAACCAAGACGCTCCCAGGTTTTTCTAACACTGGAGCTGATTTAATGCCATCTCCTAAAGCCCCCGTGAAATGGCAAAAGTAGCAGAATTTGTCGGGGAAAAGGCCCTCGTTGTGTTATCTGACTCGTCGTGTCCAGAGTGTGGGCTGGACCTGACCTCTGCCCCCAGCTGTCGGCCATCCCCTCACCACAGGATCTCCTTATCTGGACCGGTGTTCCCTCTCAGGGAGGAACATTGGCCAAACTCCTCATCGTCAGGCCTGTTTCAGCAAGACGTGGTTACATCAGATGCAGCAGAGATTCCTTTTTCTGAGTCCCACACGTTGTTTTTTAAATAATTTAACATGTATGCTCTGCCAATTTTTCTGCCAACAGTGGAATCATGTTCTGTCATTCACATCTTATTCAGCCTGAATGTTTTTTTTGTACAAACACATTCATTATGAGGGCAGAGAGTCTTCATATTTGACCAAAATCTGAAACCAATTTAAACTGCTGTGGCTGAAAATGTTCTCTTCTTTTGTGCTGAGATTGTTAAAACTCCTGCAATTCTCCTGCAATTTTACACGATTTTACAGCAACACCGTGTTGCACATTCAGCTAATGGTCTTACTAGGTTATTAGGTTGAATCTTTTCCTTATAAAGAAAAAGTTCAGGTTTGATCCATTTATCTTGTGATTTGCAGAAATTACAAAATTCTAAATGTTTATTACATGTTATGTAAATGTCTGTTAAGCATGCTTATTTTGGACAGTTTGCATTTACATCTGAAGTAATTTCACAAAACTGTTGTAGATCTGTTTGTTTTATTTTCCAAAGATAATCCTAAAATGATCTACTTTAACTGGACTTTTGGGAGACACAGCTACAATATGGTACTCAAATATCTCCATTCATCTAAAACATTGACCTGCATGAAATATGCAACAAAATCTACATCTGGTTTCAGAGTAAGCCGTATTCATGATGCACCTCGGATCATTTTGATATCGAACGATAACTAAAGGCTGATCGTGTACCACCCCAAAACTCTGGCTCATCTTAATTGTTACAACCTAACAGGAAATAACTGTCATGAGTACACGGCTCACTCTTATTAAAGGAAGAATTTTAATGAAGTGTAACTGCCCGCTTAGCGCCTGCTGCATGTGCTCCTCACGCGCTCGCTGTGAGGCATGAAAACTAATTTCAACACCTGCTGCTTAGCGCTATCAGTGGCCGGGCTTAAACGGTATTGTATCACGACCTTTGGGGGCATTTTTGGGTGCCACATTATACCCCCATCGATCACAATGCACGGCCTGTGTGCATCGGCTTAGCTGGGACACGCCGGATCGCCTTACTTCATTACATGCTAACTCGGTGGGTCGTTGGTGATGTATGGTGTGGTTAGGTGTGTGTGTGTGTATGTGTGAAGGGGCGGGGGTTCAATAGGTGCCAGGCTGTAATCTGCAGAGGCCTGCGGGGATGCTGTTCGGGGTCTGTCAAGACATCGCCTTGTAGTTTTCTTAGCTTTCCTCTGACAGACGGGACAGCTGCCCCCTCCCTCTGACCTGTCGCTCAGTCCTCTCCTCTCAGTGTGAGGTCCGAGTGCTGCGTTCAGGGACACTTTCTGTGAGCCATCCAGAGGCAGAAAGTCAGGTCTCTTATAGAAGCTGATAAAAAGGGGAATTAAATGAAGACAATGTGTCGGTTAAGAGGCCGCGAACTTACAAATTAGTGTGTGAAAAGCGGTTTTACACACAGCCAGTTTTCATCGCAGTGGTTTGTAACATGTGGAACCCACCATGTGCTTTAAGCAAACATTGAGCAATCATCAGCATCTTTCCCAAGAGAGGAGAAGAAGAAATAAGGATGCGGACACATCCAGTATGGCTGTATCTGTGTGGGGACCATGGACAGGAAATGTTTAGCTAATTACCACATCGGCCTTTAACATTGACCTTGCCTTTATTATTCTCCAGGTAAAGAAAACAACTGTAGAAATGGACTGCTTCAGCTTCAGTTCAACATCATTCACAGAGCGGATGCAGAAAATTGTGATTTTAAGAATATTTCCACCACTGAACATCCTCCTCTTAATTCTTCTGTTAATGAAGCCGAATTAGATCTGAGGGCCCCGCTTTCATCGAATAGACTCTCACTTCAGCCACGGTTAAGGGCTAAGGTGGTTAAAACGAGCGGATTTACAGTGTGAAAACAACACAAAATCAACGCCCCACCCCTCCAACACCACCTCAGCACAACCCGAGCCCCGCCACAGCCAGTAAATCAGGGCCCGTCAGAGGGGGGGGCACACGCCGTCACACTTTGGTCTCCAGACTGCGGAGATCTTTGAGTTGAGCTGCAAAGCCAGCTGTAACACAATGTTCTCCCTTTTTCTCTTCTACAGAATTAGGTTTCGTTCACTTTTTCTAATCTCAAGATGTTGAAACTGCAGGTGAGTGGAACTGTCAGTTACCTTTTCCAGGTTTGACGTCTAAAACCTAAAAAAAAAAAAAAAAAAATTCTGTTTTGTCCTGTTTAATAATACATAATAATACAATATATGATCAGAATGATAATAATACTAAATTATTTGGCCTAAAAAGAGACCGCCCTTCTTAAATCACAATTAATGAAGCATCTTTGCAGACATATATCTTCAACATATTAGAAAATGTGTGCATTTAAAACCTAAAAATATACAAATGCTGATTCCTTATGACATCATTCAGGTCTCAGCTTTAGTGTTAACGGGCTAAAAACTGTGCAAAAAGGACAAACAGCACATCTCCTGTTCTGGACTATTTTTATTTAAGTGCTTTCTTAGCCCCCAAAACTCAATATAACCCCAAAACCCCCAGAAATGCAACAAATGCTACAGGCAGGAATAATTTTATCTGAACATATAAACCTCCAAATTGATCTGTTGAAACCCAGTTAGTTAAAATGGATGAAGGCGATACAGACAACATTTATCAATCGTTCATTTTCATGTTAACAGCGAACAAACTACAAAGTTACCACAAAGTTCCGGCCTGATGCGTTATTTTCAAAGAGTCTGTGATCCAGATCCAGGCCCGTGTCCTGTGGGGGATCTACCACAGTAGGTTTGTATTAAACCCGTTTTCTCCCTCTAATGGCTGTGATTGAACGCCTGAAACTTGCATCGAGCGAGGCGACACGAGAGGCGGCGTGCTCATTGTTTGGCTCATTACCAGCAAGACAATCTCAAGATGAGCTCCTGCCTGGGAACATATGAGGAGGAAGCACGCCAGAGCAACAGAAAATAGTTTGTCAGGGCTGGATCGGGCAGAGAGTTGTAGCTGTTTCCACTGCAGAGGGTCCTCGGATGAAATTATAAGAGAAATAACCGATTTAAATAGAATATTCACGGCAACATCTTTAAATCTCCAAGAAATGTGATCTGATATTAACCTCCTGAGAGTTGGAATTTCTGCTTCTCTTTACTTCTCCTTCTTTTTCCTTTTGACTTTGACCTCTTGACCTCATAGCAGACGCTCTCAGACACTACTGTTTGAAATCTGAAGTCAAATGGTTTCAGACATTTTCAACCATTCATCTTCTTATTGTGTAATTAAAATGTTGTAAATAAGTCATTTGGACCGTCCCAACCAAATTGCAGAAAACATTTAATTGAATATATAGATAAACATTTTAGATATAAAGATAAACCCACTGAACCTGTACAATGACAAAGTCTAGTTATTAAACTTATTAGGTCCTACAAATCCCAGATATCTTGATAAAAGCTAAAGTTCACATCCAATAAAAGCTCAGCTCGAAGGAGGATAAAGTTTTCTGTCTTGCTTCTCAAGCAAATGGACGTAAACGGTGTGACGCCAGCCACGGAGAACCAGCTCTGGTTGTGATCTCGTGGCTCCAAAGGTTGTCAGGAAATGTTCCAAAGTGTGAGTAATCCCAGCTAATTGTGCTACTGGTGATATCACTTGAATCCACAGGCTCCCGCCCCCCCCACCCGGCTCCTCACAGGCAGACAGCTCATCTGAGTCCGTCTCTGCTTTCTCCCAGCTGTTATCACCATCTTATCCCTCCTGTTTTTTCAGCGAGACAGCAGAAGCGATGAGTGAGCGGGGCGCAGCGCTCCCAGAGGGAGCCCGCAGGTGATTGGACAGCCTCGGCTTTTGTGTCGAGGCCCGGCATAGTCCTCCCAGTCGGAGGTGCTGACTAAAAACAGCCGGCCCCGGAGACTGACGCGAGGGTGAGGAGCCACTCGTGTTGACACAGGGATTTTGGGACATTCTGTTTTTGAGGCCGTGTTGTTGGGAGTCAGTGACCTCATTCCCTGACCCATAAGTAAAAGTACAGAAGGATGAGGGGAAGACGCCTGTTGGCCTGTCCGTTCGTCTCGTTACACGTAAAGCTTTGATTAGGTTTGTTTGTTTGGGTAGATGTTTCTGTACTTTGGCTCTTGTACATGCTCCCAAAACTGGGAAACAGACTTTGTAAGGTTTCCAGTGGGTTTCACAAGACTTTAAGGTCATTCTGACATGTAAACAACTGTAATGGAATGGGACGTTTTAGCTTTGGAACTGGGTGAGTTTCTCCCCTGGAGGCAGGTTAGGATGAAAATGCTCTTTTTGTACATATTTACCTAAATTCCCCACTGTGGGATAAAGTCTAATATTCATGGTTGTATCTTCCCTAAAAAAAAAAAAAAAGAAAAAAAAAATTGTCACACCTTTTCCTGTTCTGAGAACGGTTTCTGCTCCCGACAGAACTTCTGCTGACACCAGGAACTAAAGAGGCACTGTGGTTCTGCCTCGTTATGAATGATAAGTCCCAGCTGCCACCGGTTTGATCAGCATCCCAGCATGCACTCTGTTCCACGAGCTTTAACTGTGTTATGATGTTAAAAAGACTTAAGAGGGTGAATGTGAGACCACAGACGTGCAGTCAAAGTGACGACCAAAGACACTTAAATACTTTATTTTCATGTTGGTATTAAAAATGAAGTCTTCGGGGGGGTAGTCTGGACTCTAAACTGTGCAGGGTTAGGCTGAGTGTGGCGACCATGCGTCTGTCTTAAATAGCGTCATGTACAGCATTTAAAAACTGCCTAATTATTAGCTTCGGTCTGTTGATCACCGGCCTCCTCCGTTAGCAGCTCCTCCACCAGCACCTCCTCCTGATTGGTCCTGAGCTCCAGACATCATCAGGAAGAGAACGAGAGGCACGATGTACATCCACTGTAGGAGGCAAAGCAGAAAAGGGGCCATATTACAGCATGTTTGTGATCTGTGATCCCTGATTTGGACAGTCATGAGAAAAAATAAAGTACATCCCCTGAAAACTCTTTAAAAATGGCGGCTGAACGAGTTCTGAATGTCCTTCTGAACGAGCCTCTCTTCACGCATCTCGCTTTGATCCCGGCTGAACAGGAGCAGAACCTGACCCGTTTCCAGGTGATGGGAACCCAGAAAACACTAAAAACTAAAGTGTTTTTTTAAAAACACCAACTGCACTAAAACTATGGTGTCATAGGCCGTGTGGCAAGACCAGATGATTCTTTTATGTCCCAATTTATGTATGAAATTTTAGAGTTGAGAGGGTGTACTTTCTTTTTCCATTTAATTTAAAGTAAATCCCGATTTTCCTCCCCATTAAATCCCTTTTCTTTTTGAAACAGAAGACAACAGAAGAGGTGAAAGACAACAGAGTGAAGAGCTCAGGGTCAAACACCAAACACATTCCATCCCACCTACGCTGCCGAATTTCTAAAAGAGGTCCTTCTGTTATAATTAAATTTGATCTTTGCATTGGAGTATTTGGCATTGGACCTGGGAGAGAGCACTCGAGTGGAAAAGAGAGAACAAATGCAGAGCAAAGGGATGTGTTTCAGTTAGTCACGCTGCTCAAAGGTTAGAGACAAACGGACAGTGGAGGGAGGAAGGGGGACAGACGGAGCCACAAGGAAGAAAACTGTACTTCAGTGGGAATCAGCTCTGCTCTCTGCCGCCCCCTGCTGGGGGCTGTGCCGAATTGGAGATCATGAGGAAGATTGCACCTCCCAGAATCAAATACCACTGGAACACAGCACAGCACCAAGTCAACACACCATCACTGAACACAGCACAGGGCAGTGAACACACCACAGGACAGAAAAAGACCATAAAAGCTCAGGTGAGCCAAGCGGCTGGACACAGGAGCAGGTTGTCTCTGGAAATGGGTCTCCAACAGAAACCGTTTTACACTAGACGACAACTCGGAATGCCAGAAGACAAAAAACACCCGTCTTCTGGTTATAAAAGACGACTTATTGGTGTTAAAGTTTAAAGTGGACATTGCATGGCTGCCATACGAGGAAGCACAGAGATGAATTTAAAGCCTTCAGAAAGAATTAAGGTTCGGTCCAGAAGACTCTGGCTTTGAGCTTGTGTGAAGAGACTTGCTTCACCTGAGACAAAACTGTCAGTGTAAAATAACCCTTGAATAGGAAAGACGAATACGGTGCGTTCAAAACAGAAAGAAAGGAACAAGCACTTTGACTCTTGAGGACATTCCTCCTTGTTAGCCTCAGCTGACGGCGCCTTAACGCATGCTAACTGCACAGGTTTTTACAATCCCAGCACAGATGACTCATGGCTCAACCGATAGCTTCCCACGACAGCAGTTTTACATTATGAGTACTTACATATTTAGCAAAGAACGATTTCTGCTCTTGTGGATTCTTTCCTTTCTTCTCTGATTCTTGTTCCATTCGTTCTAGGAACAGAGCCGTCTCAGGTCTGGAAGAAGATGATCAATATTTAAACATAGCCCACAACAGAGAGCACATCAGAGGCTTTTGTACAGGCTGGGTTACAGACGATAAAGTCACCATGTTTGATGCTTTTAGCTTAATCTAATGTCAGAAGCAGTCACACAGTAAGTCTGTTCCATCATCACAGTCAGCGAGACAAAAATGGCAGGACTGACCCCGGAGCATTGACAGGAGCCATGACGCTGAGCGTGGTGTTGAAAACCTCAAGATCTACTTCATCTTCAACCTCGGTGCCTCTGCAGGCTCCAGGCAGCGTCACGATGGAGACACCGATGACGTATCCAGAGACGTCGGTGTGAAGGGTGATCACGTCGCTCAGGTGCGACTCAACCATGGCGCACTGAGGATCCCACCACAACACAACAAGGATTTGAGTAAACTGAGTTAAGATATTGACCTAAAGATTCTGTTATTGAGCTTAAGATAGTCTTTAGAGCTTGCGTTTATCAGCTAAATATTTGCTTCTGCAATAAGTAATGACTTGACATTAAAGCTTAATTAATTCAAAATGGATACAGCAGATTCACATGGAGTTAAAACACACCGCTCGAACAAACGCTGTGAGGTAGCCCTCCATTTGTAACTCTGCCTGTCGGTCTGCTTGCAGAAAAACACGAGGCACTCGGATTTTGTAGAGACCGTCAACAGCAGCCACTTCCTGAGGGGGAAAACAAAAACATCTTGCAGAAATCCCCACAAATCACCCAATATTACCAACATCAGTCATCATTCTTTCAGCGTGTGAGACAAAGGCTGGTCCGGTCCTGTCAGAAGGTGTCCTTCAAACATTGAAACAGGATGGATTTCTTCTGTTTTGCACCCATTCATCGTGGTTTACCTTGAGCTTGGTTCTGTCCTCTTCTGAGAGCTGGTTCTGAGAGAGCGAGACGCTGGGCTCCCTGCCAGCTTTCAACACCAGCGTCCCACGTACCTGAAATTTTGCTATATCATCTGAATTAAGAAAAAAAGAACAAAACAGCTTGAATTTTTGAGGACCGGACCATCATCGGTTTTAGACTTTTTAAAGCAAATATCTTTAGGCATTAGAGCTCTTAACTTCCCTCTTATACAATGTGATGATCAACTCTGTACTGCTTTCAAATTAAAACAGCTATTTTAACTTTACTCTTTATACACCGAATCCTAAAACAATCTCTCCTTATGATGCAGTTGCACATAGTTTGTTTTATAGAGCAATCCAGGAAGTGTTTCCAAACTGGAGATGGACATACTGGGTAGTTGAATGAATTATCCGTCAATAAAACATGATGGACAGGCATGTTAAAGAGAGAGAATTTCCTTGTTTTCTTCATTGAATCATGTTTGGGTTATTACTGTACGACTGTACAAAAATAAAAGGACATACAGGATAAAGACTGCATCTGTTGTCAGTAACATCACGAAGTCCAAGAGCCCTAACAGGAGCCATATTTATGTTTCCTTAAAACATGCATCATATTTGGAGGGGATACGAGCAGCCTGCAGAATAATTGGTAAAAATATGCAGTTTCTTGTCGGTGTGATTTAACTGTACACCCGCTGCTCAGTTAGCCTTTGAGCCTTAGCAACAGCATAACACAAAAGTATCGTGAAAATATTTACTTACCGACTTCAAATGAATGTTCAAGAGGCACAGTAAAACCACTCAACTCTGTATCCAAAGCGTCACCAACCTGTGGATAAAATTAAATCTACCGTTAGTTTGTAAAACAAGGCTAATGCTAACCCCTTAGTCAGCAGGTAACTCCCGTTGTATTTTGAAGTAAAAAACAAAACAAAAAACACCCTGGATTAAATATATCATTCTTACCCTTCGGCCGTTATTACACACCACAAAATTAAGGGATACGACGAAAAAAACAGTGACAACAGCAGCAATATTAGATGCTATTAATCGAGCCATTTTGACAGGAGCGTGTACCGGATGTCCGTATCAAGGTTGTCACCACAACAAAAGCACTTCCGGTGTTTTTATTTTTAACGTGATTTTTCAATTAATCAAAAAGGTTTCTCTCCTTGAAATTTTTTACATTTTGATCGTGAAATCTCCCTTGACACAGTCAGAATATAACTACTGACAAACAGCAGTTTCAATCAATTATTCAATTCAATCAGTTTATTTAAAAAAAGATAAATTTAGGCTAATGTCCCTGGCCTTGATTGCTCATTGATTATTCATTTTGAGATGATCCCTCCGCCCAGCTTTAATATGGATTTATAATACCAGTCATAAGAAAAATATCTCATACACATGTCAGAACACGTGTGCCCAGAAGACGAACTGGGATGCTGACAGAAATTAGTTGACTATGTTGTGACTGAAATTGCACGGCATTCTTGTGATGTGTCAGCAGCAGTTTAATTAAATGGAAAATATCAATGTTAGCTAACCTCTGTTCACCAACTATGTAGCATTGCTACTTATTCTACTAAAGAGGGGATCAGGATCAATTATTTCCTCACCTGAATCTAGATAAATGTTTTCTTGACCCAAAATCTAAACATTAAGCTTGAATGATTTACTGTGGGTGAAGGATGAATGGTGTCATACCTGTCATTTCGGATGTGGGCATCCATGTGATGATTAATGTGTATGCGCTGACACAGCCAGGGCCAGCAGAGGCTGCCAGCAGACCGGAAAAGACTTCAACCTTTCTCTCACCCCAATGCCATTCAAAATCCTTTAAAAGTACCACTTTTATGAGATGAATACTAAATATTTATGTGCTGTGATGAAGAGGGTTATTCAGATTTTCAATTCATTTAGTCAGCATTTGCTGCTTTCCTTCAGCATGGATTTTATTCCGCAAAATGTCCTTTTAAGGAGCAAGTCTGAGCTAAATCACAAACTGCACAGCTCTCAAGACCCAGATTAGTGTTTTACTGGGATGTGACTAAATTAAACTGCAACGCACAGCTGTTCTGGGACCATTCTCAAATGACTATTTCTAATAGTTTTTTTGTTTTTTTTCCATACTAACACTTATTTGTGATCTATGGAGAAAATGGTCAATAAAGCAATGGAAAAAAACTGTGGGTATTCGATGCTTGTATTTAATATACTGTAGCCAAATGTACTTTAGAATTCTGTTAAATGAGATACGTAAAGGGGTTGAGATACCATCATAATGTCCCAGAATTAGCCCTGGCTGGCCTCTTTTCTTTTCATAATTTCAGCTGCTTCTGTTGAGAGAAGGCCAGATTAAATAAAACAGCACCTCCAGGGTTTCCTAATGATGTAAACACAACATTTTCTTATTAAACTGTTTTATCATTTTGTTGGTACTATTCAGACTTTTTACTGACCTTATAAGAAGGCCGTTGTTTGGGCATCAGCTTTCTTTCCATCGTTACATGCTTCGGTTTGTTAGCAGCGTTCCATCAGCTCAACAGGCTCAATGAACACAGACCATAATATGTTCAACCCCCAAGCCAGAATTCCTGGCTCGTTGTTCTCCTTCTCCTGGCCGGCACGCACTGGAGCCTGGCCCCAGCAGCTCATTTAACCGCCTCCGAAGATGCCAAGATGCTGCCGGAGAGTGTGGGTCAGCTAAAGGGCAGATTGGCTGCGACTTCACTGACAGATGTTGCTACTAGAGCCGCCCAGAACGTAAAGTTATCAAAGCAGAGAATAAAGAAATCATCTTCTGCTCCGGAGCAAACGTGATTGATGTGAATTATTTCTCAATGCTTCTTTTTGGCTGAAGAATTCCGCTGACATGCAATAAATGCCCTGTGGAAGAAGTAAAAGGCATCCATCATTTCAAATGCCACCGTTTCAGCATCAAAGTGCTGAAAGGGAGTATTGAATCCAGTAATGATATCTTAAAGTTTGAAAAACTGAGACTACTTTTGGGGGCCCGCTTGCTCTAGCTTCTCTTTTGTTCGCAGAGCTGCTTTCTGGGAAAGAACAAAAGCTTCTGGTGTTTTTGTCCTGCAAATTGTGAGAATTACGGTTTAGGTCGTATTCAAAGATCTCGGGTAAAAATACAAACATCTTTGACAGTAACAGCGGGGTCAGAGTTGTAATTAGTCAAGAAGAACATTAGATTCCTTAATAGTAAGTAAGATTTAAAACAAGATTTCAACTTTATTGCATTCATAATTCATGCATTTATAAGTAATACCTGATGGATTTTTCCTTTTTTTCCCAAAAAGAGAAGCATTTTCTGTATTCTCTATTGTCAACAATAACCTGCTGATGCCTGCACATGCAGTTTGTTTATAATATGACACAATAATTTGATAGTTATTGTCATTGTAATGATGTTAATGGAAACAGTGAGTGTCTCATCTTCTCTATAAAAGTAGTGGATCTTTGTACAGAGCATCTGGTAACTGAGGCATGTCTATCCCCTCGGGCTCTGCCTCTGAAGCTATGCGGACCTGTACTGTATCTGTTCCCCCTTACTGGGACAGCCCATTACTCTCTGTCACCACCCCAAACAACGGTGTCACCTTACTATTCTTAGTCAAAACCAGAGCCCATGTGCTGATGTGAGACGACAGCAGGGCTTCCACTTTGTCACGGCCTGTCACGCCGCCTGCCTGTAAGAAGGAAGTGGGGTGAAAAATCAAGAGGAGACGCCAAAAGCTGGAAAAAAAAACAAGGCCGAAGTTTGACATATTCTCCCGGTTTTGTCTTAATCTGTTCTCCACGTGTGCCTATGCAGTCTCAGATTATAATGTGTTAATATTGTAGAATTTTTTCTGATCTAATAAAATGTACGAGGACAGGAATGATCATCACATTCTTGTTTTCTGAATTTAACTACGTGAGGTGTCAGTTAATAGTTTAAAGACACTTGTTTATTTTCAATGAGCTGTCGTGTCAACACTTTTGAATTAATACTCCTGTTTAATTGAGTTTTTGTCTTATCAAGAAAAATAAGCCCTGTTACAACGTAAAGAACTAAACCAATTAAAGGATATGAAAAAACAGTTCTTAGTACATTATTAATGTTAAAGAGCCCACTCATAAAACTTTACAATCATTCAGTTGTAACTGGACCTCAGTACAGCCAGAGGGGAGAAACCCAGTTTGGTTTAGTGAATTAAAACGATGTGTTTTGTACTGATTGCTAAAACTGCGTTTAATTAGGCAGCTATCCGTCTCCTCTGGCTTCTCCTTCTTTTAATGCTATTCCCAAAAAGCAGCAACGCCTGAGGTGGACGCGGTCGAGCAGAGTCATGAGGAGTGTTTACCTGGCGCTGATCCGCCGTGTGAGATGTTCCTGCATTTGGCTGCAAACAGTCCAGAAACATGCGTGTTGAGTTTACTGCTCATTCAAATTAGGAGTGAAAATTAGTGTGAGCTCTGTGTGGCCCTGTGGTGGACTGGTGACCCTTCCAGGGTGTACACCCCCCCTAATAGCTATCCATCACAGCCCAGTCCTGTGTTAACGCAGACATTCAGAAAGAAGTCATGTATTGAAAATATAAAGTCATTTTTTTTCTTTATTTCTTAATTTTTTCAAGGACTTGCAAAAATGTTTGATAAAATCACTAAATGCTTCTTAGGTGAAACAGAACAGATTCACTTTGGAGAAGTCTCCAGCACAGCAGTTCTCTTTAAGTACTGAGCACATTTTGCCAAAACAAGTTAATTATACATCTAACGAACATGATACGACATTATAATTTCATTCAGAGCAAATCTCTGTATATGTAAGTCCAGTATTCCATCATTTTGAACTCTTTTTGGTCCAGTTTTGGTTCACGCTGTTCATTTAGCATCTGCCGTCTGTGTCCACCGAACACTAACAGCAAATCCTCAAAAAGAATCTGTTAAAAAACTATGCAAAGCTCCATCTATTACAGAACAGGTTCTCATAGCATGATTATCATAGCAAAAAGCTGTGACAATGACAGTATAAACAGAAAATGGTGGAAAACTAAATCCACATTGTGTGTATCATAGAAAAAAATTCTAATAATACACTCAAAATTCAAACAACAATTGTGAATTTGGATCCATGAGTCTCTTTTCCATATTCTGTGACTCTGTCATCATTATAAGCTCTTTATTCTTTGAGTTTGCTCGTTTTATTTGCTTTCTGTATGTTCAAATCTGCCGAAGAAAGGGGATCATTTCAGCTTAAACTTTGCAAACGGCTCACTGAGTGCTCCAGTGAACACAGAGGAAAAGATACTCCGCTCCGCTTCGTGGAGAAATGTTCAGCTCTCGCATCTTATCTGCGTGTTTTCATAAGACACGGCATCAAAAACTAACTTGGTGACACTTGGGAAACAAATATTCCTAAGCCTGCGTGCCGCTGGCCTGAATCAGTCCCGGCGGCTTACAAAGAGACAAAGCGTCTCTTTTGTTGCATCACAACAATGCACTGTCAGAGTTTCTCCCTTTCGGTTAGCATCCACAGTCCATAAAATCCATAAAATCTTCTGCTGACTCGGAGGATTCGCCCAAAAAAACAGAAAGACTCCAAACATTCATGAATTCCTTTTCTCAACATTAAATATTGATGCTCAACGCGGCCCATTCGTGAGTCTAATTTCCAAACAGGTGTGCAACTGTCACAGGAGAGCACCTGTGGGGGGGGGGGGCTGCCTCAGTTGGCTTAATGCACACTTTAGTGAGGCTTAACTAATGAAAGCGTTGAATAACTTTGATGTCATCCTCACAGCCGATCACTGGATCATATGGGACACTCACAGAGAGTCTCCTATAACCATTTTGATGAATCGTTATCAATTCAAAGGCTTTAGTTAGAGAGTAAATCACAACCGATGAGCTGTGAATGCATAAAAGGGATTTATTGAAGGCGATTTAGCCTCGAATGTAAAGTTATGATGTACAGTAAGTGTAACGACTGAAGGACCTTTTATGTCCTTTTCAGCTCTCCATAATCTTCCTCGAGGGTATTTTGTTCTCCTTGGACATCCAAATCTCCGGTTACACTTGCCTTAAATAGCTGTTCCTCAATCGCTGCCTCTCTCTCTGACTTACACTCTCTGTCTTCAAATTAAAGCCTCAAAGAATGTTCATTGTTATTTTCCAAGGTTACGGCTGCAATTTAGGCTTCACCGAAAAAAGGACACGCAGATGAATAAACGGGAAGTGAAATTATTATCTAACGCATGACTAAACAGAGATGTTCATCATCTCAATATGTGGATGGCTTTGGTATAAAAGGTCGAGTTTTTGGCTTTTCCTTAAAACACACATCGTAAAACGCATGGGGAGCTCTTTTCTCACAGACAACACCTTTGATTTGTGTTTGTTTGCGTTTTTTGAAATGCTGTTGTGTCTCGTTTCCAGCCTCCCTTAACCCGACCGGTAATCGATACTGTAAGCATGTGAATCATGCTGATGAGAGTGAATCGATGTTTAAACACTTAGAGGCACTAAATCCGCGCGCGTGCACGTGACTGCGTGCCGTGCACGGCGGGGAACGAGTGTCAGACTTTCAGTCCCGTCTGTCTGTCATAATTCAGAGGACTTCTGATGGCTGGTCAGCGGTGACATTCAGACAGTGATGATGAATGCTTTGACATTTAATCAGCTCGCCTTTAAATCTGATAAACGTTTGATCCAAAAACAACCCAGTGCTTCATTAACTGCTCTGGATTTGGAAATCCAGCTTATAGACTTTGTTTAATGCATGTTTAACATCCAAACCTGGTTTAAATTCTCTCTTTATTCCTGCCTGCTGCTATACATGCTTTGACCTATGACAAAAAACATGTATTTTTAATGTTTTTTTGGGATAATTCGACCGTATGGTCTAGTTGACCATTCAACAGCTGGCATATTCACCCACATCATGTCTTCTTATATGAAATTTAAAAGGCTACGCAATGTTTTTTTTGTCTTTATTGCACACATTCCCGCAGAAATAGATGCAACAGCATAGGAAATGGAGTTTGGTTGGATGCAAAAGGATAGACTAACAATACTGGATCTGGCACAAGAATGAACATTAAGATTAATTAAATGAAAATATAGTAATTTTGCCTCTTACAGAAGCCAAGTTTGGAAAACACTTAGAAAACAGCAGGTACAGAATAAAGCGCTGAACAATAAGAATGCTTTAACAGACATAAAAATACATAAAGCTTTTAAAAAAAGTAAAAAATGAGATCACAATAAAGCAGAAGATAGCTTCTGAGGGGTCAAAGGCCAAAGACAAGATGAGGGTTTTAAGGAGAGATTTAAAATAGCCAGTGGAGACGGCTCCTCATGCAGTGGCGCTTTGCCTCCTCTGAGCTTTCACTGACCACGCCAGCAGCTGGTCAGCTGACCCGAGCCACTGGGAGGGGGGGGGGGGGGGGG
>JABUIW010000046.1:3778694-3822170 GCA_013363375.1 Menidia beryllina | reverse complement strand
TCCAAGATTTGACATAATCAATCTTGAATTTTAACAACTTCAAACATATTTTTTCTGATTCATAGTCAACTTGAATGACTTTGCAAACTTAATTTCATGTCCAAATCTGTTTTTTATACTCATAGCATTTCTCCAGAAGTAGACGAATGGATGACTTTTTTTGGCAAAGAAAACAAAAAGACTTCCTCTTCCTTTTTTTTTAATGTACCCCCCCTCTGAATCACAGCAGCCACATCCATGCCGTCGGGTCTGTGTAGAACCCCTTAATCAAACTGTGGAAAGCTTTTGAGCATCAGTCAGTTTGTTAATGTTCTGCCTTCAGGGCCTAATGAGTAAATCAGTTGGCAGGTTCTCCAAATGGTCCGACTTTTCTTTATGGCTCTAAACAACTTTTACCCCTCATGGTGTCTTCCTCCTCCTCCTCCTCCTCTTCCTCCTCCTCCTCCTCCTCCTCCTCCTCCTCCTCCTCCTCAAAGCCTCACAACTCCTGCCAAGGTTTCAAGTGACAGCCATTCTGTCGCTCTCTTCCTTTCTTGTTCCAATTGGGGGAGGATGACAGCAGCGGTGGTGGTGGGGGGGAGGTCATAAAAGGGGATGAAGAGACATGCAGGCAGATCCACTGAGAGGCAGAAAGGAGGACACTTTCATTGGAATCTCTATAAACAGACACAGAAATGCCTGAGCCCCAGAAGCCAGGTAAGCTGGTGCATCCTTTGGGATTACGATAGAAACTTCCACCGATCAGGAAGTGGGAGCTGAACAATGTTCAATGTTCATGTTTAAATAACTGAAAACAAAACCAAAAAAAGATTCTTTAAAAGTTTTGTGCTGTGCATAAAGGAGGGTGTCATCGGACACGTTACAGCTCGCCTCTAATGGTAACTAATATCTTTGGGAAGAAAAAAATATTAGTTTTTGTCAGGGAAATGACAAAAAATGTATTAGTTCTCAAAAACTCATGATCACCGGCCATCCTTATAAGTCGAGGCTTTCACTCGTTACTTTGAGGCCCATTTCTTTTTTTTTTGTTGGTGTGTTGCTTTCTCTTTCCCTAATAATGTGTTTGGTTGAGAAACAGAAAAGTTTATTTGTCTATAATGAGTGCAAACTTAGTTGTTTTTAAAAAAGTTAAAAAATGCCGAATCATGATATGAGTACCCACGTCTTCCTCGTATTTGTTTTCATAGCAAATATTTACAATGTTTCCAGATTGAAACAATAAGATCGGTTGCGTTACTCATTGACTTAATGCACGTAATCAATTATAAAATTAGCTTAACTGACGAGAAGCTTAAAGAAATAAGTAGAGATGCTTGAGAATGGGCCCCTAATGGTAGCTGTAATGGATCTGCAGGCTTTTGTTAGAGGAAATTAGTTGTTTGAGAGGGTATCGTCTGTAGCAGTTGGGGTTTATTCACTGAGAAAAACGCAGAAAGGAAATTGTGATTGGGGGAAAAGTCAGTACACCCACAGCATAAACTCAGAGCATTTCCTAATGTTCGTTCTGTCATGTGTCATTCAAATTAAAAATATTTAAGGTAATCACAAGACAGACGTGGTAAAAGGAAATGGAGATGAGTTAATGGGAGTAGAGGTGTCGTAAAAGGCAGAACGACTTCCCTCAGCATCCATAAAAAATCCCTTCATTGCGCCATAAACTGCATATGTGCGATTCCAGTAATGTGTATGATATTACAACATATGCGGCTCGGCATTGGAGAGCCTCGGCGGTGAAACTTTAACCAACCGCGTCGCCGTGGTACGTGACATTAAACTGTTTCTATCGGCCGCGGCCTCCGGAACGCGCCCGGCTGCCTTTGTCAACAGCGGCCTCAGAGTCCCATCAATCACCTGCCCGGCTCGAAATGTGAGGAACGAGAAAATACACGAGCTGAGGTTTGGAGAGGAGGGCATGGAGGAAAGCAGCGGGTAGCAGATAGAAGGGGGATGATTTGTTGGAGAGACCTCGGTCAAGTCAGGTGTAACTGTGGCGGGTGGTATCTCTGCACCTCAGACACCAAATCCATCTGACCCCTCGTCTCCTCCGCCGGCCAATCGGCAATCGGCTTTTTCTTGATTTTGAATCCTTCAGTGTGTGTCGATTGAATATGGAGCCCCATCAGAGCCAAATAGACACAGCTAAAAAAAATAAAGAAACCCAAACAGTCCGTATTTATAGAGCTCTGCCGGCGCGTGATAAAATGCGTTTGATTTGATATCTCTCTGCCCTAAAGGTGCTTACAGCCGTTCTCTTTTTATTCTATCACACAGTAATTTAATCCCGGCATTTCATTATATCGTACCGACGTGTGGCTTGTTCAGCGTCCTGACATCACACGTATTATGTTCCTGACACCACATTACCCACGACTCCCGGGCCCTTCTTGTTCCTGTGTACCCCCCCCCCCCCCCCCCAGTCCCCAATCGCTGCCCCTGTCCTGAACTCCCTCACACCTCCTGGGTAGCGGAGGCCCTCTGCCCCTGTCCGTCAGCTGGTTACAGCTCATGCGACTCCTCCGGCGGCGTCTTGCTCATCACGGGAAGCCATGGCGATCTGGAGGAGGCACGCATGCCCAATAAACAGCTACAGGAATAGTTCTGCGGGGCGAGGGACGTCTCCCTCGGGGGGACCACGTCCGGCTCGACACCGATTGACCCTAAAAAGCCTCAGAAGCAAAGTGAAAACAGTAAAAAAAAAAGTCATTTCTAATGAAAACCGCCTGTTTTACCTGATATAATGATGGGGGTGTTAGAACAGGCTGGCACAGAATAATTAGGGCTTATGCACCAGAGCTGATGCCGCTAGTTGCAGGGTGGATGTTTGCTGGCGCTGCAGAAATAACAGCCTAATTTTTAATTACCAGTCACACTGCTAGAGGTCAGCATCTCTACCCAAACAGCCCTCCCTCCTCTGTTCGACTGGAGAGGAGCAGAGGCTACCAACATACAGGCAAACCTTGACTAATGAGAAGCCCTGAGGTAGATAATGCGAACCAAAAGCATTGAGAAATATCATCTCTGAATGGTTTCATGTATTTTAAGTCCACACGTAGAGAATTTCCTCCTTTGAGCAGCTGAGGGAACGATTGCGTTCGGAAGATTAGATTAATGCCGAAACTTCGTGTAGCAAAAGTGAATTCGCAGTTTGAAAAACTGCTGGAATAAATCTGAGAACATCTGTTATTTCTAGATAACCTAATTGCATTAACTGCAATCTGTGAGCGCCCACACTTCCTTCGTTTTTCATCTTCAGGCTGTGTTTTTCAAGACGGAAAAGGGAAATGTAAAAGAAATAGAGGAAAATACAATAAAGAGAATAAAAAGCTCGTTAAAAAAAAAGCAGTTGGGACAATAACTAGAGTCCAGGCTCTGTGATGGCTTTTCGCCCAAAATGAATGCAATCTGGATTTGAAAACAGACGGCTGTATGCTTCAGGCCGGTGGGGTTATCAGAGGGAGGGGGAAAGACTCTGCATGACATTAACCTCTGTCAGCAGTGTTCGACAAAAAAAACAACCCTTTCTTGCATGTAGGAGCTGTGCTCCAGCACGTCTCCTGTGAAGGGTCTGCCACAGATAAAGCCCCAACAGAGGAGCATGGGAGTGGGAGTGTCATGGAGATGGGCTTAAAAAAATGTGTTGAGGACCAGACTTTTATAGATAGCCCTGTGAAGGACTTGGGAAGTACGAAAAGATTGGGTGACAGGATGACTCACGTTCTCCAGCCCACAGGTTTGGCAGAACCGAGGCCTCCCAGCATGAGAACTATCAAAAGCACGCTTGTAAAATTAGACAAGAGTTTCTGAAGAAGATAAAAATGAAAACGATGAGTCGGCCTGTTTACCAGATATCGGGGAGCCTTCGGGATATTTTTGAGAAGCCACGAGCAAAACAACGAGCAGGTGGAAGCCTGCAGGGAGCCAAATAGTTCCTACGAAAGGTGTCCCGGCTCTTTGAAGCAAAGGCCAAACCACTGCGCGCTAACTGAGAGGTTTCAGGCTTGACAAGCGATACTCCACATCTGTAAAGAAACATCTGGGACAAAAAGCAGGTGTAAAACAGATGTAAAGTGTTACATCATCCAGCCGTTCTCCTGGATGGACCTCTGCTGAACTCTCCAGTGAGACTGGACAAAGAAAACAGCACCTGCTGTGCATTTTCTAAAGCTAACTGTGATTTTGTTACTTACTCATCACACACTCTGCATTTGACTTAGCTGACTTGCTCTTTTTGGTTCAAATGCTCCAACGGTTAATGACATCTGCTGACAAGCATCCAGACATTTTCAGAAAAAGATGAGAAAGAGGACTAAAGAGAGACGTTTTTTAAGCTCCAGTTGGAATCAGCAAAGCCATCACAGAGAACTTCACCGAAATGTTCTGATTTTTTCCCCAGAAAGAGGTCTTCGTAACAGCTTTTCCTAAAGGTTAAGACTCAGGAGTTAAATGAGCTCACTGGGAGCTTTACTATATCATCAGAGTTCAACCCAAATCTGTCCTACTTACTGCTGCTGCAGCCAGATGCACGGAATGGATAAATTTAGATGTTTAGCAGAAAATGTGGGCATCTCCAAGTCAAATTTCTTTTTTTTTACGGAGCAGCAGATGTTTATTGAAAGGTTAACCCCCCCCAAAAGGCTGAAGGGTTGAAGGAAATCTGTATGACGACTGACCCCAGTGTAGCGTTACTTCATACCGAGGCCATCATCGAGTCCCCGCAGGTATGCGCCCCGCTGATGGATTACAGACAGATGCAGAGTCCAGCCACTGTGCCACGAGGTCCTGCGAACGGGAGAGCGAAGATTTAGCTAGCATAACACTAACAAAGACTCTCTAAACTCAGCCTGAGCCGCGGGATGTGCGGCGGAAACACATCCAGGATTGATCGCTGATTTCTGGGAGCTTTGACTGGGATCTGAGGGAGGCCTTGGCCTAATTGGAGAACAGGCCGTGTGTACGTGAGCTGGGAGGCAAAAGCAAATTGGAAGGCTGAAGTGAATGACAGCTTAATATAAAATTGAAGGCCTGGCTTGTGTATCGAACACGACAGACTCTTCATCCTGAGACTAAAGTGCATTTAGCAACTGTTGTCTCAGGCGCCTTTATTTCCATAATGACCATTCATTCAAATTGTCAGCAGAGTTTATTGCATTGCTATAAAATCTAACCTTCAATTTCGCACCTTTTTTATTTCCCTTTCAACGCCACCCGCTAAATAGTTTCTTTCTCCTCCTTCGCTCGGCCGTAAATCTCGATCCCCACACGTGGCGGCGAGTGGAGGGGAGGGGAGGCAAAGACACCACCCCTGGAATCCAAACAAGTCGTAATTCTGATCATCATCGCAGTCGCCCTGGTAAATACAGCTGTTCCATCTGCCCGGGTCTCTGACCACAACAGCGTCCAGAAACACTAAATGACCCGTCCACAAGTCCAACAGTTCCCCAACTGAGGTCAAGAGGGAAGAAACCAGAAGAAAATGTGAAATTTAATAGGTTTCTGTAAATAAATCATGACACAGATGCGTTTCTTTTTACAGTAAATGAAAGAAAAACTTTTTTAAGTTAAGAATCTTTGACAGGGAGGAATATCTGGGAAGTTGATTTGGCCTTGTTTGTCTCGTTGTCCTTGCTCGGATTGTGGAATACTTTCATAAACAGCTTCTCTAATCTGAGTTTATGTCAGCATGATTAATCGTCGGAACCTCCCGGAACCTTCTCCAAATGAGCCGCTGTTGTCTGTAATGAATCTATGCCGCATGGTAATTAGGAATCATAAACAAATACGAGAGTTTGAGTCGTACGAGATAGAGGAGACGGCCCGGGTGTTAACACGTTCAAAACGCCCTGCATAACATCTGGCAAAAAACAGGTACAGGAGTAAAAAAGGAAGACCCTTTGAAACATTCAAAACATTGTCTTTTTTTTTGCTGCCGGAGCACTGCAGCCAAAAACCAAAAGTAGGTCAGGCCAATTGGCAGCGACGTCTCTTGTTTACAGCCCCTTGCTGGTGATGTAGAATAACCTGCACCAAAAACGGCATTTTGTCATTCCATTTAAATATCTGGAAGATGTACAGACATTGACTATTTAGGCATGTTTAGTCATCCATCTTACATATGATTCTTACTCTTGGAAAAGAGTTTAAAAGCTATTTTTTTGCTTAACTTTCCATTTGAAACGATATCCCAGTTTAATGGATCATTAACATATTATTTTGAATGATCATAACTGGCAATTTGGAATATATGAGGTGACCTAATTTACATGTGATCCATTTAAAAAACCGCCATTGAGGCTTGTGATGACCATTTCCACCTCTGGAATCAATTAAATATTAATTCTTTGCTGCCTGCATGTCAAGCAACAATTTAAGTGCTGCTTTGAACTCCTCCTCCAGGAGGAACAAAATGGCACCACGTTCAGTTCATTATACAGATGTTGGTAAGATCATCAAAACTGTCACATTAACTTGGCAGATGTCTGAGTAACGGGGGGGACGGAGGCTTAAGTGTACCCGGATTCTGCCGCCAGCATCGTTCTCCATCTGCATCATAAAATGGTGAAACACCATCAGTCACACTCTGCCCCCAGCATGGACGCGGGCCAGGACGCAGATAATACCACCGACGCCCATCCAAACACTCTCGTTTTATAAATAGACTGTTAATAGACTATTAATCTTTTCTTTTAAACACCCCTCCGCCAATATCCAGCATTCTGAAGTGTCTGCATTGTCTCAGCGTTTGAGAACAGCTTCGGCAGCCCCGTCGTCATGAGAGTGATGTGTGATGAGGGAGAGAATTGATTTTAAAGTGAGATAAATATGTGCTTTAAGAAGATTCACTGCTGAATAACACATATATTCTGAGTAATGCTGCAGGAGTGGAGTGGAACCTGGCGAGCTGGGCTAAATCTCAACCTCTAAATGAGTCATTAATCTCTGGAAGGCTCCACAATACAATTTGTAAAGAGTAAAGTTGTAAAAAGCTTTTTTTTCAAGAATTTATGTGCTTTTAAAAAAAATATGCTTTATATTTTGCTAATGGGTTTTCTTTTTTTCTGTCCGGCTGGAAATTGAACCTTGGAACTTATGTCAGAAACTGTGAACTGATTGTTCAACAGGGCAGGAATCTAGACTTTTTCTCATGTCGATAAAATGAAATCAGAATAATAGAATTTCAGTTCTTGTGGTTTTCCGGGCACGTTAAATTCAATTAGCTTCTCTCCCAAAAGGACTTTGGGTCTCGGTGGCTCTGCTGTTCGTGCATCGACACGCGCGGTAACACGAGCCTCCGGTCCCCCTCACACACCTGTCAGACGCGGCCTGGTTTGACTGGGTTTCTGTGTAGGGGGCAGCGGGCTACATTAACAAAGCACGAGCTGTGGGAATAAGCTAGCACGAGCTGCAGAGGAGGCCTCGCTGGCCCCGGTGTCTAGTTAACACGTCTGCTGTGATCATAGCTCACGGTTGTAGACATGCTTAATTGACTTAATGTATCCTGCAGCCGTTCGACATTAAATCCCACAGAAAAAAAACCAAGTTAGACGCGTCTTCGTTAGAGGCGGTGGTATATGAATCAGACACAGACTTTAGAGCGACAGCTGTTCTGCATCTGGCATTAAAACACGCGTTCAGACCCATGCACGTGAGGAATTTGTGCCCTTTTTTTAGCTCGGCGCAGCGACGAGAGAGAAAGATTTCCAGATTCAATGTTTGCTTGGCCTGACTCCGTTGGCTTAACTGCCTGAACAGGCAGGAGACGTACGCAGCGGAGGAAGACAGGGAAATGTCAAGAGAGATTAACGAAGCGCATTCCACAGAGGTTACCCTTCAAAAGCGGGTTGGGAAAGACAGAGAGAGCCAGCACAGCAATGCTAATCGACTTGTTTTTTAATCGTGAAGAGTGAGGGACACCTGTTTTCGGGTGCGTTTCAAGATAATCCGAAAACATTATGTAAGTTTTTTTTTGGTTGACATGGAAATAATCCCCTATTTTTCCCCAGACATTTCAGTTTTTATCGTTACAGATAACGAGAAACTTATGAAAACAGGCTGAAAAAGGTTGAAGAAATGTACAAAAGGTATAGATCATTTAAAACCCTGATTCAAAGTGTCATTTCAATCATATTTTGGGAGCGATTTGTCCTCCGAAGAGATTCTCATCAAATGCTCCAGCAACCTGTACAGGCACAAGCTTTTTCGAATCAGCATAGAAGTGTTTCTTTCATTTACCTCATCTAGGTGTCCAAACAGCTACGCATGATATCAGGAATAACCCCCAAGTGTTCAGCGTGGGGAATAGGCTTTCAGGATGGATGGAAGTTTCAACACAGCCTGCGCGGCAGAGATAAATCTATTAGTTATGCTCCATCCACTTTCATTCACTCGTGAAGCACAACTGCTCAAAAACAGGAACAATAACAGGTCGGCCTATCAGATGCGCCAACCTCTTATTGTTCCAATCCAGATTTTTTGGACTATTCCCTCTTTTTTTTTCCCGTTAGATTTTCATTCAAGATGTATTTCAAAACTTCACGACAATCACATTTTACCCAGAGACAGTTCAGGATAAGAAAAATGATCTGCCATACAGATATGTAGTGAAATATTTTGTTTAAAAAGACTTACAAAACTGAAACTGCGCCCCCCCCCCATCCTGATAAAGTCAAACCAGTCACATGAGCTCCAGGCAGAGAGTGTGTGGTCTGTGCTGGAATTTCATCTCAAAGGCAATCTGAGGCTAAATTGTGGACAAAATCTTGTAAGAGGAACTTAGTCAACACTACTGGCAGATTTCACAGCTGTGGATGATGGGGCGAGTTGGGCCAGCTGGTTTCACAAATACAACAAGCAGGAAAATCCCAGAAAACAAGACAGAAATCAGAGCTAGAATCAGAGATTTTTAAAAACTGGACCGGAAAAGTTGCTAGATTAGTGACTTCCATATAGCTCTGACGATCGAACGCCATAAAACTGTCAGCCAGTGCAGGTTTAGGGGGATGTAGAGACGTGAATAGGACATGTGCACTGTGCCTTATATGGAACCGTACACGCTATTTAGCGGTCTCTTACCTAAAGCTCTGTGAAGAATGAAGGATGTATGCATACATTTTTAAGTATCAGTGGTGGGAAACAAATCCCCGAGCCTGCCGCCTTTCTCTGGCAGTACTTTTTCTTTGCTAACCAAGCTTAAATATTCCCTCTATGTCTTGATTTCAGACTTAATACTTAATCAGTTTATGATCAGACCCTCATTATATTCCCCAGAAGCTTATAATTATAGCAGGGGTAAGTTTTCAGTGACAAAAAAAAAAAAAAAGAGTGAAAGTTTCATTTTATAGATGCAGCAAGGATTAATTCATGAGTGTTTTTGAAGAGAAAGTATTGACATTCACAGGGTCAGCGAGGAGTGAGTGAAAAATTCTCAGTCAACAGCCATCACGCTGAGTAGCTATCAGATGTGAATGGTGGCGCCTAAATCTCATCTCCTCCTCTAAAGAAGTCAATCCTCAACCTCCTTGAACCCTGCCGGCCCGTCTCATTGTTCTTCTCTCTCCTATCTTTACCTCTTTGCTCTCCATTTGGCTCTTTCTTCTCCTCAGAGGACGGCGGAATCAGATTAAAGTAGGTCATAGAAAAACGGCGGATGGCAAAAGTGCTGAGAGTTACGATTTGCATCAACTGAAAAGGAAGAGACTTTATCCACTTAACGGGTACCTGGAAGACCAGGAAACAGACGGCTGCCCACAGGAATTATTTAGGCCAGACGGGACGGCCAGTGAAGCGTGCGCGGTAATGAGCGCGGGGATGGATCCTCGCAGACAGAGTGTTCGTCAGCTGTGCATTAGCTTCAGCATTAGCACGGAGGGGTCAGGGGTCACGCTCGCCCCGCCGGAGTTAGCAGCTCGCACTCGGCTTTCAGAGAGGCGGACGGAAAAGCCTGCCGTGGAACAAGCGCGGACAAACAAGATCTGAAAAAAGGAGAAAACGCTCGCCGGTGGATAATTAGAAGAGGATGAAATCTTTTTTTTTTTTACCATTTGTGTTTTTATGAAATACAGAATGGGAGCAGCGTTGACCTTCACTAATTAGGGTGGCGCGGATTTCTCTGTCTGTCCAAATTTAATACGATTCAATTTATCTGAATTCATCTTAATTACACTACGTCCTGACGAACTCTTTGGAAATGAAGGACTTTAGTCTTTAGTTTTGGATCCTCTCTTTGGTTCAGACTTTGCCCGGTTTCTGTAGTCCTGAAGGCCTCTAGACCTTTTCTATAGGTGTTTTTTGTGGACTTAACTCAGCCAATGAACACTGTTTCTGATGGATGGAAGGACAGACGATGAAGCTGGAACTGGATTGAAATATTCCACTAAACGGTGCATTTGTAGCTCTAAATTCTCCGAATAAGATGCACCTGAAAGCTCCCCCGAACCCTTCATTGAAAAAGTGACAGTAAAGGGCAGCCGGTGTGTTAAAACGAGATCCATCGGCGTCAGCTTGCGGGGGGAACGTGTGGATTGCCAAACAGTCCGAAGATACAGCAGAGAAACTTCAGCTCAATGACAGAATTTGAAAAGACTCAGAGGTCGGATGGTTTGTGACATCAGCACAAAGCAGGGAATTGTGGAGAATCATCTTTGTGTTTTGTCTTACTTTTCTGTATGTTTAGCAGAGTTCAAACCGAAATCACAAGTGAGACTTCCCCCTCTCCTCCTCAGCTTGTTCTGTAAATAAATATGACTTGAGAGGTTTCAGAGGTTTACAATGAGAACCTCGGTTCAAACACTGCCATGTCTCTCTGCCAGTCTGAGCTGCCATATAAAATAATGCCTCAAACACTCGGTTTGTTGTATATTGTGGTCCAATTTGCACTGGCTGTCTGATCCTAACCATGAAATGCTACACCTGGGGTGGGATGAAAAAACGTAAAGCACTTGCCAAGACTCCCATCCTCCCCTACCAACTAATTAAAACGAGAAAAACGGAGAAATATAGAGTATAGAGACAGGCTTAAAGATTAGATGTGAAATGGCGATTCTGCTACCATGTATAAAATCTCTGCATAAGCATGCAGAGACGAGGCAGCGGTGACCTTGAAGGTGTGCAGATGATTTTTTGCGGGAAGGCTTTTTACAGCACAAAGAAAGCTGCTTGAAGTAATGAAGGAAAATATGCCATGATTACGGAGTCTCCCTAACCCCTGTGCAGCGTGACAGCTCTGGGATGAAGGGCAGGGGGAGAACTTGTTTATCCTGCAGCCAGCTTGAGATGCTTTATCACTTGCAGGTCAGTGTGTAGGGGAAAAAAAAGGTTGTCTATCTGAATATCCATTACTTTTTTTGGCTTGCGACTAAAACGCTTGTTCGGTTTATATATTGATCGTGAAAGCTTCATATTCGTCGAAAATGTAAGATCTGACGGCTCCGAATTGCTGTGGAGGGGAAAAGATGCATTAATGCGTCAGGACACGCTTAGGGACGATTTTTTTGGTTGTAGAATGAGAGAAATGCAGTCTTAGAACCAACAGAAACAGAATGACTTGTGTTATTTAATCCAATTGAGTCCAAACGCAGACACGGTGCTTCAGAGGTCCACTTTGTGACTCATGAGCTTGCAAAAAACCCCTTCAGCAGCAACGACTTAAGATAATGATCATTTTCTGTGTGATCTAATCAGTTTCACGTCAGTGGAGGAATTCTGGCCTCGTCTGAGTTTGTTTTTTATCTGTTTTGAACCCTTTTGATGAACAATATGACCTCTCGCGTCATGTGCGATTGGTATAAAAGAATAAAAAAGGCCATTCCCTCTTCTTTAACACAAAGTTCAGCACGGTTCAGTTGAATTTTTCTAATTTTTTGACTCCCGTGAACCAAAAGCTGAACTTGAAACACGACATTGATGGGAATCCACTTCACTTTGCAGATTATTTTAATCCAAAAATGTCCTTTAAATGAGTCTCTATGTGCTGGACGCACTCAGTGAGTGAGATCAAACTGTCCTCACACCTAGATATGACTTTTTATACACAAGATTAGCAGAAAATATGACATGCAGCATTATGGAGAACAGAGACTGAGCTGTGAGCTGATATAACCTACTGTACTTTTATATAAAGCTAAGGGGCTCTATTAGCATGTATGAGTTGTCTTTGATATGTAATTTTCCACTCACAGACCTTTTTTTATTCCTTTTGGATTAGCGAGGCACTGGTGGGACGGCTCTGCGGAGGATACTTTTTGTATTTCAGATGTCTGATGTCTTTGGCAAAAAGGGTTTTGTTATTAATCAAACACATGGGAGAGCAGCGGTTGCTTCCATTCATAATGTTTATTCAGTGCCCCAGTTGTTCGGCGGGATGAGGACTGTTTCTCAAAGGCAAACCCTCCTCCCGGCTCCCGAAATTTCTCCCGAAATTTGGCGACGACCTTCCTCTCACTTACAGTGGGACGCGGAATGGACGGCTCAGCAGGAGCCTAAAGAAGGTTTTTAACGGCCGGTGAGTCACAGATCCTCTCTGGGATCGAAGTGCTGACAGGGGCATTAAGAGATTGTGGTCCGAATAACAAACCTTAACCGAAATAGACGTGTTGCCTCCCCACCAGTGTGCCAGACATAGCGTGCCCACCCAGATCTCAAGCAGGATGCCAAGACCCAACAAGCGATATCCAAGACCCAGTGTTAAGTAGACTCCGGGGAGGGGCGTGGCTCCAGCTGTGGCCTGTTGATGGTGGAATCTGTCAAGATGATGACTCCATCCATTTTTATACAATGTGTTGTCTTAACTGCACTGAAACCCTTTTTAACATTCACACGCGCCTTCAATGAGTCCACAGACCTGACAGATTATTGAAACAGCCGAGCAGCTGTGTGTTTTAGTTTGTCTAACAGGCAGAAAGTCATGCCTAATCTGCCATCTCATTAGACACCCTTGAGCTTCTAAAGTAACCTATATTTGGGATCCAGGAACTTTGATGTACTTATCCTATCAAAAGCACATTTGTCTGGAGGCTGCCCCTTTCAGAAAAGCTCAATTATTTCCTCCCGATCTCTGAAAACTCACTTATATTTATATCAGCCTCACTGTCTGTAGGAACCTGGCTTATTTGAATCAGGCAGTATTCCCTTGTTGAAATCCAATATTCTCTTTTGCCAGAGGCGGTCCCAACAGAAATCAAGAGGAGGTGCAGCGAGCGGGGCTCTGCTCTCCCTCAGCACCGTGTTATGAATGTGTGTTTATGTTATTGGAATTAAACAGTTTATCTAAAAAGTTGCTTTTCCCCCCCTCCAATCTCCTCTCTCTATTTCTGGAGACCCAGGGACTGACGCATGTGCGCACACTGCTGCTGGAAAATCACAGCGCAGCCTCATATTTAGCATTTTCATGAACAAAGATATAAACTTTTCCGTTCTGCTGTGTAAAGAAATGATTATCGGTTATTGTCTCCGGAGGATTCAGGTCCGAGGGGCTCTTTAGACACTTTGCTGAGTCACGGCTTTGGAAATCTGTGACGGTGCAAACGCCGTGCTGCTGCTGGTGTTGGATGATGCAAAATAATGAGGAAGCGCAAAACGAATTTACATAATGCTTGTTTCTTTGCAGCCGCCGAAGGCGACAACGCTGCAGCAGCCCCTGCTGGTAAGTGCCTCCATGACATTTAATCCAAACCTGGCTTTGCTGGAGGGAACCTGCTTGAGTTGAACTCAGACAGATAGTGGCCAGTTTTCAGGGTCAAGTAAAGAGACCAATGAAAGCACTTATCCCGATAAAGGAGGCCTGAAGACTCATGCTGTCTTTGTTTTTCTCCCTTTCAGACAAAACAGGTGAGGAAAACACACTCACTGTCCCTTTGATTCCATCGTCATCCCCAACGCCCGAATAAAGTGTCTCTTTCCGCTCATTCAGAGAAGTCCGCGGAGGAGGAGGGTAAGACTCAAAGATGACACAAACACAGAAGGAACGAGCTTCTGTGGTCGCACGGCTGCGCGTGCAGACGCATGGAGGCAACCCTGTTGCTGCCTGATGCATCACACACAGTCACAAACGCACACAAACCGCCAGTCACCGCTCACCCTAGCTATGAGCTCTCATGTTCTTTTTAGCACCACAGAATAAATCTGCTGGTCAAATCAAGCGCCACGCGGGAGGGGTTTAATTTCTGAGTTTGTCTCACACCGAATGCAGGCATGCGTGCACTGTGTGCGTCTGTCAGTGGGTTTGACTTCCCTGTTTTAGGTGTGTCTGATGAAGAATGGAACTAGTGGGAATAGCTGATTAACCACCTATGTGTTCATCTCGAGGGTTTTTCTTGTGTTTGTATTGCGACACCAAACAACACTTCCGGGGTTCCTGTCTTCGTTTGAACCGATGCCTTTTCGTAGCCCACAATGCAACACAATACAAAATCAGCTTACAGTCCATAGTAGGAGGAAGAAAAAGTAGAGACAACCCTCTGAATTCTGTCATCTGATTGGAAGTCTATAGGGTTGAATCCCTTTGTGGTCTCTGAGCCTGGTATTCGGGACCAAACCTATTGGGCAAATGACCCCCAGCTTCTCCCCTTAGATTGTGAAGATTTAACTATATCTGATTCTGGGTGGTACTCCCAATGAAATATACACAACGGATGCTAAATGCAGGGTGAGGTCTGAACCAGGCACAACTTTAATCCATTTGTAAATCACTTTCACTCAAACATGCAAACAAATGTATAGAAGTCTAGATTGTGAGATACCAAGAATGAACCGGCAATTCTTAGAGAAAACAAACCCTTTTATCAAACGTATGCGGCTGTTCTTATACATTCAAAGCCGGACAAACAAACAAACAAGATGTTCTTTGGTGCCACTGAACTGACGGAGCAGCCTTAGCTCTGGGAGAAAATGAAAACAAAGGCGTCAGTGTCATTTAGGACATGGAATGGGGTGGGGCATCCTGTTTGTTTAGTATATAAATGTGTGTGTGTGTGTGTATTTGTTATGTACATCCACACATCTGATCACCTTGCAGTTAATATTCCAGATTAGTCCAATCTTTTCACGTCACTGTAAAACCATCAATTACTGTTCATCCTCCGACTCCTTTTATTGGTTTCTATGAAGCTTTAAACATTCCGCTTCAGGCAGTAGAAATATGGGATGTTTGAATGCAGTTACGCACGGTTCGTTTGACCATCATAATATAGCCACATAAAGTCTCCAATGATTTATGATTAGTGGATCAATATTTAATTTAAATGAAAATCTACTAAAGTCCTATTTCTACTCGTTTCCGTCCAAACTCAGTGCAGATCCTGACGGGCTGCCGGTGTCAGGCGGGGACGGCCGGTCGGGCCTGTCTGAGCGTCTGATTTCCACTCTCGCTGTAATTAGCTGACACTGAGCGCCAGAGTGTTTCTCAGCACGCAAAGAGATGCTGCTTTTGAGAAACGGGAGACAGATCCAGAACAGCCGATTGTTCCTCCCAGTTGAGTTCAGTGAATGCTCTCCTTCATGTTCAGGATAAAAGTGTGAACTGTGCAATTATTGAGAGTTATTCATTTTTCTCCATATGTTTCTGCCCCTCTGCCCGCTTTTGTGCAATGTTTCAAGGGTTGCTCCAAATATATGGGATACAATTATTGCGATTAGACCTAAAATGTTGGATGCGATTCGATGCCCACGTAGGAAGAGAGTTTTAATTAATTCTGTTTCCTTTGAATGGTTCAAATCCCAACAATTCTGGGTCCTAAAACCTCCAAGATAAAGCCAGGTTCCAGCCAATTAACTGTAAACCAAAAATCGAATCAATTATAAAATCGTTAAACTCTAAATTCATCCGCTTCATTAAAAACGGGGCTACTGGAAAACTAACCACAACCCCTACTGACCTCTGCCCAACGTCATGGGCCGGAGGGGATTTACAGCCTCCAGAAGTGAACCGATGATCTGTGGTTTTTCGTTTTCGTTATCCAGCATTTGTATATGAGGAGCAGAAACAGAGGCATGACTTAAGAAGTGACACCTGAAGCCAAACAGGGACCTTAAACAGCCCAATGCAACATGCTTTGACACACTCTCACATCCTGACTGGGATGATCCCACCTCCTCAGCATCGTCAGTGGCTGTTGGGCCATTTGTCCTCTGGGTATTCTTCAATTTCTTCAAGCAGAAACTTTGTGTGAGACAGAAATAGGCATAAAGAATAAATGGAAAATTCAGTTCGGGGGGTTCTTAGATGGCGTCTCTCAAACTTTTCACAGGGCAAAAGTTTGCTTCCTTGCATTTTGCATAGTGCGTGGAAGACTGTCCTGGCCTGGGAGGTCTGTGGGTGTTTACCCACCTTTAACATTTAGGATGTCTGAGTGTGTATGTGTTCACTCTGCTTTTGTCTGGAATGCCTAAAGTACATGATAACTACATCACAGCTCTTTTATGTGCTAAATCTGTGCTTATTCTCCATTAACAGATGTCCAGCCTAATGTAGGTAAGCGCTTTGCTTTGTCACTATTAGTGAGTGTGTGTGTGTGTGTGTGGGTGTGTGTACGTACACAGCTCCAGCCCGACTGGAGATATTGTGGTTGTCTGAGTGAATAGGCTTACAAACTGCATTGTCTTTAATCTGATCTTTGCAGAACGGCTCTTTCATCCATTCTTACGCTCACATCTCTCTGCAGAGACAGCAGAACAGAGCTGGATTGTAGGAAATGTTTTAACCCTTCATTGTCTACTAAACTGATTTCCATGTACAAATTGTCTCTTTTTATTTAGCCAACAATGAGCCTAGGGATGGTAAGGAAAAAAAACTCTGCACTCTGTGTAAGCTTGTGTTTTGTGCTTGCTTTGTGCCGACACCTTTTTGAGCCTGTAGACGTCGTCCTGTGTGTAGCCGGGGTTGCTCTGGCGACGGCCATCGCTGCTTCTTAAGGTTACAATAAGTCTCAGCAAATGGATCTATTTTTTCTCTCCAAGAATATTCCTGGACCTCTTGCGTTGATTGCGACAAAAGCCAATTCATGTGGCAAACAAACGTGACAAAATGCTCCCGAGGATGTGTTAAGGATATATTAAGATAAAGAAACTTGTGTTAAAGGTATGAAAACAGTACAAAAACACAACCCCAAAGCAAACAAAGTCTTAACAAATTCTTATGAGATTAAAGGCAGAACATTTTTTAAATTAATGTAGGTTGCACATATTATTAATATTATGTTATTTGGCAATCAAAAAGAATAGTGGTGAAGATCCCAAAAAACATTTGAGAAGAATTAGTGCAATGAACTGACAGCTTTGACCTGTACAAAGTAATATATCCTGCTGGACGTACAGTGTGCTGTCTCTGTATGTGTGTCACGAGCTACTTTATATTTCTGCCGAGGAATATTACAGAGCATTGATTATAATTAACACAGTGATTGTTCTGTTATAAATGTCTTTTCATGCTGAGATTAATGCAATTTTCAGTTTAGTGGTCCTCAGATAATAAACCGCAGACACACTGAATAAGTAATAGCTGTGAAATTACCACTTTTAAGCCAACTTCAGCATGTGAGCATGTGCAGCTCCCTTAATTATTTCCCAATCACTTGCAAGACAGAGATATGTCAAATATGACATGCCTTAAATTTAAACATTTCAAATTAATTACAATAATAATGACAGAACCAATATTATTTTAATCACTATTTAGTGGAGTTGCATTTATCTATGGGAAGTATACAGTGTTTGAATTTAATGGAAAATGGAGCTCATTTACACAATTAAATACTGCCTGAACTAGCAGGATAACTTTGTTTATCAAATGAAGCATGCCTCCATTTTATGATGTGGACATGGCATAGTTGAGGATTTGTTCCCAGCTCTCCCCATCAAATAGTTTGTGATAGTTTGCAAAATTCTATACCTTAACCAAACCACACAAGTCAGAGACAGGTTATTTTTATCCAAAAGTAAAAAATGGGGGTGGGATGCTTTCTGGAAAAAAGTTATTGCATGGCCATGAGATACTAAGACATGGATATAAAGTATTATTGCCACATCCTGGTATTACTAATCCCCAGGCCGTGATTTAGTAATGTTAGGAGGTGGTTCAGCTTTTAAGACTGATGTGATATGAGCCTCTGCCGCATATCAACTCCAAAAGTTTACAGCTGCTTTTTATGCTCCAGGAGACGCTCATAGATTATGTTTTGGCAAAAATAATGGAGTCCGTGAGCTTTAGAGTGACTGATTTTCTTACACCGGTGCTAATTACATGAGCGAGGTCAACTGAGGAGGCCTGTGAAGTTACGAGCTGTTGACACTCCTGGAAAATGTGCCTTTCCAGATCTTTTCCGAGTTGTGTTACCAACCGACGAAAGCATTAAATGGCCTGCATGAGAGTCCGGGCAGGCACCGGCCCAAAAACGCTAAAAGCCAGGGCGTCTAATGGCAGCCGCCTGGAGTTGATTTCACGGTGAAACTCCACCGCAAACATTTCCCACGTAACAGTGTAAGAGTGTAAACATTCAAAAGTGTCCCCTGGGTCCCATTCCAGAATCGGCTCTTCCTACTTAGCATTCTAACGAAACCTTTTAAATCATCCTGAACATCTGAACTTGGATCTGTCCTCAGGGGTACTTTTGATTAAAAGATCAAATTAACTGAGCCCATAAAAGCAGAGAGAGAGGAAGAGGCGCAGACAGCGCGGCTCTCTGGATTTATGGAAGCGCATGACCCTATTTGACACGTGACCCTGGATCCATTCTCTCGGCAACTGGTCTTGTCCAATGGATGATCACACAGGGCCGAACTCACTCTCCTTGACTGGAGCTCCGGCGTGGTTTTTTCTCTGGATGCTAATCTGTCAAGTGACTCTCCCTCCAAAACTTACAGTGTGTCTGGCACGGATCATGGCAGAAACAAAGCGGTTTGTGGAGATAACGCACAGTTAACCTCCCTAAATTCAGCACAGGAGGGTTGTAAACATAACTCATCAATGTCATGATGGAGACGGACAGAGAGGTGAGCTCCTTTTTGGAGTGCGAGAGCACGTTGATTTAATGAGTGAGTGTTCCTCACCTGAAGTCAAGGTTATCACCGGGCCAATTAACGTGTGTGTTTAACTGCAGAGCACAGATTCTGACTTTTTATTTTTTTCCCATTTCCCCCCCTCCGGTGCAGAGTTGCCTCCTGATGGTAAGAGAAAATTAACATGTTAGCGTCTCTCCTTAAAAACGCACTGACTGACAAGCAAACACCTTGTGACGGTTCCATCAATATACGTGAAAAAGAAACATGAAGGCAGATAAAAGAGCAGCTCGTTTCTTTCGTTCATCGCCAAGATAAGATTGTTCTGACCCAGCTTACTTTGTGTCAGAGCGGGAGATGATTGCTTGCATAGTCAGCCTTAATATGACGTCTTCAAAGATGATTTAAAGGGTCTCTCTATTCCCTTTAGGCCGGTCTAATCCAGAGGATCCTATACTTATTTTTTTAGAGGCTCTTAAATAGCAGTTACAGTCAATCAGAAAAGGCTTGCTTATTTTCAGACTCAAACAACTCGAAGGATTAAAAACACAAAGTTTTGAGAGGAGAATTTCATGGCTTTAGATTTCTTGATCTTTAAAGTGAGAAAATTGTATCAATTAAGACAATATTGTTGTTTGCTTGGTCCCTTTTGCTTTTTTTTATCAGAGTACCTACTACTTGTGTGTGTTGATCAGAATCGGGATCATGGTTTCTTGTTTTAACTTCCTGTCTGGGATGAACCCCCCTCTCTGCAGAGCACGCACCGGGAGAGGGGCCTGAGATGTCCGAGATGACCGGACTGTTCGTGCTGAAGCCCGAGAGCGTCACGGCAACGAAAGGTGCGGCCATTCAGCCTAAAACGAAACCCCTCAGCCACAGAAGTCTGCTTCAGTCAACCCATGCTCCTCTTTTTTCACGGCAGGGAAGGACATCACATTCGTGGCCAAAGTGGACTCCTCAAACCTGACCAGGAAGCCGGCTATGAAGTGGCTTAAAGGGAAATGGCTCGACCTGACAAGCAAAGCTGGGAAGCACCTGCAGTTCAAAGAGACCTACGACCGGAACACCAAAGTACATCTTCATTATTTCTGTGCATGGATGCAACCTGTGAAGTCTTTCAATTAGTTAAAGGACGTCCACTTGTTGTGAAAATGTGGGCGTTTTGCACAGACGGAGACATTTTTTTTAAGTTGGCAAGACAACACGGAGCTAATGTCATCTGAATAGTTCGGAGAATGCTTTTCTTAAGGAGGGTGGAACTTCTTTTATTTGGGTTTGGACCTAGAACATAGGGATGAGGTGAGGAAAGGCAGAAACGCGTAAATAATAATTTATTACTAACATTAAACAAAAGGCGTTTTAAAGAAAAGAAAGTAACAAAAATGGACAAGCCAAAAAAATAAAAGAAACAGTCAGTGGACCAAATGAAAAAAAAGAACAAAACGGAGGCTGGAAGCATTATTGAACCAGTAAAGATCAAAGAAAAACCAAGAGATTATGCGTTGAGGGCTTGATTACAGATTTAGCAGCAGGTGAGGCAATCTGCAAAGGAAGCCAGGTGTGTCAAGAGTAAATCAACAGAATTACCGAAGGGGAACTCTACTACCATGACAGAGCAAGAAAAAACTGAAGTCATTTGTGGCTCAGCATGAAATACTATAAAGACTCAATTGGCTGCTACGAAACCTTAAGATAACAAATTCTGATGAACCTTGCCTGTACTTTGAGATAAGATCAAATCTTCATTGATCCTGGAGGGTTCATTCTTCTTCCCGTAGCCCACCTGCAGCTCTTCAGTTTTTCCTATGCTGAGCTGCAGGTGGTTCTGCCCGCTTCTAATAGCACCATGAGGTCCAAATGTTTGGTTACCATGCCCCGGACCAACCTATGGTCACTTAAGTGTTGAATATAGAATTGTAAGGATTAAAATGGTTGCTATAGTTACTGTTTACCTCAGAGCAGTTTGCTTGTGGTTCTTTAGATTCTACACGAAGACTGATATGGGCAGCATGACTCCACCCACTGATTATTTAAAAGTGATTTTGGGTAATTTACTCAATAACAATTAGACAAAAGAAGGGATCTTTGATGCCTGTTTAACCATATGACTATTTTCACTTTGTTGTATCTGATGAATTAAGTTTGTGCTTTTGAATGGTATTTTGGAGTTGAGGCCTGTTGATTATCAGTGGTCTGAATTCGAGGCAAAACTATCATTTTTAAACCATTAAATGATCAGATCTCACATTTGACTTTGATCTTACATGTGTTACAAGTGGCCATTAAGTCAGCAAAATTCCACACGCTGGCTCGTACTTTTTGGCCTATTTCCAGTTAATCACGTCCTTCACCACAGCACCAAAATCAACCAACGACAGGTGTTCAGGAAAAATTAATAATGTCGTACATCGACGTTGTCATAGTTGTGAGCGTGTTTGTTTCTGCGTACGTGTGCGTGCCCGGGTGTTGATATTATTGCGTGTTTTCTCAGCATACCGTCCCCGTTTCTGTCAGATCTACACCTACGAGATGAGCCTGATCAAAGTGGTGGACGGAGACGCGGGCGGCTACCGCTGCGAGGTCACCTCCAAAGACAAGTGTGACAGCTGCACATTCGAAGTCTCCGTGCAGGGTGGGCCCGCAGACACACGCTTAATCACATCATTGTCATCTTCCATTCGGCGTGTCCACCGTTATTATGTAACCGACTCTGTCAGCCAATAACTCATGGAGTGCCATACGCATCAGGTCCTTTCATTTAGTGGCCTCGCCAGGTCATCCGTCCATTATTCCTATGACCCTATAGCCCGGCTCCTTCTGTCTGTTTCAGCCGTGCAAGAGGACCAGCAGGACAACATCTTGGAGGCTTTTAAGCGATCGTGAGTGTCGGTGTCAGCGGGGCCCTGCTCAACATGTCACCTGTCGCGTTGTTTCCCGCGTGCCCTCTTTGTAAACCCCCGCCTCCGGGCATGTGTCAGTCTGCACGAGCGCCTCTGCCCAAAGGTGTCTGTCAATCTCCTCCCGGTGGCAGACTGTGCTCCAGTCAGTCTGCCTGTCATCGCTCCCCTTCTGTCACGTCTCAACGCGCCGGCTGCTTTGCTGTTTTGCATCACCTGGAGTCCCCGGCGGTTACCTCATGCATCCCCTCTCATGCTTCAGAGATTTAGCCCTTTTCCCAACATCTACCTGTTTTCCTCACTGTCTATCGGAATCCGTTCTCCATCTGCATGTAGACAGTGAGCATGTGTGTTTTTTTTTTTACTAATTTGGCTTCAAGCCCTTTAAGTGAGCATGTTGTCAGCTTCACACTGACACGTTTGTGTTTGAACATTTCCATCCTCCCCCAGAGCTTCAGCAGTGAGACACAGGTTAGACGAGAGTCATGCAAAAAAACAGCATCACACGGCGGTTTAGTCAGGATGCTGGCGGGCTCTTTTGCAGAGAGAGACTGGGTGTGTGAAGGTAGTTTCTGGGATAAATGGAAACCGAGACATTGGTTAAAGCAGAAAAATGTGTAGCTGGACCAAAAATATGTGAGATGATTAAATATGTCATTTGGAGGTCCTGCAGCATCTGCTTAACACAAGTTCTCCAGCACCCTATGGATGGTATGGATTTATAAATTAATCAGTATGCACTCAATTCGTCCCAACTTGTTAAAGGTTTTAGCTCAGCAAAGTTGCAGTAATTGAACAGATGGATCAAAATCATTTCCTCATACCTTGAATTGATTTTACATAACTCTACACCTTTGATCACTTCCAGATCCTTTGTGATGATTCAGAGAGGAACACAATGGTTACTGGGCCAAAAAGATAATAATTAAATACAGAAGACTACCCAAAACACATTAAGAAACACAATAAGAAGTGCAGTAAGTTAAACCACTTGATCATTAATAAAGACACCATCAGAATGTGTTTTTCTTAATGCTAATGTTTAATCAATGGTTCTTCAGAAGCATTTGGAGTGTGAATTTTTCTGGTATCGCCTGTCCATTCTTGGCAGAGAAAAATATCTTTTCATTTAAGTGCTTAGTCTGTTTGTCATGACAATTTAACACAGAGATGAAAGACAAAATGGACAAATGGACACAGTTTAGGCTAAAACGCAGCAATTTGAAGCATTAATCTGATTGAGGATGACTGATGCAACACAACACGGGGAGGAAAATTATACCGGAGTATCCTGTCAAAACATCTGAGTCACAGAGTTTCCCTTCATTCGTGCGTTGAGATAAACTAAAATGCGCCTTAATCGCTGTGTTTTTCCTGTGAAATGATGCAGTTTTCGTGTTGAAGTTTTGTCGTGGAATTCTCCGGCACACGATCATCACACACTGACTGTTACTTAACTGTGAACGCTCACTCATTGTTTCCACGCTTTCATAATGTCATACGCAAACCTTCCAGCTTTTTTTTAAGATGGCTGTCAGTTGTAGGCTTATATATTCTCAAACGTTGAGGTTGGCAGTTAACATTGTTTCCGGCTCGTTCAACCATATTGTGGTTATGTGTTCCCATCAGGGAACCCTGAAAATGGATGCTATCCTTGGATGAATTGTTCATCCGTAGGATAAGCATGATATTGCAGAATTATTTAGAATTTACGAGGAGTTCAGTGATCCCAAACTGTGCCTGGAAAACGCCGCAGGTTGTAAAGGAGCTGCCCAAACCATCAATCCTACAGATGTTCACAGGTGTGTGTCTGTCACTGTGTTGAGTACAAGAGGATAACTGATGACTCACCACCACCCAAGACTCTTTTTCACTGTGTAAGGAGACAGTTTTCCCCCACTGATCTCATCATATTCCTCCACAAGAGACCTAATTAAATCTTAAATGTGTGTGAAACCAGTCGCTGTTTACAATGTCGCCGGCACATTTTGGGAATTTCCTTTTGAATGAAAATGCTGTGAAACGCACAAAAGGCTTTGTGATCAGACATATTTTAGCTAAAAGTATCATTACTACGAGCTTCGAGAAGGCAATACAGCAGGACAATCAAATAATTGAAGTGCCTCAGACCGTTATTGTGAGTATAAAGCGTTATCTTGCCAGAGAGCGCTCAGCAGGGTCCAGAATATAACCGGGAAGCTTTCCTGTGTGCGGTGGGTCTGAGCCGAGGCCCGTAACGGAAAACCTATGCATGATTTCCAAATTAGTCACGAAATAAAGCCGCCAATTTGGGTTTAAAAGATGAATGAGGACGTCCCTCTCGTCTGTCATAAAGCCAACACAGGCAGTTAACACCGAGCCAACGTGGAGCTATGGATGATCCCATACGGGGGCATATTTTAGCCCCTTTACGCCCAACATGGGCAAAACACAGAAATAATGGCTTGTTGTAATCCTTGTAGTGCTGTATGCTTGTGTTGAGTCTCGTTTGTATCATTCCAGAAGCTTCAATAATGCAATGCATGATTTTTCCCCCTGAAAATAGACTGTGTCTGGGACAGAGCAACCCTCATCCGTTCCTCTGCACGAAGCGATGAGGAGTCAGATGTAATTTGCGGTGTTCCTGTAATATCTGTTGTGTTTGATTATATGTTGCTTGCGTATTGTGATCTCTGCTTGTCACTTGAATTTAGGTTATGAGGGTAGCTTGTAGGCCTCATCAAACACGTCTGATCTGTGTTCTCACAACATTTTTTGCATACGGCTGACAACACGGGATGAAAAATGTGTACGCTTTAACCAGAGACGCAAATCTGTGGGTTTATTTGACAGCATTCATTTAAGTCACTTCTTTTATGTGCGTTACAATATCTGAGCCGATTAAAAGGAGTGTATCGGTGAATGAGCAATATGCAGCCTTTCCTCGCTATCTTACTGAATACAGTAAACCAGATTAGAGACGGCACAATAAACCCCCAAATCTCCTCTCTTTGAACTCCAGAGGAGATGCCGGGGAGGATGCGGGCGACCTAGACTTCAGCGCGCTGCTCAAGAAAAGGTAAAATTACCTCCAGACAGATCTTCTAATGCTGCCGTACTCAGATTTCAGCCTTTTTTTACTCTTACGTGTAGAAAGGAGAAGAAACAAGAGGAGCCAAAAGAGGAAGTGGATGTGTGGGAAATATTAAAGACAGCCAAGCCTTGTGACTTTGAGAAGATTGCCTTCGAGTATGGCATCACAGACCTGAGGGGTATGCTGAAGAGGCTGAAAAAGATGAGGGCGGAGCCCAAGAAGAGTGACGGTGAGATGTTTCAGTGTAAAGGCAGCAGGCCGAAAGCAAAAGCTTTAATGTAAATGTAACGGTTAATATCTGCAAATATCCTTCCACGTCAAATAAACGGTGAGAGGAGGGGGAGGGACTCTGCTGCATGTAAAACACACCCAGAAACAACAGAATGTTCTCATTTACAGTGCATTGTCTCAAAAGACAAGTTATGGGTTTTTATAGCTGAAAAATGCAACTTTCAAATTAATGAGAACAATGACAACAGAACACAAATTTTCTAAATTATATCAGCTAAAAACAGAAAAGGGGTTTTGGTAATTTTTTAAAATTTTCAGTTGCCAAATATGTCATTTAAATGGTATTATTTTGAAATAAGAATATGGATATTGTTGTATAAATGTATAAATATATAGTTTTACACATGTGTATATATAGATTTAAAATTTTTTTTATTCTTCCTCCATTTCTTTTTCCTTTTTTTCTTTAAAAATCTATTATATATAAACATAAATAAATAAAAACAGAAAATGTGTAAATATGAAAACTGTTACAGCTCTTAAAGGCCTCGGTGGAGCATCCTTACAGTGACAGGGACTACAGGAGGAATGTGTATAAGCCTGTGAATGCTCTTTTGGTTTCCTCTTATTTGGCTGTGAAAACCAAGTGGTTGCACTTGCCTAACAAACCACTTTCTTGGCAGCTTTTCTGACCAAGCTGGATTCGGCCTACTCCGTGGACAAGGGCAAGAAGATTCACATGTCAGTGGAGCTGGCCGACCCCAATGCCCCCATCAAGTGGCTGAAAAACGGACAGGAAATCAAGCCGTCGGCCAAGTGAGCCCCGTTCACACGCACGATTTTCTGCAGTCTGTCCACCAAAATGAATGTATTCCCTCACTTCACATGACACTCTCCAGCTCCACTTTTTTGTCTTGCCCTACATAAGCTGTGCCCTTTTCAGTGCACGCATAAAGAAAACCTCCAGAATTCCCCACTTGTCCGAAAAGGCTCTTAAAAACAGGTCTCCTGAAACTTTGCTGGAACAGCTCCGGCCTTGGAACACGTCTAACAGTAGACACATGTTAGCTTTGAGCCCCCTCAGCCTGCTGGGCTTTATCTGGTGTCTGCATCCCCTTCTGCTATGCTCTTTCCCCTCCCTCCTTCAAAGGATTCTTTTGGTGTTTTATTGAAGAGGGTACAGCTGTTGCGAGTCAACTTTTTTTCAGCCGCTCCACCATCTGCTATTTTGAGAACCTTTTTCTGCCGTTCATAGAAAGTAAGGCGGTCCCCTTGCTGTTGTGATTAGGAGTGGAAGGAGAGACTTCTATTTTTCCTTGAATAAACCTCGGTGGAGGTCTTTTGAAGCCCGGCGTTTTCACAACCGAGCTCGAGCAAGTTTAAATGTCCCTGGGATTAAGCTATTCCTTGTACAAATTTGGCTGCTTTTTGCATCATCTGGAGCAATATACTCCAGTGGCTGAAAGGAAAAAAAAACAACAACACTTGGATGAGGAAGCAGACACCTTGGCAGGAATTATTAATATTTATTCAAGTAATACCATATAATAATACATGAACCGTAGTAAACAAGGAAATAAGTATTTAAAAAACGACTCTTTTCTTTCTGAGGATGGTATAAAAACCCCAAATCACTTTCTGAGCTTCACATAATTGGAGGCCGTTGCTCGGAAAAAAAACAAACTGATTTTTCCAGTCAACCTGGTTCATGAAAACACATAAAATTACACAAAATGGCTGCCATTGTTTGATTACCGTGACCAGTGTAAATCTTAAACCCTGTGAGCATACTGAAATGTGTTCATACTGTACTCATACTGTTCTTGCTTAACTAGATGTAGTCGTGTTATTTGTATGTTGTATATCTTCTTGTACATTGAGAACATTATGTATTTTTTTCATGTCATCCATGGCCATTTAAGTCCTACTCGTTCTTGTACTTTGAGCTATCTGGTGACGCCAATGCCTCCAGCTCCCGACCACGGCAGTCTATTTTTTTGGGTTTTTTTGCCTCCCCTGGCCTGTGATGACACAATAGCCCCCTGATCATTGTCACCAGGTTTTTTATTTTTTGTATTTTTTACAGAAACTTGAATGCATGTGTGTGGGAGCGTTGTCCGCGTGTGCGCAGGCACAGATCTGAAGGTCTGTGTGAAGGAGTGCGGACTCGTAGCGTAAAGGTTGAGTCACCCTGTTGTCGTCAGGCCCTGCGCGCCTGATTATGCCTGATTTGCTGCATTCAGTCTGTCGGCGTCTCTCTCTTCGTTGCTCTTTGTCCTTGTTGTATAATCTTCCCCCATCGTCCCTGTGTGTGTGCAGGTATGTGTTTGAGAGCGTGGGCAACAAGAGGACACTCACTATCAATAAGTGCAACCTGTCGGATGACGCAGCGTATGAATGCGTGGTCGGGGAGGAGAAGTGCTTCACCGAGGTTTTTGTCAAAGGTATATGAGTCACTGTCTTTGGAGGAATCCGTCTTTCAGGAGCGAGGAGGTTTTTTTCTTCTGCTCGGTTTAGCAAATACCACCATTAGAGCAATGAGAGACTTGTCAGCTCTGTTTCCTTTGTGTGTTTGTGTGGTTTGTTTGTTTCACTGCTTTCATGTCACGCGGTGTCATGCAGCAGGCGTGCGCTCACTCATTTTTAATAGGCTTGAGGCGAGGGAGTTATTTATGCTTTTTTTATTGTTTTGTATCATTGCTGCATGCACTAATGTGCTGACATACTTATTAGAGTTTGAGTGATATGTGATGTGTTGGACATCAATATTTCATACTAAGAATTTGACAGAGGGGTAAGTATTCATTGCTTCTTGCAGAATTATATATTATATTATATTATAACATATTTCCTATATTATATTATATTATATTATATTATATTATATTATATTATATTATATTATATTATATTATATTATATTATATTATATTATATTATATTATATTATGGGGACTATGTCATTAGAATAACTGCTTCAAGTCTGTCATGTCTCTTCAGTGTCTTTTAATTGATGTAATTGGGTCTCCGGCTTCTAAATTAATCTCAGGCTTTACTCTGTGTGCTTGTTCCTGCCCATTCTGCTTGTTCGCTTCCAGAGACAAAACGCGAGGTTAGATTTTACACCACAGTCTCCTCTCCTGTACAACAGCAACGTTGTGTATGCCCCGGTCTGTGTGCTGCTTATCTATGAAAATGATTCATGCAACTGTTTGCAAACATGTCCATAAGTGATTCCGAGTGCTGATTCATCTCGACATAAGTGAGGGGAGCGGAGTTCAGCAGTTGACAGCTAGTAATAAAAAAACAAAACAAAACGGTTGCTATTCTTGAGAAAAATGCTAAACAGAACAGAGTGTGAAATTCCATTCCTTGAGAGGCGCTGCCCTGCAGGTTTTGTATGTTCCCCTCGTCCTGCACACCTGAACCAAATCAAGGCACCATTAGCGGGCTTTGGCTGAGCGTAATAATGTTTTGAAGACATCCGTTTAATCTGAATCAGGTGTTTTGTAGCGGAGAAACACCTGAAACTTCGATTTTGACATCCCTGGAACAGACAAAGGGCTCTGCGTGGTTGGATTATTATTCTATGGGAGGCACAGCGACAAATAGCACTCTCATGAAGCTTTGTGACGGGAATGACAAGTAGGGATGTGTAAATATTTACCTTACAATTGTGAATCAAGTTCCTGAAATGGGAGGACTGGTTTTTCCCGTGAGCGCCTCATGATTGTGTCTCTATGCGTCAAATAATGCGATTATTGCCAAAAGAGGCACATGCGGTTCATTTGAAAACTGACAAATGTGCAAGATGTGGATAGAAACAAATAATGTAGCAGCCTTTCCCAGGTGAGAGTGTTAAGTTACAACCATGTGACTCTCAGCTTTGACTCCTGATGAGTCTGTTTGTGGGCATACACGTCTAAAATGCCTTACTTAAAAAGGCATACTCAACATTTAGAAGGCCGGCAGACATTTTGCACATATGTTGAAAAAAGGTGGAATATAAACATACTCGTTAAGCAAGTATTCTAAATAAAACCTCCTTTCAAAAGCCTGATTTCCTGGCTTTACGTGTAGCCCTGGAGGAATTGTATTCTTCAGTTGTCATCTGGATGAACCCTAAATTGCACTGAAGACATCAGACTCCTCATGCGAGGCGTCGGGTAGGCCTGCGGTCACGTTGTTGCCGTAGTGATGCTGGCTGTGGGAGTTTGCGGGCTCACCAGCTGAGGGGACGGTGATGTCTGGAGGGGGACGGGATGCTGACGATGACAAATAGCTAAGGCTAGCAGAGCATCCAGCGTCACACCGTGTGGTTACAAAATGGGACTCCCACCAGCTCAGGAGACTTGAGGTGCATTCCACCCGATCGGGATAAAAGGAGCTTCCATAAGGACCTCAGAATGCTGTTATACGAGTACAAATGAGAGTTCGCCTGCATCTTTGTGCTATCCTGCACATTAAAGGCTAGATCGTTTTGCCCATGTTAACATCGTCTAGTGAGCATTTTTGCAGAATTCTGTTTGGAATTCATTTGATTCATCTCACATTAACACTCATTTTTCCTCCAGAGCCTCCGGTCACCATCACCAAGCTGCTGGATGACGTTCACACTGTGGTGGGGGAGAAGGTGGAGTTCGAAGTAGAGGTGTCTGAAGAGGGAGCCAGTGTCAAATGGTGAGCCGGGGCCACGTCCAAGCACGCCGGACGAGATCGATTACATATTTCAATCTGTGCAAAAGCCGTCAAATCCCTCGGAGTGCACCACGGATCCTGTGCAGCACAGAGAGCCTTCCTGTGAGCCAGCAGTCAGGATGCAATGAACCCAGCGGCCCAGTCACAACTATGCTCGTTCCAAAGGTTCCACACATGAGTGTCCTTTTTTTCCTGAGAATTTTAAATCCATGGAAAGATGTCGGAGTTTGTTTAAAAGTGGCTATTCTTCTGCACAATGTGCATGGTTTTTTTATGGAAAACTGTGAATATATGAAAAGACACTTAGAAAGAGAAAACTGTTGCATCTCAGTAAGTTAATATGGAGTATTTACTTCAACATTTGCCTGCACTTTGATTCTAATGCTCCTGCTCCAATTAGCCTAACTTGAACTTTAAAGATTCAAAATGAGGCTCACGAAGGGTCTGGCCTCAAACTAAAATACAGGAGCTGTTGACATCGAACACTTTGGTCAAATAAACCTAGCTCATTGGATTTAGCTGTAAAACCAGCTGACTTATCAGGTTTTTATCTTCACTCCTGATGCAACAGCAGGATAAAATAGACTCTGCAGGAATTCACAAAAGGATGTCAGACACAGCCTTTGTTTCTCCAGCTGATGGGATAATGCTTTTATCATGATGCGTTTGTAAAGTTGCAGCATTTTTAGAGCAGCTCGGATCTTGTGCGTTCAGCATGAGCAACATCCATGTCTTTCCAGGTTTAAAGCTTCAGGGTCAAAACACCCCTTCAGTTCTGCAGCCGTGATGAGGACGGCTGACGTGTCAGTCAGCAGCTCCGCTTCTCCGCTCTGTGAAGTTTATTTGACGCGCTTGTGTTTTTTTTCTCCACAGGGAGAAAGATGGAGTTGAGCTGAACAGGGACACCGCGGGTTCAAAGTACAGGTTCAAAAAGGACGGGAAGAGGCACATTTTGATCATAAACGAAGCGACCAAAGAGGATATTGGAATGTACCACATCTTCACCAACGGTGGGGAGTCAAAGGCAGAGCTGGAGGTGGAAGGTACTTTATTCCCAGCATACCAAGATTAATCACCAAACAATCTGATAATGCACAAACAAACTGGAAAACACACCCAAGTCCCTATAAATGTTGGCCTGAAGTGTTTTACCAAGGTATCAGAATCAGAATCAGAAATCACTTTATTGACCAAATGTACAGAGTAGACAGGGATTTCACCTGGCGTCTCAGCGCCACAGGACTATTTAAATAACACTCTATGAAGGATTTAAAAAGAAACGGATCCTCTAAGCCAGCACAGTAAAGCCAGTCTCATTGGTAATGAGCTCTTTTAAGTTAACCAACACTAACAGACTCCCCAGTTAGGAACTTAAAGAAAATTTAATCTGGAGATGTTGATGTTTTCCATTCTGACAGGCGTGAAAAGCAATAAATTAGTCATTACTCGTGTCATAATTAATATTACTTCATTAATCCCTTGTATCAGTAGTTCATCGCACTATTCGTCACACTCATTTTCTTCTACACCTCCAACGCTGATATCTGGCATCAGCTATCATGCCGTCTTAGTCACTACACACTCGCAAGCCAGATGAGTCTCCTAATTGATTAAAGTGTGAGAAAACGTCTGTCTGTCCTGCTCACTTGAATGATGAGATAACTGGGAGCATCGCTCGTCTAATAAAAGTGACCGTGAACGTGGTGGTCAGCAGACTGTTTTCCACTCGCATGCTTAAACAGGCTGTATATCCCAAGGTCATTAAGGAACCCCTTAATATGTGTCCAACAGAGTAGGCAGCTTTCATCTTTCTCCAGAAATTCTGCATAAATCGCTGAATTTACATCAGTAATAAAAACCATTTTAGCATAGAAAATAGCATTTGGATGTTAGAATGAAAATTATTTGTTCAAAAATGCTAATTTTTTGTACTGTAGAAAACTCATGAAACTCATGAATTCAGCAGTTTATTCAGTTCATTTAGCTGAGACTTGATAAACAGTTAATTTCAAATTTACTGAGTTTAATAATACTTCAATAATATATATCAGGTTTATTATTTTGATACCATAGTGATTTCTGCGGGTTAGAATATAGCCTCCATCTGAATAATCTCCACTCTGGTCAGAAGCTGTCCATTATGCTGAGGATCTTTTCCAACATCCTTAAACAGAAAACTCCACAAGGCCAAATACAGCCTTAGCAGTTTGTTCAATTCATCTGATTATCACTGGATTTCCAGCATAGCCAGCACATTGATGCAGGGAAGCTCCAGATGCTGGATGTCTGAAAGGGATCAAGCATATTTGAGCTACTGGTACCAAATCGGCTTTGTGATAATAAATATAGCTAATAAATATATGTAATAAGACCTTCATGGTTTGTTTGATTGGCAACATAAATGAGTCATACAAAATTAATCAATATCCAAAGAAGAAGTCCACCAAATATAGCCTGATAGAGAATAACATTCAGAATAACATAACACTATGGTGTAAGTATTTTAATGGGGAATGCTGATGTCATGTTGACCATCATAACAATTGTCATAAGAAGACATAAATAACTTTTAAAAAAGGTGGGAAGAAGGTTTAATGTTTTCCATTTTTCAGCCTCTGAGTTTGGCTTTTGCTGTTTTTTCCTCCAGATAAGGAGCTGCAGGTTCTGCAGAGCATAGCCGACCTGACGGTGAAGGCGGCCGAACAGGCCGTGTTCAAGTGCGAGGTGTCCGACGAAAAGGTGACCGGGAAATGGCTGAAGGACGGCGTTGAAGTCCAGGCCAGTGATCGCATCAAAATGACGCACACCGGAAGGTAGGCCCCCGCGTTGGCCCGCCGGGGGCCTGCGTCTGGACTCGGGGAAGCTGCTGTTTGAAGTCACGCATAAAGTGTCACACATTCAAACGGGCGCTCGCACACTCATGTCTGCCACACGGCTCGACAAACCATTACCACAGGCTTCTCTTAGAGGTTTGACCCATTTTCCAGATAGGCTGCAATCTGTGAGGCTGCAACCTCTCCACTCGCTCCCACAAACCCCCCCCCCCCCCCCCCCTGTGCAGCATAAAGCTCTGAAGCGTTTGGGGTTTCTCTCTGTAATCCCTCCATCAGAGCGGCCTTTGGCAGGAGAATGCCAAGGCAACCGCGGTCGCACAAGGTGAAAGCCATTTAGTGTGTTTCTCACTCCGCCACACCGCCTCATGGAGTGCGTTGCCAGGGCAACTGTCTTTTGCATAAATGCAGGTTATATCAAGTGATGTCTCCTTGGTAACATCTGGTAACGTCTGCAGGACCCACAAGCTGACGATTGATGACGTGAAGCCCTCAGACGCAGGAGATTATACCTTTGTCCCGGATGGCTACGCGCTTTCTCTCTCGGCCAAACTTAACTTCCTGGGTGAGAGCAGAACACAAACACAGTTCATGTACAGTTCAGTTCAGTTCATTTGCACTGAAACTTAGCACATCAGTTATGTGAATAAAGCTGATTTTCTGTTTTTTTTTCCACCCCTCAGAGATCAAGATTGATTATGTTCCTAGACAAGGTACTATTATTATTATTTTTTTAAATATTAATGTCTTTTAAAACTGCTGTGTGATAAGACCGACATCAACATTGTTTGGAAAGGGGATTAATCAGTGGATCCTTAGTTATGGACATACTTATATATAATATAACTCACAATATTACATCCCTACAAGTGGGCAAATGTTACATTTCCAACCAGCACGCAACAGTTATCATACCCAGATTCCTAACAGTCATACATGTTTTCAGGATATATGTTTTATTGCGGTTTGATGGAATATAGGACAATGCCCCAATTTCCCCAATATGCTGAACAAATCTTTGATTGACTTCAGTGGAAGTTGGACCAGGATCCATAAAAACCCAAAAGGGTCCATTAGTACATTTCCCAAAGCTGATGAACTGTGTATGAGTGACGTACCCTCCTGCCGGACACTTTTGTGTGCTGTTCCAGCTCCTTTCAGGAGCAGAACACGCTTTTTTGGGGGGGGAAACTGGACTAAGTCCAGTGAGCTACCCCGGCATTCGATGGCTTTGTGCTGCGATTATATCACGGTTTCCTGGCGCAGTGATTGATGCATTGAGCAAAATCAGCCCTTTAGCAGCTGCCATTACAGCGAAAATGAATCACAAGCTGTTAGTTTAGGATGTTGATCGGCCTGACAGCCAACGCTACAGACACACAACTTGGAACCCGGGAGGATGGATCCTTTCATGCTTGGGTTTTTATGAATGTTATGAGAATCTAGGCTGCTTTGAAGAGTCGCTCAGAACGGCTTTCTATTAAAAACTAACTGCATTCGCTCATGACGTGCAATATTCCTCAGAGCTGTCCCTGCTAGGAAAAATGGAAACGACAAAGCCGATTCTCGTATTGTAGTTTTCAAAAGTGATTCTACTCGAAAATGACAACAAAACAAATATTCGAATGATAGTTTGACCGCCCTCGGAAGCTAATGCGCTCTCTCTGTGCCCGTTTTCTCTTCAAACGATGACATGAAAGATCCTCCCAAAATCCACCTGGACACCAGCGGCACCGGCAACAGGAACACAATCACGGTGGTGGCCGGAAACAAGCTTCGCTTTGATGTGGAGATCACGGGGGAGCCGGCCCCCGTCGTGAGCTGGATGAGGGGAGACCAGGTGAGGACGGACTCTCATCCTTCATTTCTCACATATCCTGTCAGCAGTGTGGTCCATGTTATGTCTGGAGAGTGAAATGGGCCCTGTGCTGTGGAGTGTGGGGGGGTGAATCTCCTGTATGGTGACAGCTTTTGTAATGACCTCCCTCTGTCTGCTGTAGGTGGTGTCAGAGGCCGAGGGGCGGGTTCGCGTGGAGACCAGGAAGACCCTGAGCAGCTTTGTGATCGAGGGGGCGGAGAAGCAGGACGAGGGCCTCTACAGCATCACCGTCTCTAACCCCGCCGGGGAAGACAAGGCCGAGCTCTTTGTCCGGATTGTGGGTCAGAGGCTTTTTCTCACCCGTCTCTTTTCTCCATCACATTCCCTTTTTTTTTAAAGCAGGCTAAGAGTTGTGAGTCATCGTGCGATGATCATGAAATCTATCCGTGCCGCTTTAACAACTTGTAGCCTATATTTAAACATGCGGCAGTTGTTGTAAATGCTTGTATAGTTGTCTCCGAGGTGACTCTGCACATCACATCTGCATACTCGTTAAATTTAGAACACCTTCTCCCTCTCTCACGCCCGAGTCTGCTCCCGTTTTTCTCTCCGCTCCGTCGTTCATCACTTTCCATTTGCAACTGTAACCTGCCTCTCCAGATGTGCCCAACCCTCCTGAGAATGTCAAATGCACATCAGTTGGCGAGGACTCTGCCACGATCACATGGGACCCTCCCTCATTTGACGGCGGCGTTCCCATTAAAGGTACCCTTGAAACAGGCAGTGTCTGCGGCTCACATCTGATGTCTCCCTCCCAGGAGAAAACGGCCGTTTTCTGTCTCCTCTCCGTTTATTACAATCATGACGGCTCTCTGAAACGCTTCAAAAGATTTTAAGCTCTCTCCTCTGTGCGTTGAACCTTGCGCCCCACAGGGTACCTGATGGAGAGAAAGAAGGTTGGATCGGCCAGGTGGACGAAGCTCAACTTCGACGTGTACGAGTCCACCGCGTACGAGGCCAAGAAGATGATTGAGGGAGTGCTTTATGAGATGAGAGTGTTTGCAGTCAACGGCATCGGCATCTCTCAGCCCAGCGAAAGCTCAAAGCCCTTCATGCCCATTGGTGCGTTGCCGCGTGTCATTAGCTGAAGGAGTAATTACCAGAGACTTTTCCCCGCACGGCGCTCGTTTTAAGGCGGCTTAACCCACCTTCTCGTGCCATTTACAGTGGATATTAACGCGCTAATCGGGCCCTGTCTCTCTCAGCCCCCACCAGCGAGCCCACTCGCCTCATGGTGGAAGACGTGACAGACTCGACCTGTGCTCTGAGGTGGAGACCTCCAGAGAAAATCGGAGCGGGCGGCATCAACGGCTACATCATTGAGTACTGCAAAGAAGGAAGTAAATACACCAGAGATAGATATTGATTCAAATTGAGGTGTTTTACGAGAAATATCAGTTTTAATTCATATGAGTTGGCTGTTTTTAAGAGGATGCAATTAGGCTGGAAGAGTAACAATTAGATTTCAGGCCGACTGAAGTGTTTTTAGTAAACATGATGAATTCCTGGTTAACTTCTTAGCAAAGACAGTTGCTGCGTTTGTCCTCTCTCCCTCCAGGTGATCAGTGGGAGCAGGCAAACCAGGAGCCGGTGGAAAAGAACCAGTACAGGGTGAAGGGTCTCCCAGTAGGGGAGAAGATGCTCTTCAGGGTGGTTGCCGTCAACATTGCTGGGAGAAGCCCCCCCGCCACTCTTTCTCAGGCCGTCACCATCAGAGAGATCATGGGTCAGAGACTAACTGCATCCACCGACATCCTCTTCCAAAATTGTGTCAAAAAGCCCCTTGTTCCTGGCAATACTGCAGCATAAAGGCGAACTCCTAATCACAAAGCTGGGATTTATCGATTTAAAATATATTGATGCTTTACATGGGCTGCATGGCGGTTAGCGCCATCTTCTCAAGGCACCAGGGCGCCTTTTTAGCTAATTCATGAATGGATGATATATATCTTTGGCAGTGTACACCACCTAAATGTTGTTAATGCTGTGCATGTTTACATCGACACTCCCCTACGAGGTCAAGTCTTTGACGAGTACGCTCATCTTTTCATCTGTCTGTTCTCCACCTCCCAGAGAATCCAAAGATCCGCTTGCCCCGCAACCTGAGATCTAAACTCATCACACGTGTGGGCGAGAAGGTGAACTTGTTTATCCCCTTCCAGGTTAGTCCAAGATTGGCTTTTTTGTGATTTACTGCTCGGCGCTGACAATGTTTGAAGGGGAGCACTGAGAACAAGACAAGATGGTGAATGATTACTGAGAGGGGCTTTTCAAATAGACCGAGTTCAGAGACTCGCTCTGAGGAGCCGCTTCACGCCCCACATAAAACACGCTCCATGTGAAATGTTCAGTTTTTTTTAGGTACATTCCCAACTGAGCCAGAAAAAAAAGGCAGTGATGGATGGTCAGTTCTGGCTGATGTGACTCTGTATTATATCAGAATGCTTTTTAACTGGTGGTATGGATGGTGAAGGAATCAAGTACCAGAATACCCTAATGGCTGCAATCTGACAAAGCCCTTTACTCCGACTGGGATGCAAATCAGATCTGTAAATGTTGCCCTTAACGCAGGGAAGATGTGCTTAAAGCACAAAGTTGCAAATGATGGCACTGGTGAAAAGAAGCTAACCACAAGTAGCAACGGGGAACCCGTCATTACACACAAAAGAAATAAAGAAAGCTGTCGCCTGCCTTAAAGTGAAGATTAAGAGCTGATTCTGAGACAGAATATCTGGCAACTTGACGATCACTTGAGAGGAAAGCGCATCCACTGCTCTCTCATCTTTCCTCAGAGTGTCTTTCTAGAGCAGTTTTCACGCTGAAAGATTAAGAAGGAACCAAAGTTTCGACATATTCAACCCGACTAGTGCCTGAAAAGATTTCAGAGGGAACATTTTCCCGCTTATTGCCTCCGTACAAGTCAGTCTGCTGTCTCAGAGGCCTGTATCAGGAAACATTGACGCTGTTGGCCTCTCACCCCTCTGACTGCAGGGAAAGCCTCGCCCGGTCGTGACCTGGTTCAAAGACGGCGCTCTCATAGAGGACAAGAGCGTGGGGATCCGCACCAGTGAGATGGACACCATCCTCTTCATCCGCTCGGCAGAGAGAAGCCACTCCGGAAAGTACACCCTGCACGTTCAGATCGAGAACATGTCGGACAGCGCTGACATAGAGATCCAGGTTGTAGGTCAGTCCCCCTTCATAAGACACACTCTGACTCAGGGTTTGCATGTTTGGACCTCGTGTGGATCTGGTTTATACAGAATAGCTTCTTTTTCCAGTCCTTTTTCCTAAAGCTCATATGTGGATGAGCTGTCTTCACCTGTTGAAGCTTAGGAGGAACCATGAACTGTCCCTTAAGCCTCACGGCGATTAGCACACGGTTAATGACCCTTTTAGAGGGGAAATGGAACGTTTGAGCTCAAATCTGTGACATGTCAGGGATTTTTTTTTTCTTCTTTTCTGAATTCGACGATAATTCCTCATTTCATTCTCCCGAGGGATCTGCGAGTGGAAGTGAGGGAAGCATCAAAGAGCTCATTCCTCCCCCCTGCGCGTAATCCTGCCTCCCGTGCTGCCACGGCAGCCCGCAGCTCCTTCCCCGGCTTACGGCGCGTCTCAGTGGGTCGGAGTTCCGGGTGGATTATTTAGCGGGGCTCTGCTCAGATTATTTGCGCGTAGACCCGGATTACGTTTGGATTTTGAGGGCTACTCTGTCACTTACTCTGCTGAGAAGGTTGAGCTAATGAGAGGCTCTGATCACCCCCAAAACTCTCTCAGTTGATCTGTTTGAGCGTAAGGGATAAAAAATAAATAAAATTCTGTGGTACAGTGCTCAGAACAAGACACATGACGAACACTTCACTCTGTTGCACCCAATGTGTGGACCACACAGAAGAATCACAGAAACACGCGGCTTTCTTCTCCTCTGTAATCCAGCCGTGAAAAGCAGGCTGTCTCTGTTCGTCAGATCGGTGCCAGCAGTTTTCTAGCAACGCATTCATCCACCCCGCCTTTTCTCCATTGCTTTTATGCCACGCTTTGCTAATCTGTCAATCTTTCCAATCTGTCTAATCTGTCAAATCTATAGCACCGTGTGTGTTGACGTCTCTCTCTCAGAGGGATTTCCTAGCCCCAGATTTGTACCTTTCTCCTCTTCTCAACCTCGAACAGCCCCTCGGCAGCATTTATATCTAGACAGGGATGATAGCTGTGCATGGGTAGAACACGTATTCATCTCACTCGAGCTATCCATTCAGGTTCAGACTAACCTGCTTTGTTTCTAGCGAAATCCTCTAACTATTCCTTGATTCCGTCTTCCTGAAATCCTACCAGAAAAGCCCGGGCCTCCTGTCAGCGTGCTGGTCACAGATGTCTGGGGCTTCAATGCAGCGTTGGAGTGGAAGCCCCCCAAAGATGACGGCAATTGTGAGATTATCGGCTACACCATTCAGAAAGCTGACAGGAAGACCAAGGTATGCAGCACACAGGAAAAAAGTCCCTCACAGGTAGCCATATCAGAGGTACGGGACCCAACAATGGCCAAAACCTCGGGTTCACCGTCTGCTTATACTGTTCTATTCCCTAAACATAACACAGTCTCTAAACTTTGCATCCCATGACATCCTCCGGTACAGATGTGCTTTTACTGTAGCAGAGTTGACTTTTTGTGAGGGATGCACACTCCCCCCCCCCAAACTGTGCTTGGTAAGGTGGCATTTAGGCAGAGGTCAGTCCTGTGAGTGGGCGTGCAGTTGGATCCTTTCATTCATATTCTGGCTGGCCGACGCTGCAGAAATCCTTGGAATAGAAATCCTTGAAAGGGTCAGACAGCCTTGATGGAATATGGAATTGGATGATAGATCTGGAGAAAAAAAAAAGAATAATAAAAAAAGCAGAGTATTGTAAATAAATGGTGAGTGTTAAATAACGCAGTCGGCATCAAGTCTATAAAACACAATTCAGTTTAAAGCAGCTGCAGTTCAAATGAGTGTCGTTGGTAAAGTAAAAGCAGTTAGAAGTTAGTGTACCAAAAACAGCCGCCCATTTGGAGGTAAAGGACAAGCCTGCTGATGTTCACTCATCTGTGGTCACCAGCTGGGATGAATTTGGGGGAGGGGTTTGACATATATGAGCTGGGTCAGGTAGGAAATCCTTTTCACAAACACCTGCCAGAGCACAAGGCTCACTTCAATCACTCTGTAAGTTTTCAGATGTCCGCCTCAGCCAGAAGTCTCTGCGAACCTCTGCTTTGTCTCTCTGACATCAGGATTGGTTCACGGTCTACGAGCACAACCGCAGGCCCAGCTGCACCGTGTCCGACCTGGTCATGGGGAACGAGTATTCCTTTCGAGTGTTCAGCGAAAACATCTGCGGCCTCAGCGACGACTCCGGGATTAGCAAGAACACAGCTGTCATTACCAAAACAGGTAACAGGAGCTCCCAACTGCACCATATTTAGCAAAAAGGCAACTAAAAAATCCAAAGTTTAGACACAAAGTGAGCATTATGATAAAGATTCTCACTCTAGGAGCACGTCAGGAGTGCTGATTAACACAGAGAATCTCAAAACCTTTCTGTTTTTATGGATTAATGAGTCAAACATCTACCTTTTTTAATTAAAAATCACCACACGGTTGTTACACTGAAAGGGAATATCGACAAAGTGTTGAATGCAGTCGGAATCTGGCTGCAGATCATGAAAGCGACCGGGGAAATTAGCATCTGCCACCAGCCAAATATTTCCCCTGCTTTTGTGTCGCTGCGTTTGCTTACTCCAGTGGAAAATGCTGCAACCCACTGGTCGCTATCTTTTGTGTTCCCACCAACAATCTGGCCGGCGACGTTGCGAGGATCGTTGATCATGCGGCCCACATAACCCCGGGATAAAACAAAAGTCAGACCCCTGCCTCGATAATTCAAAGGGCAATCTGCTAATGTAGATAAATGGCCCCCGTGGCAGGATGTGGGGAAGATGTTAAAGGCAGAACAAGCCCAGAACGGCAGAGAGCGATTACAGTCGGTTACTAATTAAGCTTTAACACATCTCATCTGCAAATTTAACTTGTTAAATGTGATTGTATGGAAGCGGAAAAGATGGATGGAGCCACTGGTTGCGAAACGGGAAGCAAACGAGCATGCAGGCCTTCTTGCTGTGTGTTGCCTCACGAGTGTTTGGACTGCTAAACAGCTGCAATTTAATAAAATAAGTGACAGCTTCCCCTCCAGTGGCTTTCCCCATTTTAGTAGAAATCCACTCCTGGTTGCAACATGCAAAAAAAATACCTTGAAATTGGCAACATTTGCTCTGTTATTTCACTTTGCACCCGCTCTTGGGTCAAATTCCAATGAAAATTGGGTTCATGTTGAGAAATCCAGTGCAATACCAGGCTGGCTCCGGAACAATTTTGCCTCCTATGAACTCTCATTCCAAAAGCATCAACTGGGCTCAGTATTTTTTTTTTATCACACCTTCCAAGTACAAGAGCAACGTGAAGATGAGTGTCAATTTCAGTCTGGATGTGGAAGCGAAATTAGGTCTAATCTTCGGCCATTTATTTTAAGCATCGTCTTTCTTTGAATATTACATTATACCCCGGAGCACACATCTCTTAACCCACCCATAAGTGAAAGAGGTCTCATTTCCACAGTGGAAACAAATGGAGTGTGTTTCCACTCCCATCATATTAGACCAAGGGTGGTTTTCATTCCTCCCACTTTGGTGTCTGCTCTGCCTGTTCTGAGCTGCTTTCTGAGCCTCAGCTCTCCTTGGTCCTCATCTCCGTGTTCATTTAAAGGACTTTTGCATCTCTAACTTTTGGGTCACCGGCGGTGAGGTGATGTGATGTGAGAAAGCCTGGGTTAGCTAGTGAAAGGCACCCCTTGTTGTGTTGGCAGATAGTTTTATTTTCCTCACAGCAGGACGTGCTTACTTAAGGACCTCTCCTCCCCCTTAGGTCTGGTTCATAACCGCTCACCATACAAAGAGAAGGACATGAGCTGTTCCCCCAAATTCACCGCTCCTCTGGTGGACCGAAGCGTGATCGCTGGTTACTCTGCGGCCATTAGCTGTGCCGTCCGCGGAAACCCTAAGGTACCAACGAATATAGTAATACACAGTTTATTTATAGAACACGTTGCATTTAAAAAACCTGCTCAACCATCATACAAACACTCATATTAAAGGATTCATAAAAGAATAGAATCAGACACAGTCTGAAAAGTGTAAACTGCCTCTGGATGGAGGTAAAGTTTTGCTCCATTTAGCTGTTTCTCTCCAGTTTTGTTTTGTCTTATATATATATTGATGTACATGTTTAATATCCTCTGTGGAAAAGTGGGTAAAGAGTAATTTTTCAGTTTAAAACCTATTTTTTCTGTCTTGCATTTTTGTATTTTTAAGATGGGAGCTGGTATGAAATTCTAAAAGTACAAATCAATTTGCCAAATATAAAAGTCAATAAAAAGTTAACTTGCCTTTGAGCTTGTTCTCTGGTTTGTAACTGTTATGTAAACACTGGGCAAAGAAACAGCGATGCGGTGCTAGAATTCAGGCATGAAAGGTGTAATGTGCTTTGCTATTTTATTGAATCCATGGAGGGAAATGCCAAAGTGTGGCTTCCAAATACAAATGCTGCACGCTAAAGCCCTGCAGCAGCATCCCACATCCACATTATCTGCACCGGTTCCTGAGAGCTGAGCTGCAAGGGTACGCCTCAGATTTCACGCTTTGCCTCTTTTTACAAAGAGCGAACAAGTTTAGAGTGTCAAACAGGGAGTGGAGAACAATCAGACGATTCGGATTCCTTTGCAATGGGAGTATATTTTTACGTCTGAAGCTAGAACAAGAGGTGGAGCTGGAACATTTTTAGTGACACGCTTCTTTTTTATCCCGCCGAATTGGCAAAGATTTGTCGAGCCCAAATGTTGACCTAATTTCACCTCTCCTTCTGCTCCCCGCCCCACATCCTTCATTCTGTTTGTACTCTCCCGCCCGCTCCCCTCCCCTTTTTTATCTTTTCATCCTGCCCATTCCGTCTCCCCCTTCCAACACACTCTTCCTCAGCCAAAGATCATTTGGATGAAGAACAATATGATGATTGAAGGCGATCCCAAGTTCCTGATGCAGAACAACCAAGGCGTGCTGACTCTGAATATCCGCAAGCTGAGCCTGTTCGACGGGGGCCGATACTCCTGCAAGGCTGTCAATGAACTGGGGGAGGACCTGGTGGAATGCAAGCTGGAGGTTCGAGGTGCGGAGCCGAAATTTCTCCTCCCTTTACAACACATTACTTAAACAATGAGAGTCAATTTAAGTCTCAATAAGAATCTCAAATCTCCATCTCCTCCTTGTAATCGACCTTTTTCTTGGGCTCTTGTTTGCAGTTTAACCCTATAATGCCAAATGTATCATATCTGATTCATACGGTTTCTGAAATCTTTTGGATCTGAGACATTTTTCATCATTCAGTGGTAAAAGCTTTGCTCAAACCCCTGTTGTACACATTCAGATATAACTGATAACAGCCAATATATTTTTGACTTATTGCACGCTAATTTGATCAAAATAATTTCTGTTTTTTTTCTTCATTTGTTGTTGAGGGGCCAAAGAAAAGCTTAAGACAAAATAAATCCAATATTCTTCCTATTTTTCTTGAATCAGGCTTTAAAGGGTTAACCCTTTTCTGGACTAAACTTGAGTCGTTTTCTTATAGGCTGCATGATGGAGCTTCTTTACACAGGTTTATTGGCCGGTGTCTCGTGCTGAACTGAGTTTCTTTTCCTCCACAGTTCTGCAGGAGAAAGCGGAAGAGGCCAAAAAATGAGAAACACCGCAAAACAGCAGAGGATTCAGTCAAACACCGATAGTGATGGATTATGTAT
>JABUIW010000046.1:3741291-3778594 GCA_013363375.1 Menidia beryllina | reverse complement strand
CCCCCCCCCCCCCCCCCCCCCCCCTACCACATAAGCATGCCTTTGATTGCCGCCCTGACGAATGCCACATCGGGACTGGGCCGTAAATTCTTGGGGTAAGCCTCCACCCTGCTGCATCCTCACCGAGACGCCACATAAATGGCGTGCGGGCGCTCCCCTGCTGTGACCACACACAGACGGATCCTTCTCATCTGTGAAGTGGACCTGTCCACGGAACACACTCATAAAGCAGCCTCTCATCCATTACGGCTCCCCGTGTCGTCTGTTACTTTGCCCGGTCCCGGTATTTTATTTTATTTTTCGGTATGAATTTCTGATTGTGATGCAGCCGAGGCTGACCTGCCGAACACCTCCGCCTCCACGCCGCGGCGCGCGAGTGGCGGGCCCGTCTCGACCAGGCCACGGTTCACTGGAGGGATCAATATTCAGTCAGGCATGGAAGACATCATGGAGTAACCGGGATTAAAGAGATTCTCGTACACAGATGCCACCGCCGTCTGACACACACACACACACACAGTGTGTGTTGACACACAGGCGAGCTCTCTTTGTATTGCATCCTCACGTGGTCTAATACTACATTCCTCGTGGCATGACCTATAGTGGTAGGCCCTTTACAGATACATGACTCGCACTCATGCAAACACAAACACACACTCCAAATCAGGGTCTCATTAGCATCCCACACTAGAGACTAATTAATGCACCCATCAACACTGCCCTAATTAGCTCTCCCACGTCATTACTGAGCAAACGAATTACCGCTAATTTACACACCCGCAAAACAAACACGGCCCCGTCTCTGCTGGGAGAGTCCGCGTGGCTCACCAAATTAGAGCCTCACCGACGCGCCGCGGCCCAGACTGGCATCCCAAGTGACCCCCCGCTCACGCACCCCCCCCCCCCCCCCCACCCCGACGATCCAGCCAAAGAAGGTCTGAGAGGAGAACAAGCTAAACTTTTTTTTCTCTCTCGAGTGGCTGTTTGTGAGAGAATTCCTCTCCCTTTTGCTCTGACCTGTCCCATCGCCGCCCCTCAGGTGCTGGTCTCTTGTGTCTCTCCAGTAGAGGGGGTAAGAACACAGTGACAAACGCCACAACTGACCACCATTGGGGTCCGCGCGGTGTTTCTGAGTGGCAGCTCATTAGAAACCGCTACGTTACCGAAGCACCGCCGATGGGAGGCCTGAGCCTGGAGGCCTCCGAAAAAGTGCCGGCACCCGCTCTTAAACACACTCCGCACCACCGAGCACGGCGCACTGGATTTTCCTCCTTTGCATTGCGGCATGATGGTAAAGATTGGTGGAGATGGGATTAGGACGCACAGGCAGATAAAGCTGGGAAATCCTCCAGATACTGACAAGCAGGCCATGATTGGCTGCACAGCAAACCTGCAGTGCAGTAAAAAAGCTCAAATTCGAACCCCGCCGCGCCGCAAACGACTCTGCAAGCATGTGTTTGTGCGCGTGTCTGTGTTGATACTGATGTAATCTCGTTTCCAGAGAGCTGGAGTTACAGTTTGATGTGTTCCTCCGCTGATTGACACATGAAAGCCGAGCAGAAGAAAATGCTCCACGCACGCGCGGAGGTTTGAGGGAGAAGACGCTTCCCAGCGACAGCATCTAACCTCCATACTCCACCTGAGTTCTGCCCTCTCTCCTGCCTCTCTTAAAAGTGATGCTCAGTTGCTTAGCAATCATAATAATTATATCCACCGGCGCAATCCGCAAGCCTTTAGAAACTTTTAAACATGAGAAAGTGCTGGTTTTCGGTGTTACTGTCACCGTTCAGCCGCCTGCTTTTCTCTCACACACAGTTTAGATCACTTTAAGAAAGATGTCAAAAGACAAAAATAATTGAGCATTTTAACCCCCCCCCCCCATTCCCTGTGACAAACCTCGAGGCTTCTCTAGTCTGAATACTCAATGAGGAGGAATTGCAGCTGCGAAGCAAAGCCACAACTTCTTCTCGTGTGATGTACCTGCTGCCTTCCAATATTAGAACAGGTCTGCCTGAGACGGGGATGAAAGACAGTGAGAAGTCTCACCACCTGGAAAATGGAGAGCAAAAAAAAACACACAAAAAAACGTGGCAGACTCACAAAGGCGTGAGTGCTGTTATGTCCGTGCGTGGATGTGTGAGTGTTAAAGACAGAGAAACAAGAGATACCAGAGACAGAAACAGTCCTCCTGAACCGGTAGGATAGAGGGAACTATAATTATGCAAATTATTATACATGAAATCACAGACTTGGAGTGAAAAAATAGACCACTGGAGGGAAAGAGCCTTGCAGTGAGTGTCATCTGTGTAATTATAGTATAGGAACTAAATCAAATAAAGGGAGAACGCACACGTATCATATAGGCTCGTTCCACATAGTTCATCTGTTCTTTGCACAATTTGGTGAACTCACTTTGGAGTTTAAATGTATCCCATCAGAAGTGTCATTTCTGTGTCAACAAAACAAGAAAGACACACCCAAACGTCTATGCCATGTTCCACTCTGGGGCCTAACGCACGAAAGAAATAGAGAAAATGAGAAATCTCCTTACCCTGATAGGTAAGCTGTGGACACATTTTCCCACAAATTGTGAAATCACAAAGAAATGCTACACATCCAGCAGGAGATAAGAGTTTTGTGTACTAAGTGGGTTTGGTCTAGCTCTTGAAACTACGTTCAGAAAGATGCTAAACTCAGGGGCAGCAAACCCGCAAATAGATATCTCCTTGCTCTTAACTGAGCAACCTTTGCTGTCAGAGTGTAAAACAGCCAGGGAAATGGCGAAGTAACAGCAGAAAATGCAGAAAAAAAACAACCCTTATCAGAGAAAAAACACTCGTGGGCTGTGGTTGTTGTTCCCTTTAGTATAAAACACGGCAAACGTTGTTTGTGCATATGAAAGAGCCATGCTTTCGGTGTAAAATAGAAAAATACAGCTAAATTTAAACACTTATTAGGGCTGTAGAAAGACATTGAATCACAAACACAAATCTCTCTTGAAGCAACAAAAAAAGGCGAATATTTCAAAATCATGCAAAGTTATTCCAACCTGAATGAAATCTTAATTTGAATTCCATAGCCAAATCTTTTGGAATAAAGAAATTAGGATATTTGTAGGGGAATGAGCTCATATGAAGGTGTAAATCAGATAAACCCCTTCTCAAATGCAAAGGACAAAATAGATTAAATCATTTTTAAAAAACTACCCCCCTCAATGTGAACCTCATGTCAAATACCATCAAAATTCATATGAACACCTCAAAATAGACATAGAAAAATGGTAGTCTTCCAGTCTCTGCTGTTCCTTTTACACACAAAGGTATTTATTCTTCATCTCTTTTGGTCAGTGTGGTTAGCTCTATTGAAAGCCAGCATGACTTATACGCTGTGTCATTGTAGCCATTGATTGAGGAGTCCAAACCCTCTCTGGGCTCATGACCCATATAATGAGCGCAATGCATCTGCGGGGAGGTGGAAGTATCGAAGGAGGAAGCTGCCCTCACATTTCATAATGACGACTTTATAACCGCATGTGTCTGAAGTCTATGCTAACGGCGACTTGCTGGGTTTGGACTCCGTTAGGTGAAGACGGATCTGAGTTATGCTGAAAGAGTCAAGAGGGTTAAAGCCAATGTGCTGAAGCAAACTGAAATCAGTCCCTTTGCATCTTTTTCATGTAAAAATGACTAAATCCATCCATTAGCTGGAGCCTATTCTAGCTGTCATTGGTCCAGAGGCAGGGCACACCCTGGACGGGTCACCAGTCCGTTACGAGACCACACAGAGACAAACAACCAGACACACTCACATCAATAGGGGCAATTCAAATCGTTCCACTAACCCTACACGGATGTTTTTGGATGGTGGGAGGAGGCATAACCCACGCAGGCACCGAACATGCTAACCCCACACAGAGAGGCCCCCGGACTCCGACCGTGTGTGAAGTGTATTTTTCCGGAGAAGTGCTTGTTTGCTACACCTGCGGCGAACCAATTTTACGGGGTTGTGTGTAATTTGTGTAACCATTTACGTGAGCACCCTGTACACGTCGTTAGGATAGCTGCTAACCGCTACAGGAGATGGCTAAATTGACTGAGCGGGCTTACTAGAATTTCCTGTGCGGCTATGGCTGGATGAGAAAAAGACATTATGTCCCATTTTTTGGGCGTAAAAGGGTAGCCCACACCTCCTGCGATCTTTATTTAAAAGTGAGACCGGCGATTCAGTTAATGTACCTTTCGGTTTTCGGTACATGCGTACAGATTTTGGCGTTAAAGTCTAGGTATGCTTCTCTTCTCTTGGGTTGAGGTATGGCTAAATCTTCATCACGACCCTTATGACCGGCAAGATGCACTTTGGAACAAGCCACTAAAGCGGAGCCGAAAGGGTTATGGTGGGAGCCACTCTCAGCACCATAGATCGGAACAAGCAGCTCCAACCGGCGAGGCGTGACATTTCATTTGTGAGAGCAGGTGAATGTCCCAGCCTGAGCCGATGTTGTATTAAGCTCCGAAATAACACAGCAAGTGGTCTTCGCTGGAGCTCGGGTCCCCGAGAGGAGCGGATAGAGCAGGCCCGTGACAGGAAGAGGGAGAAACGCGCACTACTTGAAGAGGAATTGCCAAGGCCGGTTGATTTTTTGTACACTCCCCATGGAAGTGAGGGAGGGGCTTTACAGGGAAATCACCGGACTGAGCCAATACATCTCTGTGCATCACTGGGGCAGTCAGAAGACAGCCCATTAGCGGGGTGTCAGAGGCTGCGGAAAAGGCCTCGAGGTGGCTGTGGATCACTGGGAATAAGACGTGGTCTAAAGCTTCTTAGGCAGAGGCTGGGAACTAATCACTCCCAATCAGGCCTCCTGGGAACGGGGGGGTTGGAGTTGAAAGACCTAAACCGCAGACGGCCCCCGGTGCTTTCACTGACGATGTGTCCAATTGCATAAAAATAAGAATAAAGCAAAAAGAAAAGAAAAAAAACGATCCCTTTAATTGACTTTTAGTGCTTTCCATTTTCGGGCAGAATATGCCGGCTGCAACTCAGCGAGAAAACAAACACAAATCACTGACCTCAGCATAAAAATGCTGAATGAATCCTGAACTCGGAGAAGCAGCACTGAGATCACAAAGCTGGTGAAAAAAAAGCCCAACTAATCAGTGAGTACATTTCAACAGTGGACTGTTGGTTGGAGGACTCGGGTTCAGGAATCACTTTGAATATGAATGAACGTGATGACAACTTCTACTTCTGGATAGAAATACAACCCACAGAGGGTTCTCATCAGTAACGTTTTGCCAGCGTATGTGTGTAGGTGTGTGTTGGCACACAAAAGGACGCACAAATCCAGCATGTGGACCCACCGTTTGAAAGGTACAACAGTCTGTAAAATCAACGAAAAACACACATGAAGGAGGCAGATGAAGACAAACGGAGCCTGAAAGTACTTCTTTAAAGTCTGAACAGCACTGGGAGATTTCGAGTTCTTCAGAACAGACGAGAAGCATGCATGACATGAGGGAAAAAATGTTTTAGTTGGTTGTCAAGTGTGTCATCTCTGAGACGTGATGGCTGATGGGTAATAGCAGCCCCTGTCAGTCAGGCGCAGGCAGTCTGTCTGATGAGGCTTCTGCACGGCCATGCCTCTGACAACGGCCACGAGGACCCGACCCCGGCCTCGGCACGGGAAGAAAACATGTCCACCTCACCATGCTGGAGAGTTGCTCGCTTTGTGTGGTTTTACCGTCACAGGGTCTCTGGTCTGTTTCTAGGCTCATCAGGATGGTTTCATTAGAGCACAATTCACCTGAGATGTCGCGATTTGCCAAAAGAAAACCACAATGCCAATAAAAAAAAACCTCTGTTGAAACGTGTAACCAAACAGAATAAAAGTGGTTTGCTCTCATGTCTGTGGCTCTGACACGGATCGGGGATGTGTGGTTTAATAGACTCTGCAGCCGGAGGAAATATTCCATCTGCTTTTGCGTTTCGTTTGGGTGTCAGACTCCTGAAAAGGCCTCGGCAATCACTGAGAGCCAAGCCTGTGTCTGCAGGCAGGAAGGAGCTGCTGGATCTGTCCCATTAGCATCTGAGCCGAGGAGGCCTGAAAGTGTTCCCACTCCATTGTTTTAACTCAGTTTCTTCTTTGAGCCACTAACTCTGCTGATACTGACACCAAAGGACTTCAGTTTCCTCAAGAAACACAACCCGTTGTGTCTCGGTGCTGCATTCCCCGTCCAGTCTGCGTCCAGGTAAACACTCACATGGCTATTTTATTCAGCCACATCCGGCCCTTCAGCCGGGGACGGTGCTTAAAGTCTGGGTGGAGACTTAAACAGTGGGGTTGATCGTCAGTGTTTGGGTTTTTTCACATGATTGGACTTGTGATGGCTCCTTTTGGCCTACACTGTAAATGGTATCATAAGGTGCTGAGTCCAGAGCAAAAGTGTAAACGTAATGATTGGTTTCTTTTGTCATCTGACTCAAGAATCAAACAAATATGCACCCGCACAAATTTAGCATAGTTTGACTCCTCAGTAACAAAAGCCTTCAAACATTATGAGCAAAAAAAACGAAAAAGGGAAGCTGCTTAAGTGAAAATGAACCTTTTGGGAATCTCTTTTCACAGTCAGGAAGTATTGAGGAGCAAACTTTTTTGGGGCTTGCAACTACAGATTGTGTGCCCTCACACTTGTGTACACGACAACAGTGAAAATGAACAAGAGATGGCGCCTGTGCTTATCTCGCCTACAGGACCTCAGCGTGTTTGTAAAAAATTTACAAAAATTCCCTCTCAGGACACGGAGCAGTGGATGCATCACAATGAGCTCCCGAAGTGACTGAAGCATAATGTAAAACACAGGCAGCTGCCAGGGCTGCGTACTCTCAGAGGGCTGGGATGCTGTCATGTTGTTCTTTTGAGGTTAAATTACATTTATGAAATTTGAAATGTTGAAATATTTATTTGATAGTTTTACCAAATGCTCACTGACTCAAGTCAAAGTAAGGAGAGCTGACATATATAATGCAAAAATGTGGAAATACCAACCAAAAATCAAAGGACGTCTGACTAATTTAGCAGTTTAATGATAAAAAAAAATGGCATAAGAAGTGACAGTGTAAAAAAAATCCATTTCAGGTCATTTCAAAGGAAAAAACTTGGTGTTAATGGAGATGTCTGCCATCATCTGAGGGGTGCTGAGCAGATGCAAACTCAGACCCGCTAACAAACACATGGCTGTGCATTATACATGATCTTCCTCCAAAAAATACCTCAATTATCTTTTTTTTCCTGTTTTCCTGCTGCCACCGCTAGAACAATTTATTCACAGGGATATTTTGAACAAGGTTTTACAAAACGGCAGCAGTGTCAGCAGATCTCAACAATTCACCCCCTCATTGGTTTGGAAGAAGTTCTTCCACACCAGAGAGGGGGGAGAACCGTTCGGTTTTATCAGCTGCTCCACATTCACATGCTGAATGTGGTCATTTTATACGTGTGCTTCATCCCAGTGTCCTCACCTCTGCTGACTCCTCATCCTCAGCTCCCAGGAATTCTGCAGTCTGTCAAGACACGAACACACACAGAGACACACAACTCCCCGTGAAGGAGAACTGCCTCCTAATCTCTGCGCTTTGGGAGTTTTTCTTCCTCTGCAACAGAAAGCCCCTCGCCGTTGAATTAGATTTGCTTACCCGTCCTCAACAATCTTCAAACGACTCATAACTGAATATACCTTTCACTCATTTCATTGCACTGTAATTGTTTTTTTCCCACGGAGCCCATTCCGAGCAGGTCTGTGGGGAATAGACATGAGTGCATTCCACTTTCATCTGCATTATGTTTTGTTACAGTTTTTTTTTTCTTTCTGGGTATTGTTTTTTAGTTAATGTTCTTGTACAATTTGTTCCGTTTTGCTGGCGTCGCCGTTTCTCGGCCTGTTTTTTTTTTTTTAACTGAATTTGTGAACAGACCTGTGCTTGAGGTGTGGGGACACATCTGCCATCAAAGTCAGAAAAAGAAAATGCCTCGAGGTGTTTTCATTAAAACAATTACACTGATTCTAATTACTCACAAAGGGAAAAAAAGACGAATGTTTTATTTTAAGGAATCTGGGCTGTAAAACCTGCAGGCTGAGAAAACAATGCATATTTCAACATCATAAGTGCAAAGGTGAATAAGAAGACACGCCTGTATGTGTCTTTTAGCTTTTTATGATGAAAAAATGTACTTACCCTTCTTCTTTATCATTAAATTATTCCATTATATGGAAATTAATTATTCCATGCATGTAGTTTCATGATTAGTTTCCAAATGCTTGCATAACCACAGACTAATCATTTGATTTTTCTCGTAAAATCAAAGCTTCCTGATGCATCAGAGCTGTAAAGATCTGAATTATTACCCAAAACAGCTAAAAGAGAAGATATTACATTCCAAAGCAGTCAGTCTTTTTTATATTTGGCATTTTTTATGTGTACAGAAAAAGTCCCAGTGAGGGATGCTTGATGTATTTCTGCACTGATATTTTCTTTATATCTCTTCATCAGTGTCACATTCTGGCCACTGTCTTCAAGAAATAGCTGATATCCATCTAAAAAATGACTGGAAAGTCAGAGCCAGCTCACAGGCTCCAGGCAAGCTGTTTCTTTTAGCAAATGAAGATAAACTGTTACAGGGTTCCTCTAAATGTGCTGCATTAGAGGACAGGTTTCCTTCAGCTCCATCCAAAAAGCCAAGATTTGATTCAAATATTTAAAGTGAGACATTCTAATTTTCTATTGGTCTATTGAGAGATATTTATACCAGCCACGTGTTTAAAAAAGTAGGGATTGGGAATCAAACGAAAGGAAAACTAAGCATGAAAGAATCTATTGTGGACACTGATGCCTCCCTACACACATATCTCATCGATATATGCATTTCTTAGCTTATGTTCCATGAAACCAAATGAACAAAACCTATTTAAAATGACTTACTCTCCCACCGAGGAAATGGAAGTTTTCAGGGTCATTTTAAAAGAAATGCCTCTTCTTCAGTTAAAGACTTGGATGCGTATTTTGCAGAAACCAACCAGGCATTGCCCCGCCGAAATATGGGCTTTGATATAGCTCCAGGAGTGGAGCAGAATAAGGTAGAAAAAAGTTCATCATGTTCCTGCATTTGTCATGATGGAGCTGCACTGCTGGAGGGCCATAAATAAAACGAGCAGCGCATTAAAAATATACCTTTTTCTGTCCTCGGTTACAAAATACTTAACAGCAGCAGCTCTACACTTACTCTGAGAAATTCCACTTTGTACGTTGTGACATTTAAAAGCCAGAATGTCTCTGTTCTGCTTATTGAAATCAGAAAAAACATCCACCTCGTCTTAGGGTTCGGACCGATCTCCAAAACCGATCTCGAACTCTGGTCAGCAGGACCGGGGTCAAAGGTCCCCCGTTTGTTCTTTTTCAGATTGCAGATGGGACTGGACTCCAGTCACTTCGGTCTCACTCCAGTTCCCCATCATCAGGCTGCTTCCCGTGGGGGGAGTCAGGAGTTTGACGGGCACGTGAGCGGCTCAGACACTTGCCAGAGGAGAAGAAGGGAAAGAAGCTCAGGCGAGTGGCTCTCTGCCACAATATGAGGGGATATATATGTGCAGAATCCACAAGGATGGGACACAAACATGTGATGAAGACACTCCGCCCCCAGTCTCACAGCCAAAGCCTGTTAAAGCTTAGGCAGCCTATGTCATATGGTACATACATATCCTATATATATATATATATGTATGTATGTATTTTTTTTACATAAGCTCTTGTAAATATATGAGTGCAGGTATACTAAAGTGGAAAAAACGGAGATGGCAATAATAGCATGAAGGAGAGTGAGGGGACGAGAGAGAGCAGCAGTTTGGAAAGCGTTTGGCTCCATTCAAATAGTTGCCATGGTTTCGAGATGTTTCCATGGAAATGCTAGCTGCCAATAAAATGAATTTGAGGGGGATCTTTGCGGCAGGTTGGCAAGAAGGTGAAAGCGATGTGGGAGAAGGGGGGCGAGGGGAGGAGTGGGGGTGGAAGAAAAAGGGGGAGGACATCACTTCTCTGTGTTTTTTCCCGCCGCACAAGCAGCTGGTGGAGCGGGGTGACGGAGAGGATTTTGGGGTAAACAAGGTGAGGAAAACATGCCGTGCGGTAGAAAGCAAAAGGCACCGAGACCGTTTCAGCGGAGATGGCGTTGTCATGGCAACCGTGGCCTCACAGAGCATGCGAGCAGGTAAATAGTGAGGAGCCGGGCTCGTCGCTGATTAACGTGTGTGTGATCGCCATCACGCCCGTGCCGGTGTCAGGGAGGAGCGGGGAGCACGTGCAGGAGCGTAAATGTGTGTGTTTGTTCGCACAAAACTGCCGGAACACACTTTCTGCTAACTCTCTTTCACAGAACCGGGGGCTGGACGCTTCAGAGGCTCGGGCTCTGACGCAGGTTTGTTTATGTGTGTGCACGAGGGTCCACAGACCACGCAGTCGGCCTCCCTCCTTCTCTCCATCCTTCCTTCCATCCTTCCTTCTGCCCTTTTTCTCACTCCATCTCTCCTACCCTGTCTCTCTCTCTGAAGGACAGAGGTATTCCCACATTTCTTGGTCTCCATAGCAACGCTGCAGCAAGAAAAAGGAGAGACCACAAGAGGAAAGAGGTGGTAGGTGGGGGTGTTTGGGTGGAAGGGCTAGGGTGGGGGGGTTATGCTTGAGATGTGTGAACAATGCTAATGCTACTTCACTGATCATCGATTGTGTCCCCCCCTCCTCCCGTCCTCTGCCCCCTTGCCCCCTTCACCCAGTCTAAACCTCTGACACACACCCACACTGCCCCCCCCCCCCACGTTTCCCTCTATTCTTCACTCTCTTTCCTTCCTCATTACTCTCACACTTGGGCCGGCATCCTTTTTTTCCCTGTGGTTTTAAAAACTCAATCTCCACACAGTGCTGTCGTTGTTATCGTTATTATTATTGGGTCATTTAACAGGCAGCGTCGGTCTCCACGGCAACCCGGAGAAGTGCCACCGGTTCCTCGGTGAATACCAACATAGACAAGCATCCATCAATATCCCGGCGACTCATTATCAGTCTAATGGCGAGGCCGCCGCTGTCACGGCGGGCCATAAATAATGGCGTCTCATTAGGTGCCGCCGCCGGCCCCGCGCGTAAACGGGTCCGGCGTGCGCACGGGCGGCGTGCCCCTGCATGGTCAACAACCCGTGCGAGCGCACAAAGTCTGCGCTTTTGTGTCGGTGATTCACTTTACAAATGCCTGTAAAGTCTGGCTGGGATTATGTCTGCCTTTAATTGTGCGTACTCGTGTAGGTCCTCAGAGAATGAACTCTGCAAGAGGCAGTATGGAGTCAGTGTGGAAGCGACCTGGAGAAGATGTTTGAGTATTTCACTGGTGAGTTTTTGTGTGGTGGGGATACCATCAACTCCATCCAAACCTGGCCTTCGATTTGTTTTTCATTATTCAACTATGCAAATTCAAAATGCTAAAATAGAGGTCAGATCACCATAGTGTTATTAGAGGGTGGCAGTACAGTCTAATTTGGCAGCGATTGTAATTGAGAAGAAGAAGAAGCAATCTTAAATGGAAATAAAGCTCCAGGAAGAAATAAAAGAAACTGAGATAGTAAACCACAGAGAGGAAACCAGAGAGAAATGCTCAGTCATGGGAGATTTTTTACCAGCTAACACTGAAAAGTGCCACGTCATTCTCTGCCAGGTCAGAGGTAAGTCGTCGTTCATTCTCCATACCACCCGCTGAGTTTTCCTCAAGACGGGGAAACGTTCATTTTTAAAAATGCATATCAAAAACAGCAAAATGGCAATTCAGGCCCGGCTATTGTTTACATCCTGCAAAATCCTTCGGGTCTCAGTTTGCTGGCTCACCCCTCTGGAGAAATCTAGTAACAAGTGTAGCACAAAAGGTGTGTAAGTGAACAATTACGCTGACAACAGAGCCCGGTTGCATACACGTGCACGAGGTTAAATAGCGACAATACTCCAGGGATTAGCACCGGCCGAGCTGAGGGCACCGACAGGTAGCCGCCACCGAGGGGGTAGACTCCATAAACAATCCAGTGGAGTGAATGAGGATGGTACGGTACATTTCTATAGGTGCATTCCTGCAGACTCGGCCCCTCTGCTCTCCGTTCACACTTACTTACCAACGCACACACATGCAAACACACACAAACAATCCTGTAGGACAGCTGTGGCTTTGGTACACCTCTGTGGTGATAATGTGGCGGGATGATGCTGATGAAAAAAAACGAGACATACAGACGGATTGCTGAATTTTTTTGGAGGCTCAGGTTGAAAAGAGCATTTGCCCACTGATTGGAGGGTCAGAGGTTCAACTCCATGTTTCTCTTCTTGACCACACGTGGAAGAGTCCTTGGGCAAGGCTCTGAAGCCCATAGTTGCCTCCTGGTTGCATGTGGTGTGCCCACTGGTGCAACCAGTGTGTGTGAATGCGTGTGTGAATGGTGTACAGTGGGGGAAATAAGTATTTGACCCCTTGCTGATTTTGCAGGTTTGCCCACTTACAAAAAATGCTTATTTTTCCTCATCAGATGGTTATCAATTTTTATAAATTTATATGATGTGATTTTCTGGAATTTTCTTTGGGATTCTGTCTTTCACTGTTAGAATGTACATATGATTAAAGTCATACATCGTTGCATTCTTTGTAAGTGAGCAAACCTGCAAAATCTGCAAGGGGTCAAATACTTTTTTCCCCCACTGTATATAAGTGCATGTACATTTACATCTTTTGGAAGTCAGAATCCCAGATGCCGCGGGGAGACTCGCGCGTGGACATGATCCCGTTGCCGAGAACCAGCCCAGAGCACGCCACGGTGTCACATCAGAATTCCACATACTGCAAACGTGGAGCACCTCAGAGGCAGCTCTGCCTCCTCTTTAAATCCCCACACGCTCACACACGGCGGCCGGTCGGCGTGCGCTGAGCTGATGCCTCCGCCTGACAGAACATATGCTCGCTCTCTGGGAAATAAAAAGACATCTCTTCATGGATAGCTGTGCGTGAAATACAGTCCCCTGGTAAAACGCTTGTTATAAATTACATTTTGTGTTCTTTGCGGAGTTTTTTTTTTCTCCGCCTTCTCCTGGGATGACATATTCTCTGCTCTGTCTAACCGAAAACTGCTTTTGTCATACCTGGCGTCCTGTGTGAGCCACGTGTGGCTCAAAGTGTTTGCTTTTCATTATTTTGCCGTGTGCTTAACCGTGCGTTTAAGATATGTCACAGTCAGGTAGAAAATGCCATCTCCTCTGTGCTGCCCTTTGAGAACAGAAACAAATTGCGTTGTTTTAAGCCTGACCAACATCTATGACCTTGACAAGCCTGCGACAAGATTTTTGTCTGGAAAAAAATATCCACGGCGAATCCGTGGAGCCTGGCGGGGAAAAGACAGGCCGATGAGCAAATTGCTTCAAGTACTTTAAACAACACTGAAAACTGGATTTTTAGGTGGAGTTTGATGTTAACTCATGTCAGATATCACATCATGCAAAAACACATGTGTGTTTGTGTGTTTAACCTTTAAACCTAACTCTTCATCCCTACCCAATTATTTCAAAATAGCAAAGATAATGTAAGTTTATCTATAAGCAGCAGCTTCAGTAGAATCGGCTCTGCTCTTCAAGCTCATTTACGTGTGTTTCGTGTTAGGAAACAGCAGCTCCCTGGTCAGAGAGTGCATCCATACATTCTGTACCTAACACAGTGTGTATGTGTGTGTCTTTATGCCCGCACAAACACTGTCTGCCTGCATGTCTGGCAGCCAGGGAACATATGTAAATGCTAATGTCTAGCTTTGGTGTGCGTGTGAGGCAATTAGGGGACATATGTAAATTTCTGTTGCAACCTGGAATACACTCACTCTTAAGATACAGACAGTTATGAGATCTGAAATCCCCAGAGTACAATTTCCTGCAGTTTTAGATGCATTTTAGAATATTTTCAACACTTGATAGCGAGTTGATGAAGGCTATAAGGCACATTAAATCTTTATTTTAAGAGTCAATGCACCTGGTTGCCACTGATAACCACACACCACTTAATCTGATTGATATTAATTTGTACAAAGCGGTGACAGTGTGTGTCACTGTTAATCATGCATACGTGTAGCTGTGTTTACGCCGCGCATTGCACATATGTTCCACTGGCATGCGTGGGTACCGTGCTTTGATGCAGGATGTGTCATAGGTTGTACGTGTCATCCCGTCTTTATGCTCTCGCTCTCTCCCAGTCACATTACCTCGCTCCCGCAACCTGCTTTCAAATCAATAACTCATCTCTGGATGTCGATCCCTCTCTATCCTCACAGGAAAACAAATGTCCTTCCACAGGACAAACAAAAAAAACAACAAAAAAACAGGAGGGGGGGGAGACAGGGGGAGGTGAGGAGGTAAGCTGACGGATGAGAAAAGACTGTAAACCAAATCAAATACGTAAATTGCCCGTTGCGGTGGAGACATTTAGCGAAAGGTGAAGAGGGTGTGGGAGGCAAATACGAGGATACGAATAAAGAGACAGCGAGCTGGAGGGAGACAGATTAAAAGGGTGGCTATGGGATGGATGATTAGCCCCTGTCTCCAAGGTTACACTTTACAACTGTATCACTGCAGAGTGGGACAGTGGGGATGGGAGGGTGTGTGTGTGTGTGTGTGTGTGTGTGTGTGTGTGTGTGTGTAGGGTGACACAGACCGTTCATCACACCAGGCTGAATTAAACAAGACAGAGGCACCTTTTCTCCCTCTAACCTTCACATCCGCTGACTTACGGCAGCCTTGACCTCCACGTGAAGCCCACCTGCTGGAAGTAGCCATGCCGACGTGAGCGGGGGGGCTGAAAAAGCGGAGACAAATGAGTCCAGAGGGGGGGAAGAGTGACAGACGACAGGCCGCAGAGGGGGGGAGGAAGCAAAAGGCAAATCACTCACATTTCAGCCAATGCAAGAAATTGCCTCATTTTACAAGAAAAGGAGACAGAAGTCTGCGGGCTCACTGCTCCAGCCCGCTCCCCCCCCCCCCCCCCCCCCCATCCATTTTCTCAAATCACCGCCACTGTCCGCGCAGCTCCCCTTCCCTTCCATCACAACCGCCGTAATAGAGAGCTGAGAGAGGAACGGAGTCTCGTGATTGAGCTGCGCGCCTCAGCCTCGCCGCGTTGTCACGTTTAAATTACCCCGGATTTCACCAGATCTCTTCTAATCTTATACATACTTACCTGTCCACCCTCGAGTCATGCAGATACGAGCGTGGCTGAGGCGAAAATGAGAACGGCGAGGTGCTTTTGCATAATCTATTCAGTGTGACTGCGCGGCACCCTTGACAGCAAGCGTGCGATGGAGGTGGTGTCGCGTCAGCAATCTGAAGTTCAAACACACTACATAACACAATCTACTGGTAACCTTCCTTGATTCGGTGGGAAATGAGTGACCCGATGGTCCCGCGGTCCAAACATGGACGGATGACATGGATTTTGCACAATTATGCAAAAAAAAAAAAAAAGAGGGCCGTGCTTGTTTGCTCCAGCATTTTTTGTTGTTGTTTTAATCCTGCTGTTTCTCATGCACACGCCCACGCAAGTGCTGGAGGAGTAAAATGTAACGTGTAACTGGATTACAATAATCTGATTACGGAATTTACAGTACTTTTGGCCCGCGCAGCAAAAAACTGCTAAATCTAAGTTGTCAGATGAGTAGCTTTTTAAGATGCACATGAAAAAGCGGTTCGAGAAGAAAACGGGTATGTTAGAGCATCAGACTCCAACAAAATAAGTGGTTTTTACTTCAATTTACTTGCAAACCACTAATGAAATACAATGAAATTCAAGAGAGGAGGCACATTCTCTTTAAATGACATTTTAAAAGACCTCCTTTTTCTAAGTTTCACAGACTTTAAACCCTTATTGCTCCCTGTGATGCTTTATGGCTGGTTCCACACTAAAAATACCTCAACAATGACGGCCCCGTCACAGAATTTTATTCAGATTTTTATGATCCCAAAAGATTAATCCTAATTGTTTTTGTCAGCCTCGCTCCAGCACCATCATAAAGCGTCAGCCTCTTCCTGGTGCCAGCATCCCTGACGTTACAATGTAATGCACAGAGAGGCTTTTAGTTTACCTGCCAGGTGTAAACACTGAAAAAAACACCATTAAGCCAGCACAATGTTAACCTATGTTTTGTTATGCCTAATATTACAAAACCTAAACAATCCAAACCAATAGTAAAGTAGACATATGAAAAGTTATTGGACAACTTTCAATCAGATGGGGCTTGAGCTAGGTTACAATGTACACTGTCAAATGCATGTTTTACCATTATATTTGTGTACATTTAAGATATAGTACTCTGTTTGCAATCTCTTTGCTTAATTTGGCCATGATTCAATATATACTTTGAGTATGTATTGATTTCAACTGTTAAAAGAGAAAATTCTGTGTGGATTTTAACAAGAAATTTGATATTTTAGCTCAGCCAAAGGCTCTCCATGCATGGAAACTGTCACATCTGAGAAATTTTGCAACTATCTGTGTTGTAAAATCTCTTGTATTGAAGGTGCAAAATAATGTGTGGAGGGGATCCATCTAAGATCAGTTGGGACGCCTTGCAAGGTTTAAAAAGCACAAACCGAATGCAGTGACTTGCAAACCTGACAAACTTGTCATGCATTTTCAACAGAAGACACAACCCGAAGAGGCTTTTTACTGTTTTGTGGAACATATTTTCCCGTCTTAAAGTTCAATGGCAGCAGAAGGTGGCACAAAAGTTTTGGACCGGCCAACAAAAGCCTGCAAAAGCCAGCAGGAGAAAAAACCAAACAGCTGGGGGGACACGTGCAACTAATTGGATCAGCTGGCAACAGATCAGTGAAATGACTGGGCGTAAAAGAGCACCTTAGAGAAGTAGATACTCTCAGAAGTGAGGATGGCAGATGTTCTGCAATCTGCAAAAAAAACGCAACTGCAAATTGGGTTGAAACTACAGAATAATGCTATTCAACATAAAATGTCTGACATCATCTCATCAAGAGATTCTGAGACACCCAGGAGTTGAAGAATATGATTGAATGCCTGAAATATTTGAGTCTACAGGCAGAACAACAGGCAAGCTTCTCCTATGGTAATCATCACATGGGTTCAGGAACACCTGAACCAGAGGTCACTGTCTTTGAGCACAGTTTCCATCCCCCAAAAAAAGGTTAAATGACACAAGAGAAACACACAAACATGATCCAGAAAGGCAGCTGTCGTCTCTGGGCCAAAGCACGGGAAAGGGGACGTCCGACTGGCTGGAGTCTCTCAGTTCAAGAGCCTGAATCTGTAAAGGTTTGGGTATGATTTAGTGGCTCTGGACCTGGCAGCGTGTACATCTAGAAGAGCACTATCAGCACCCAAAGGTACTAGAAAGGTTTGGGACTGCACACTGCGTACTGAGGGACGGGCTGCATCTGCTCCAGCAGCACAGCTTCATGCTAGTAGAAGCAGACCTTTTAGGTATCAGGAGATGCAGAACGTGACTGCAGAGTGGCCACTTTTACCAGAAAAGAATAAAATAACATTAACAATGTTAACTGCTGGTAGAAGAAGGCACAGCACAGCCAACAACACAACATGAAATTGAAGAGAAACTGACATTTTCAATAAAATGTCTCACTTTTAACACTTGATACCTTTAAAAAAAATTTAAAAAGGCTGTGTTATGTTGTGATTTACCGTTTTGAATTGGATTTGTGGCATAAGGTAGAAATATTTAGTCAAAGTTTAACTCAACCTTTGCTATTAATGTAATTTTGTTTGTATCCATTTTACTTTTCACCACTCTTCTGGAATTGTCATGTTGGACCTATTAGGGCTAAGATCCCTCAGGTATCTCCACCGGATAATCACTGATTACGTTTGATTTTTAGATTACCCCGTTAAACACAGTTTCAGTGTTTGCAGCCCTGCAGGCTGGCCCATATCCTCGGGAGGGTACACATCCATATCGTGTGTGTTTTCCAGAGTTGAACTCAGCTGTCAGCATGTTTGCAGCTATGTTTAGAGATATGTTTGGAAGGGCACTTATGTGGAAGAACGTCTATCACTTTCAGAGCTTTATGCCTCGTAGTGGATCTACAGGCGGAAGACTCCCAGTAACTGCTGCAATATCAATATGTTTTCATGTAAAAGCACATCCCTCAAATGTCAGGGAAAGAGTATCTGTGGGCCTGAGACTATGTTTAACTCAAACATATATAGATACACACACATATACATACATATATGTGTGCAAACGTATAGATATGTGTATTCACACACATATGCTTTATGCCAATTATTGTAATCCTGAGTCAGAACCATTCAAAAACTGACCTCTTGGCAAACCCCCAGCCAACACGAGCTAAGTTTTCACCGCAGGCTAAACAGCATCCCACGATATAACACTCACAGACATTCACTCAGACTAAAAAAAAAAAAAAAAAAGAGAGAGAGAGAGAAAAGCACACACACACGGGCAGACGTAGGGCGCGGGCGTAGGTTAGTGGTTTGGGTCATATTACACATCCTGCAGCCAGCCGGTCCATACCCTCTGCGTCGATGCGCACAATCCCTTCAACGTACACACAAATACACATTCTGCAACAGTCATGCAGCCCACTGAAAAAGCTGACTGAGGAGAGACAGACACACAAACAAACGTCTCCAGGGAAAGGATTCATATAGGCTGAGTAACACACACAGACCTGCGGAGACAAGGGCAGATGTGGTCGAATTTCGCAATGACATAATAAGCCACACAATATCACTTTGGCATTTGTGAAAAAACATTATTTTTATTTCATAAATTTCTCAGTATGGCACATGAACAGAGATTGAACGTTCTGAAAAAGATTTGGCACAGAACCTCGAAGCAGAACAGATCTTCCCTCCTTCAAACAGACACACAAACAGAAACACACCCCTGTGACATGTTCCTCCAGTGTTAATGCGCACATCTGTGTTTGTACCCGGCTAAAACAAAGACTTCAAAATCCGTCGCACAAACCATTGTCAATTTAGCTGAAAAAAAGAAAATGCAGAAGCATAACAAAGAAGCAGATGGAGGGCATGTTTAATTGAACAGAGGGAAGGAAATATCTGAGGCCTTGGTTTGTTGTGGGTTTGTTTTCAGTTTTCCTGAGAGGATCACAGTGGTGCAGGGGGCCAACGGGAACATGGGGGAGTGTGTACGTGCGTTTGTGTGTGCACGGGAATCATAACTTGACATCTAGCTGCAGGGGGGTGAAAAATGGCAGAAGGAGGAGGTGGGAGGGGTTAAACTGGAGGCATGAGGTAGATAGAGAAGAGGAGGAGAGCAGAAGGGGATGTGAAGCCTGGGTTGAGGGAAAGAAGGATAATACGAGACGTGCTCCTGGAAGCGAGAGCGCATAAGACCATGCGTGCGTGCATGTGAGTGAAACGGAAAAGCGAGAGGCCATGACTGATGCTTTGGCTACATTTTCAAGAGAGAGGGTGAGAAAAAAGGCAGAGGGAGGCAGGGCGGTCAGCTGGACCCCTTCCCGGCCTCCCCTGGGCCGGGGACAGAGCCGAGTCACGGCCCCTCCGGCGCCGGGTGACATATAAGCACCACGGAGGCCCTTTCCTCCTTTATGTCTATCTCTGCTGCTCTCAGTTACACAAACACACCGCGCGCACAGGTCAAGCATATGCAAATACGCCTCCCGTGCCACTCTGCACAAACACGGAAACAAGGAGAGAGCTCACACGGTTTCGGCCTTTCCTCTGCCTCACACGCAGGTCCCCAAACTAGCATGTAAACAAAAAAAACTAAAGATACGGAGCGACACGGCCTCTTTTGTTTCTCCTGTCACCCCTGTCTCTTTTCATTCACTGTCTTCTTTATTTTCCCTTTATTCCTGCCTGCCCCGTCCTCCCCTGTCAGTCTGTTTCCTCTGGGCTCAGAGTAAGGGGGGGTTGGGGGAGCCTGAGGCGACAGAAGCTGTTGCATGGTAAGCAGGCCCTGGCGCCTGGTAAATGTGGCACAGCCGCGACGGACCACACGGAAACGCAGCCGAACCGAAACTCGGAGTGGATGTCACATACATTCAAAGCAAAAATTAGAGCAGATGTGAAATGCGGGTGCTAGGGGGCCAAATTGGACAAATAAATCAGCTCCAAATAAAAAATGGAGCACGCCTCAGTAACTGTCATGTGAGGGAGGGAGGGAAAAAAAAGGGTCGAGAAAAATCGATTTTGCCAGTGAAAGTTTATTACGTGTTGATGAATGTTTACAATTCTTTTTCTGCTCTTTAAACACGTGTTTCACTAAGAGGAGACTGAGCTCAGCTGGGGCGGCTTATCTGGGTCAGGGCGGATATCCGCTCCAGTTTCACCTTTCTGAGACCAGACCCTTTCCGACCCGTGCACTTTATGGCCGGCGGGGGTCATTGCCACCTCAGCTGATAGACAACCATTAGACAGCTCCAATATTAAACCACCGTTTGCCATTCCGTATCCAAAGCTGCCCCTGTCTCCTGACAGTCCTCCTCACTGCTCTCATCAGGCTACACTTCAAAGCTCTGAGAGGTGTAGACCCTGCCCAGCTTCAAACAAACATCAGACGCAGCCCAGAACGATGAGGATGCAGAGACAAGAAACTGATAAACAGTATGGATGGATAGCAGGGAACAAGGAAACATAGCAGCGAGCCTGTCCTCCGAGAGGGGGAAAAGCTGCTGGGTCAGCACATCCTCTAATGGTTAAGGCTGGTTCAGAACATTCCAATACAAGTCCCAGAGCCCGCACATTTTTACAAAACTGGAGGGAAGCTTTGGGAGGCTCCGGGGCATGAAGCTGCTGCAGAAGTGTGTTTCTAAATCCCAACATGAGCTGCAACACAAGCTGCGGCATCCAGGAAGTTTTTTGTTAAAACACAAATCCGCATAGGAAAGCTCAATACAGCAGTAAGGTGAAAACCTCATACAGCTAGAAAACGTTGGCTCTACTGGATATAAGAAAACAAAACAGGGGTTTGAGCAGATCAGAGTGTCACGTTTGTCTGGAAAAAAAAAAAAGCTAGAAGAAAATGTAGTTACAAGACTTTCACATGGCGAAAATGACATTCTGCTTCATAAAGCATTCATGGGAAGCTCTACGATAAGCAGCACTCACTACACCCATTACGCAGTATTTTACAATTACATGGGCTGTAAGCGTGTCCTATTTGACTGTTTCATTGACTAGATTTCTCCTCTTTTCCTCTAGAGCCCTCTGACCCTGGGCTGAGTGACACGGAGGAGATGCTTATCCAGCACCAAGCCCCGCTCATCACTCTCCCGTCACGGCCCACACACAACCACGGCAACCCCCCCCCAGTCTCCGCAGAGCTCAACAAGGCAACCGAAATGGACATCTTGTGGCCAGAGACGTGGTTTCCAAGGCAACAGGGAAATAAGCCATGTGCTAATGTCCCAGCCAGTTTCAAATTAAGGACACCTTCACAGGATATAAAGCACGCACGCGTGAACTGAAGCACAATGCGGCGGCTGAGAGGTTTGCATTAACCTCCGCTGCACCCAGCTGCAAATTGTTGAGAAAAAAAAGCTCCTCCTCGATCAATAAATCACTCAGTCATTCAGTGTCAGACACACACACACACACACACACGCGCGCTTCGGTTTGTGGCCTGGTTTGATCGGGGGCTTCGGGGCAGGGTTTTTCACATTTCCCAGCGATGGCACACAAAATGTCTGTGGCCATCTGACAAACAGAAGCTCTTCATTTGCTCGTAACGCCAGCCAACGGCGCGTAAAAAAAACAAAACGCCGCCATCAAATCCGCCTCAAATCAACGCAAGAGCAATAAAGGCGGCCCCTGACCGCCAAACATCCCAGAGCCGGGGCATAATGAAGCACTGTGAGAGGGGGCTGCTGCTGCTGCCGGGTGGGGGGGGGCAGAGGGAGGCCGGGGGGCTTGGTGGCACAGTGGCACACTTAACGCTGCTGCGTTTAACCGGATCACAACAGCCATGATGTAAGGGGACGAGCGGCAAGCGCCGGGATCTCGTGGGCGGCCCTAAAGGCCACGTGAAAGACACCATCCAGAACCTTCCATATGAATTACACCCAGTTTGATGTTCCGGGCCTCTGCAACGGGAAGAAAATTAGCACTGGTGCCTTAGCACATGCATCATTGACACCATAGGCATCAATAATACATTAAGCCCTGCTATTGCTTCAATGCTATTTTTAAAAGGGGGGTGACAGAGAAAAAAAATGAAGCGGCGCTCGTGCTGGCGGGGCCGAGGTGGAGGTGCGTGCACGCCGCCGGGCCCCTGGGACCAGCGGGGATACGGCCACGGGGGGGCCGCAGATTGAACCAGGGAATATTCTCTCATACGTGAGGCTGAACGAGCCCCGGATCGCTTCATGCGCGTCGTTACGACTGAAAGTCAACTCGCCATCAAGACGATTAAGCACAAATGCGGTCATTGAAAAAACGCATTAAAAATCACTTAAGCTTTGCCAACAGGTGCTGCTCTCCTGCGTGGCTAAGGGAGGGTGAAACAATGAAAGGAAATGGCACAATTCACCACGCTAACCTTGAGTAGCAGGCAGAAGGTGAGAGAAAAACAAACGCCACCGCTAGACTTGAACTTCGACCCTCAGTTTGTTGTGGCTGAAGGCTAAAAAGAAGCTCAGAATACTCGGTGAAAAGCCGAGGTTTTGTTTGACTGAACGGACCTTTTCTCAGCTGGGTTTATGCCAATATAAAGAGAAAGGGAGAAACAGAAAGGGGGTGGCGGGGTCCTTAAGCGAAAGTGTCAGTGAGAGGATCGTAAAAGTAGCCCAGAACTGAGGAAGACAGACAAAGCTGGTTTAAACTCGGGATTTAAAATGGAGGCCAGACCACCCCTCCTCCCTTTCACCCCTTCTTACACAATCGAGCCTACAGAAGCCCACCTCAACACGCACACACACGCACTCACACACATGCATAAGGAGCTGAACTGTGTCGTTTGCCATAAACAGCTCCACAAGTCCTGATTTGTTTGCCTTTACACAACCGCACCAGAGCCACAACCAAACAGCCGAACGGACACGCGCCGTCACAAAACGCCCGCGTTCTGGTGATTTCTCACCCACTCCCTGAACGGGTGAGCGAGCGGGTCTCTCCCTGCGCGGTAAACACAGCATTTCCATTAGATTGTCGGGAGCCCGTTCGCTGCTCTGTGACTCAGAGACTGCAGCACTGTGACTGCGAGTCTCCGGCTCAACCTCCAGCTCTCTCTCTCTCACATCCAGCCTCAATAACATGGCCTCTGGTTTGCGCCACTTCCCAGGTGCCATGGGGGCTACACAACCCTTTCTAAAGCGATGAGCTACAACCAGTAACGGGCAGGGTTTGGGGGGTGTCTGAGGAGTTAGGGGTAAATGGCTTTTGTAACAGTCCTTGCTTTTAGCCGGTGATGTGCACAAAAAACGGCATGCAGCGACACACCGGCGTGCCCGCATGATGGTTTCTGTTATTTGCACACACAGAGGCAGATGAATATGTAAATAACCTGCGAGGGGAATATGGATCCCTTGTGCTCGGGGAGGATATGTTAATGAGCGAGGCGAGGTATGAGTGTTAATCACAAGTGTGAGGTGCAGAAATGTTTGTGTTCGGTGATGCTGTGGGGTCGATGCAAATCGGGGAGATGGGGGGATAGTGGCATGGAAATGGCATGATTCACAGACAGAGTCAGTCCTGGGTGAGATACATTTGCTAGCCCCCGAAAACAACAACATGAAAAAAAAAACAAAAAAACATTGGGGATCATTATGGTGGAAAAGCAACCGGCAAAAAAACGGGAAAATCTTCGATAAAGTTCTGCTCTCGTCTGTTTAGCATTCAAAACCCAAATCAAGACGCTGTGATAAGGGCTGTCGCAGCAGCAACAGTTGCCAGGGAAACCTGATGGCAGGATGCTGAAGGTTGGGGAGGTGGAGGATGAGGAGGGGGGAGGAGGGGGGGGGAGTTAATGTGAGAGCATGGCTACAATGCTTAGGTTGATTTGCTACCACTGAAGGAACATCGGCCGACTCCTTGAGATACGGCACATCAGAGGAGCGGCGAGGGCTGACAGGGGGCCGCGGGGGGGCCCTGCGAGACGCTGATGGTGACGCCGCTTGGTGCATTAGTCTGAGTGTGTAGTCATGGCAACGAGGCGTTGACACAGCGCAATCGCACTCTGAGCACTGTGACGGTGATGACATTCACAAAAGTACACCGCCAGTGCCTGTGTGTGTGTGTGTGTGTGTGTGTGTGTGTGTGTGTGTGTGTGTGTGAGCTTGTAAACCAGAGCGGGGCCCTTCCTGCCCCCCCGCCCAGAAAGAGGACCGATGCTGACCATTTCACATTCGCTACGTCTTGTCTCAAGAGGAGCCATGGGGATACAAAGAGTGATACTACAATTAAAATAGATCAGAACATAATGGGGGGGGCACCAAATTTCACAGACTTCAACTGCCGTTATATGTGCCAGGTTTTTTTTAATGTTCAAAATGACCTCTGCTAACAGAACATCTCTCATAATTATAACCAGTGTAATTAGCTAATTATAATAACAATAACAATATTACAACAAAGATAACACGTGATTTGAAAATGAAACAAAAATAATCAAACTAGATAAAAACCAAAAAATGAAAAACACTTATCGTAATAGTTTTTTTTAAAAGAGATCTATAAGGTTCTATATTTTTTTCATTTAAATGTCCTTTTTTTTTAAAAAACAAAAACAAATGCCACCCACCAGTGTCTGCTGTTCTTCCTCACCCAACAAAGCATCGCTTACCTTTAAAAACGCTCGGCAATGCCGGTCATCCGTTTAGCTCCCTGCTGCCATGAAATCCGCTCATACACGATAACACTGAGATACAGTTGTGAAATAATCCTCTGCAAAGGTGCAGTCTTCGCCATATGTTCATGTTCTGTCTTTAATGCCTGATAACACAAAGGTCCCTGACTGCTTGAGACATCAGAGGAGTCGGTGAGGGCTGGACTTGAGGAAGCCATTTTGAGGGCCGGGTTATTTCCTGTTGATGCTTGTGGAGTTCATTTAGAGGAACTTTGAGTCCGTCCCGCTGCTGTTTGTTAGTCTGACGGGATCAGTCTTAACATCAGTGTCATATACAAATGAAAAAAAATGACTTCTCGGTTTTCTGTAGGCACTAATAGTAACAATAATTGTCACATGAATGATAATAATGATAACAATTAACGATATAATGTCATATTATCATTGCGATCTTAAATCATGAGCTGAATCGGAATGATTCAGGAGTTTTAGATTTTAAAGAGCATGTGCAACACTTGAACAAGTTCAAATTCTCCTAACATACAGTTGATAATTGAATGACAATAATGACAAAAAGTTTTGTTATCATTATTACTATTATGATAATAATTATTCGTACTACAGTGCCACTGTAACAAAACTTCAACAGCTGTACTCACATGTCATACTTTCCCTGCAGGGCATGAAGGTAACCCTCAAACCACTCTGTTCGAGGGGAAAGAGAGGAGAAACATTGTGGGGCTACAAAAAAGCTGAGACCCAAAATAAACGTCCCAAAACACGGGTTTCTGTTGCCCCTCTCCGCAACGCGTCCGCAGTCAGGGTGGACGTTCTGTTCCCGGGTGGGGAAGTGCCACCAAAACAGCTGCGCAGGTGTGTGTTTTTTTGTTTTTTTCTGTGTATTCTTCAGACGTCGTAGCTTTTAGTCAGAAGCTTGATAAAGATTTTTTATAATTTATTTCTTTGAATGAAAATATATTTACGATATATATAATATGTACGTTCAGTTCTTTTTATATTCCTCTTTGTCCTTTCTGCCATAGGATTTTTGCTTCTCCTATCAAAACGTACTCTGTTGCTTTCCTCCACTAAAGAAGACAGTAACTAGTAAAGTGTGAGAGGGGGGAAAAAGTGTTTCACAATGTTGTTTTGAGGTGTTGATACTTTAAACAGCATTTCTGTTCTTATTACTGCACTTCTGTTTGCCATCTTTGAGCGCTTCCTGGAAATCTGGGACTGTAACACCCTCACAAATCATCATTTGTTATTCCCTGCCATTGCCAACTGCTAATCTGACAAGTTTGTGGCCAACATTATCTCTCCCTCTAAATATATACACCAAATGCATCCGCGAGCATATGAAGCAATCTGCGTACGACCTAGAGGGGCTCTCTGCACCTGTGCTTTGTCCACTTTCGTCCACTCAGTTAGTTTGACATTAGGCATCCGCAAAGACCCCAGCAGGCTGCACGCAATGGGTGACTTCTTTCTTTGTGGTTTTAAAGTCTACTGTGTGCAAATGTTATCCGGTGGGACTAGTGTACTGTCTCCTATAGTCTTCCAAACTGAACCTCTGTGTCAAAGGGTTGACATCACAAAACACTGGCTGTGTCAGACTTAATCTTTTCTGAAACCCGTCCACGAGGACAGCAGGCCACAGTCAGTCTCAGACACTCTGCTTCACAGGGGCTTTCTGTATCACTGTCTCTATTCAGTGTCCCATACCTCTGACATCCTTACTCTTACTCAGATCTGAGTTTCTTGCACGTTTTCCTTTGAGCCACTCTTGAAAAGAAGTGGCTCATTCTGGCCTTTTCCTTTTAAGCCTTTCAGAGAACTGTGAAGGCCCAGCTGGGGCAGGGGTACGGGTGAGGGCAGGGTGCCACCTGCAGGTGTTCCCCCACAGGTGGTGGTCGAAACTTGGGAGCAGGATATGGTCTGTGTTTGGGAGCACGGGGAGGGGTTGTTGTTGTTGTTGAGGCCCATGCCTGAACCCGTGCCCATGCCCAGGGTCATCATGTTGTTGCTGAAGTGGTGGGTTTTGTAGTAGTGGTTGAGGTGCTCCGATCGAGCCAGGTTCGGTAAGTTGACTATTTCCGGGTGGTGCAGCCTTAAGCTCTGGCCGCCTCCTATTCCACTGCTTCCACCCTGCGTCACCGTAGAGCCTCCGGAGATGCCAGTGCCCCGGCCTCCCGCTCCAGGCCCCAGCTCGTCATCCACGTTGATGATCTCGATGGCGCGAGCGGGGCCGTGATGTTTGTGCAGCTGGTGCTGCTTCCTCAGCTTGTAGAACACCACCAGCATCACTGCCGCCATGAAGGTGATGGCTACGAAGCAGCCGATGATGATCTTGGTGGTCTTCATCACGTCATCCAGGCCGGAGAAGCCCGGCTCGGTGATTGGCACAGTGAACGTGGGTCGAGTGGCCCGGGGGGAGGAGGAGGACCCTCCAGCCGGCAGGGAGGAGTCTGTGGTAGGAACCCCGTCCGGCCAGAGGTCAGAAGGAGTGGGGCCAGGATGAACCCGGATGAAGGTCTCATTGATGGCGACCAATGCATATTCGTTTCCTCCTGCGGAATCCACTGTTTCCACAGTCACCGTGGTGAAGTAGGTGTAGTTGACGCTGGCGTCAGCAGCGGTAACGTTGAGGACCGCCGTTGCCGTGGTGTTGCCGGCGGCATTCGTGACCATGCACGTGTACTGGCCCGTGTCCCGCAGGGTAACATTCGTGAAGTTGAGCGTACCGTCGTGCAGGACGGAGATGCGCACCCGGTAGGATCCGTGGGTCATCAGCGTGCCGTTGGGCGTGATCCAGTTGACCGACGTCGTGGACGTGCTCGTGCGACACTTCAGCTCGGCGGCCATGCCTTCGGTGACGTTGAGATCGGTGGGCGGCTCCACGATGACGGGTGCGAAGCAGGTGAAGTGCCGCTGGTCAAGCTCCCCGATGTACTTGCCTTTCAGGCCTGGGGGAGCATGGCAGCGAGCGCAGCAGGTGGTGTTGCTGGGCACCGTCTCTTTCAACCACCAGCTAAGCCAAAGCACGTCACAGTTGCAGACCCAGGGGTTGTGGTTAAGATGCACCCTCTCCAGCTGGTGGAGGGGCGTGAAGAGATCATGGGGTAGAGAGTGCAGGGAATTGTGGGAAAGGTTTAACTCTTCCAGGTTTTTCAGGTCATCGAAGGCATTGCGCTCTATGACGGACACCTGCGAGTGCATCAGCCACAACTTGCGAAGAGAAGCCAGTCCCTGGAAAGAACCCGGACGGATGATCTCCAGTCGATTTCCTGACAGCTCCAGCTCTTCCAAACGGACCAGTGCCGTTAGTTTAGGGATGTCTTTCAGCCCACACATGCCCAGGTTCAGGTACCGCAGATTGATGAGGCCCACAAAGGCAGCATCGGAGATGAAATCCAACTTCTTGAGCTCACCCAGGTCCAGTCGACGAAGCGAGGGCACACGGTGGAAGGCATAGCCTGGCAAAGTCTCAATGGGGTTGTTGCGCAGCCACAGCTCCCGCAGCTTACTGAGGTACTCAAAGGCATGTGATGGCACCAGTGTGAGGCGGTTGTCGAAGAGTTCCAGTGTGTTGAGGTTGGGGAGGCCATTGAATGCTCCAACTTCAATCTGTCGTATCTGATTCTTGGAGAGCTGGAGGATTTCAAGGTGCCTCAAGTGCTTGAAAGTGTCCGACTTGATCACCTGGAGGAACAAACAAGGACAAAATTATCATAAATAAATTATAACAGACATGAAAATCTAGTTTAAAAGTAAGAAGAAATCAGGTGTGCTTTGCCAAGCCAGCAACCAGCTAAAATACATTTTATTCCATGTTTCTGCACATCACAGACACACAATCTAAGTGTTTCAGTCAATGCATGATGCATGTGCTTTTGTGATGAGGTCTGAGACACAGACATTTGCAGACACTTCCCTTTCCGACGGCAGATTGTTGTATAAGAGCCCTTACACCGCCCGTGTCTTTCTTGTCTTTTCCGTTCGAAACACACCATGAACCCTGTTGAGAACTCTCTTTAACTGGACTTGCAGCTGGGTCGGGCAGTGTACAGATCACCGTGGCTCTTCAGTGTCTTCAATGAAACTCTGTAGTAAGTTGATAAGACTTTGTTTGTTCATTTCTGTTGCGCAGATCCTGAATGATTAATAAAAGCTAAAAACAAAACAACCCATTTGATGTGTTAGTTCAAACTGAAACGCAGGTTTCTGAGTTGAAACACGCTGAGAACAGCCTCTAACGGAGCCTTAGCCGCTCTGGGTTGTAAAAAGTGAACTAATGATGACCTGACATTGATATTTCTTATGTTTTTTCATCTAGCTAAATAATATATAGACTCCTGCTCTTTTCTGCGTGGCTCTATCTCGCAGACTCATTTTGTATGTCAGAGTTAGCAGTTTAAGGTTGCCTCTGTGGTGTGTTCAAGTACAGTTTTTCTCCCTGCGAGACTTCAGATGTGAGGAGACGCGGCGGGGGGGTTGATGTCTGCTGTCGCCGCTTGTTCTTCTCAGCGGATTGATGTATAAGAGCCCTACAGCACTGATTCATCATGAGCACTTTACACAAAAGTACAGCATGTCCCTTTAAACATATTTCAGCTGGGATGGACCAAGTCACACACTGGAAAAACTATCCCAACACACTCACCTCACCTTCCATACATTCATACTTACAAATGTTTCTACTTACAAAATGCTTTTTCTAATATTTTATTTATAATTGAATTTTACATTAATAATAAATTGTACATTGTAATGCAGTTCACTCTGCTTCTTTGTTTTGGTTCATTTTACTTGTTACAGGCATTCATTTTCTTCATTTAATTTGGCTAATCTGAATTACTGCTTGAACTTCTGCTTGGTAAGGTTTCTACTTTTAAGGATCTAAGTTAAGTTACTTGGTTACTATGTTATCACATGAAGTTTGTTTTGTTTCTTTGACCCAAAGAAATTCCTGTGTCTTCTTTACCAAAATAAGCAGCACCAAACATTTGGCAGTATATGGTCTTTTATTTGTACTTATTTCTAATAAAGTTGGGCAAAGAAAAAACACTTTGCTTTCAAAACAGTAAAATTGTGAGTGTACAGAAGAACCGTAAACCAGTACATCTATATTCATATAAAGTCAGTTGCATCCAGTGAAAGTAGCGATCAATAGTCTGTAAGAAGCAGGATGAAGGAAATCAAATATGTGCATTTACTATCTGTAGTGCCAATCAGAGGGGATCTGGGCAAACACATGCTGCACAATACTATCTGAAAAATATGTGGGTATACTCTGTAAACCAGACAGCTGATGACAGGATTTGAAACACAGTTTTCGGTCTTAATCTATTAACCCTCTAACATCCTGCTCGTCGTTTGGCAGAGAGCACAGTTTTCACTGATCACACTTAGTCATTGGATAAGCTCGAGGATGTGCGCATGCTTAAACTAGCTCTAAAATTAAGTTTAGGTATTTGATGACTAAATTTCTTTTTTAAGATTTCTCACTTTTCCCATAAAGAGTCTCCCCATCTATTTGTGAAAAAACCATTGATTCTGGTGGTTGTAGGTCCAAGGAAATGGGGGGTCGGGGGTGGGGGGGGGGGGGGGGCAGGGAAATATTGTTTTATGGTTAAAGCGACAAACAAACCAAAAAAGCAAATTTTTGTACTTTTGCATGGCTAACTGTCATCACGGTGTCTGTGTTGACAGTAATGAAGATGGTTGGAATGTGGTTTCTCCTCGTGTTTCTTATTTTTTAAAATACAAAATCAGCATGTTAGGCTGGTAATTGCATTACATGAGCTACATAGATTCTGAAATCACCTCTTGTTTAATTATTGTATGAAGAACAGCTTTCCTAACAGTTTAATTTTTTATTTATCATAGATTACTGGACGTTCCATTATAGAGCCAATTTACTCTTTTTAATTACAGATTATGTAATTTGCTAATCTTCCCACATGAAGGAGATACAAAATATTTCCCATACGTGATTCACAGATGCAAATAGAACCGAGTTTATGACCAAAAATCTGAGCTGACCTTTCCACCTCATTGACTATTGTGCGTATGTTTTTTTAAATGTTCAAACCTTGAATTAGCTGAGCCTGGGTCTCAGGCTGTCGATGGCAATTCATTTATTTTAAATACGTGTAGTCTCAGGTAGTTTCATGTAATTTGTGATTGTCCAGGAATTGAAGCTCATCTTCAGAGGGTGTGTCAGCTGAGCAGAAAAGCGGCTTTGTGCCCTAAAAGGAGGGGATTTAGCTTTGCTCCCATTTCATCATGGCCTCTCTACTGTAATTGAACCCCTGTTGACCGTTTTCATCCTGATTGCTGCGACGGCGTGCCCGGGCAGGGCATTCATCAGGCCAGCACACACTAGCTTGACCTTTTGTGCGGTGCATGTGCAAAAGGGCAGGCTTTGCTCGGTGCTAACACAGCAACAACGTCACGGCGGATGAAGCTCAGCCGCAGCCTGGGGAGCAACGCCACGGCCCAACGCAAGCAAACACCCAGCGCTGACTTACTTACTGATGAAACCTGTCACCCTAATTGTGATTTATGCAAAGGGAGAGTCGGTGACTCTCTGCTCAACAATGACTCTGAATCTGCATATTCACATGAATGATGAATGAATTATATCTAACATGTGAATAACTCCATTAACATCATTGTCAGAGTGAGCTGTGATGGACTAGTGACCCGTCCAGGGTGACCCTGAGGGTCTTTAGCCTTTTTAAGCCTCATCTTGGTATCATATGTATCATTCGTCTGTGTTGAATCAAGTTTTCCAAACAGTTTTATTGTTTGTTTGTATTAGTTGTAATTAAGATTTTTTTCTGTTTGAAAGGATGTGTCTGAAAGGTGGGCTTTTTTCCTCCAAAGTAGCTCCCCCAGCATTGATAAATCATGGTGAAGTAAAGCTCAAATGAACGACTTCAACAGGAGGAAGTCCCTGATACCTTGTTTTGAAGATTCCAGATTGTTTAATCTCACAGAATGTACTGCAAAGCCACAAAGAGGAGGCCATTGTATCCCGTCAAACACTGTCAACCCCCCCCTAAAAAAAAAAAAAAGTTGGGACATAATTGGTGGTTGTGTCGGGACTCTGAACCCTACATCCAGACTCCATACCTTTCAAACAGAATGAGTCGCGTTAAGAGTCAACAGCCCCACCCTGAACAGACAGTGTGAAAGGGCAAATAAATCAAGAGGAGAGAGAGGCGTTCAGGGGCAGGAATAAAGTTGTGAGAATTTGATCAGCTGCACGACGGGGCTCCAAGCCAACGTACCCCCCTCAAAAAATCCCTTAGTTTGCAGTTTTCTTCTAAAAATCAGGTCTACTGGTGCCATTTATGAAATATTTGGAATCCACCCAGCCTCATTTCTTACTCTGACTCCATTACGCTGCTCTGAATGCTGAGATTTCGACCAGAATTTCTGTGAAACTCACGGGGTTTAACACCGGCTCATTGTAATCTCTTGCTAATAAGCCGATAATCAGTATCGAACTATTTACATAAAGCGTTGCCACAAATCACTACGGACGACAAATCTAGGAAACAAAATCAATCCGCTGTTTCAAGTGTGTCAGAACTGAGCGGGGACACTTCTCTTTGATTAATTTTCCAAATGAACAGCCGGAAGACACGGTTTTTCTGCAGGAAGACATGATTGTGGAAATCATGGGTGCCACAGGCCCTGGACAGCATTCACCAGCATTTGGTGGCGTCCAACTGGAGCTCATTTGGCGGGAAGTCAAAGACACACAGCAAGTGAGCACGACTAAAGGCCCCTTAAAACTCTGAATGTTTGAGATATGTGTGGCCAAAGCCCTCTGTGAGATGCACAGAGACTCCTGGAGTCAGGCCATTGCTTCCTCTGTATGTAGAGCAGAAGTGGGGGGGGAGAGAGGAAGGATGGGTGATAGGCACAGAGGGGGGGCAGAGAGAGAAGAGGAAGGATGAGGATGTAAAGAGGGGGTGGGAGCTGTCATGGCTTTACTCTCAGGGTACTCAGTGAAGGAAAAAATAAGCCAGAGAATCTAGGATGCCTTCAGGTGTTAAAACATTTTTAGATTTTTAATCATTTCAAGTGGAGCTGCAGGAGACAACAAACCAAATCAAAATCTGCGAGCTGAGGACGAAACGCAACAAATACTGTTATTACATCTTTAATTTGTCCTTCCTCATAACAGCCTCTCTAAAAAAAAAAAAACCCACATACTCAATCAAGTGGCATGATGTCCCATTTCTGCTCCGTTAGCATCACGCGAGGCTTAATAAGATGTTTTCTCAAAAGAATCAGCCGCTGTGTCCAATGTGCAGAGCGCATCGCAGGGGACGCTCAGGAAAATGTTAACAACGTTTAGGATACTCAGTACTTTTCATTACAAGTGATAAAATGTAGTAGAAATGAATTTAAGGCCACAGAAGAACAGAGCACTGTCAGCAACATGAGAATGGATCCAATTATATCAAATGCTGCAGCAAAGAGTAAAATCAACCCACTCCATTTACAAATTTAGAAATTCCCAGGCTTTGTATTGATGGTCTGTGGTTAAACGATCTTCCCTTGCAGCTGAAAAGCCACAAATGCCGTCTAGGGACTCCAGATAAATTGGTAATGCATACAAAAGGCAGTATGGTGTCTCGCAAATACGTCTTGCTTTCAGTTCATGAAATATTCCCTCAGTTCTGCAGAGGCTGGAGAGCTTTTTTCTATAATTACAAGTGCTTCTCTTGTCTTTTCTTAGAGAAGAAATTTAAAAGAAAAACTCTCGACTAGTCAATGATGCTATCCACAGTGGCTTCTGCTGATGCATGTAAACTAACCGTTGAACTAATTCGTATGCTGCATGCGTGCTCTCCGACAGGAAAATCTGTGTCAATAAGAAACGCACTCAAATGTAACACCGAAAACCGCCAATGGTGAGAAATCCACACTGGCCATTTTCCCCAGGATTTCTGCGGTGCTGTGACAGTCAATAAAAATGTCTGCAAACCGACGACCGTCCAAAGAAAATCAGAAATGTTCTCGCACACTTAAGACCGAATCGTAACAAGTAAGAGAAGTTGGCGTTTTTGTATGTCTCTGTAGAAACAGAGGGTATTTTTAGTTTTACTAAGATGGATTCAAACCCTCCTTGTGTGTGTGTTTGTGTTCTTGGTCACACATGAAAAACCACATAAGTCATCGGTTGACTTTTTCTCCGGCCAATATTCACCTGGATGGAGTTCTCCTGCAGGTTGAGGTATCTGGTGTTGACTGATATGCTTTCGGGCACCTCCTCCAGGTTCTGCCTGGTGCAGATGACCCGGCTGGCCTGGTTGGAGCAGGTGCAGGGGGACGGGCAGGAGGAGGCGGCTCCCACCGACTCCGGCCCGGGGAGGAGGAGGAGCCGCAGTAGCAGCTGGGCCAATAGAAAGAGGAGGGGGGAAGGGCCGGGGAGGCAGGTCAGCGTGGCAATGCGCATGGCAACTGGGACATGACCCTGCCCGTTAATCCGAAGGTACAGGTGAGGTGGCGTCACACTGGTGGATTTCCGCAGTTTGCTCCCCTTTTGGTCCTCCAGTGGCAATCTGTTCTTCCTAATTCCACATCCTCCGAGATGTTCTTGTCCTCTGTCAATCCCCGGGCTTTCCTCTCTTCTTTTTTGAACATAGAAACATGCAGATGAACAGATGTTATTCCTCTTTTTTCTGGGCTTGCTCGGGGATTTGCGCGGGTATTTGGAGAACCCAGGAGTCACTGTGAAGGATAAAAACAAGAGAAAGACAGGAAGAGAGCAGATATTAGAGATAGAGCCCAGACTGCGATTCAGCGTCTTCACCAACGCAAAAAAGGAACAAACAGTAGATAAATACTGTATAGTTCATTACAGGAGGGATTGTCAGCTAAAAGAAATCTGTCAGAACGTCTGTGTCGCTGCACAAATCAAATCCTGCTTAATCCCCGTGCAGACATTTTGTCAGTAATCGAATCCACACGTGTAGGAAAAGTGAAGATGGTTTCTATGATTCAATGTTCAAATCTGAGGGGCAAAAATGAGCAGTCTGATGGAGACTTTTATATTCTGCATCCAAATGAAACTTTAAAACAGAGTTTTATTGTCGTAGCTCCAACATAAACAGGAAGTTTGTTTCATGCTGAATGAATTAACAACATAGGATAAGTGGTGGTAAAGACGGCATCAGATGGTGAAGCTTTGCTTTAATGAGCAGTGGTCTCTTACTTTTAGGTGATTAATTGAGTTTTTTCAGGAAATGAAAGCATTTCATCCAACCGTGTGAACAATATCACACATATGTATTTGGAGGCTTCTTTTTACTCAAGAAGGAAGTAACACACACCAATATGGACACTCAAGGGGTCCAACTTCCATCACAAAAACAAAGCCCCTTCAATTACGACACAACAGGGATTGATGGCCAAATGAAGGCAGGAACCAGAAATGACCAGAAACTTCCAGTGACCAGAATCGTTTCAGTAAAACAGGAAACGGCTGAAATAAGTAATGAAATAAGGCTCAAACCAAAACTAGACCTCACAATATCAATGCAGAAGAAAAAAAGAAAGACAAAAAGAAAATTTAATAATTCATGATTCTAACTGTGATCAAACTGGCTGCTTCTAGAAAAGAGACAAAAGAGACCCATCATGCAGATGGCGTTAAGGCAAGAAAAAAAGTTATAGAGAGGCTTTATTTGAGTGGTTTGTTTTGTGTGTTTTGTGAAAATGATATCAAAGATATCATTTTTATTTTACATTAACTTCACTGCCACTATAATTACAATGAGCTGCTATGTAGCCAATAACAACTCCAGCTCTTTTTACAAACTCATACAGAGACACCTGACAGTGGGCAAAACCAATCAATGCCCTGAATACACAAACTTTAAAAAGCTTCTCTTTTTTTAAGCTCAAATTCTCTCAGTGAAAGATTGAGGTTGAAAATAAATACTTCTGTTTACAATGTTGAGAGAGGCATCTCTGATTTAGCCACAAACCTGATTTTTCAAACCCAACAGTCTTTACTGTAATTCCATTTATTGGTCCAAAGAACATTAAAATGACAAATAGAGCAAATAGAGAGAGTAAGATAATAAAAACAAGAGTTAACTACTAATGAATTACTATAAAATGATCAAAATCATCAGATTTTCTGTTTTTACAAAACAGATGCTGAATAATTAAATGAATGAATGAATGAAAGACACCATCGACTTAGAGAATGGGAATGTTATTAAAAAAAGAAGGACCGATCATACACGATTTTAAGTATCAGTCAAGGCTTTTATATATACTTTTAAATTTACACAGGTTGGATTTTATGCAGAAAACATGATATTTTAGAGCAAAAGAAGCAAAAACAATTGGAAAAAGCTAAAATGAGATGTACTCCACCTCTATTTTCTCGGCCCTATTATTCCTGGTGGGGGGTGGGGGGCTTTGAGCCTGTCCCAGCCGTCATTCATGTGGGGTACACCCTCGCTGTTAGGTGATGGTGCTAATCTCAGGGACATTTGGTCTTAAATTACAGAGGCTTCCCAATATCTCAGGCAGGGTTTTAACGCATTACCACTAATTATACCGAGAAATAACAATTAACTTGACAGTGATTTATTGATCCTCACAGCTGTGTTGTCTGAGTGTTAGCTCCTGGTGGGCTCTCCAATGGCAAATCTGTTCCACGGGAGGGGGGAGATGTGGATAGATTTAAAGATCCTCGATGGAGTGGCACCGGTGTAAAATAGCCATCTCACCTGGAAAAGGGAAAGTGGGGCAGCCCCCTGGAGCCCGGTGGCCGAGGCCTGGCCCCGCAGGCCTAGGGAAAAACAGGAAGTCGGCTTCATGTGGGTTCAGGTGTAATGTGAGACCCTACCGCTTTGGGACGGGTAAGGGCGGTCAGCAAGCTGAAGGCCTCTGGGCTTGGACGTCCCAGGGTTTGTGAGGCAGCTGATAGGCACAGTGGCCAATAGGGTTGTAGTGTTGGTGGTCGTTGAAGATAAAACTCAGGTAAAAGAGGAATTCTGCGTGGCCTCGGAGAAGGCCGTGCAAAGATGTTCTGGGAAATCAACTCAGGAACAGAGAGCAGTGCCCGTCCCAAGCTGTGCTTTGCCTGAATGGAAACCAGCCAACCACCCCGCATAAGGACCGAGGGAAGACTCACCCATCACCTTTTCAGAGCTCCTGTTTATCACATGGACAAGGTGTCGAGGCACCGTTGGGGGAAGGAAGGTGGCTAATTGGAAAACATAAGGGAAACGTGAGCTCAGCTGGAACGTGAACCTTTCAGCTAACTGGTCCATCTTTGTCCCAACCCTCACATGGTCATTAGGACTGGATACAAGCAGGTATAATGAGTTTCTTTGGAAAAACAGTTCAGTTCTCCAGACATTTGGGGAAGG
>JABUIW010000046.1:3675238-3721291 GCA_013363375.1 Menidia beryllina | reverse complement strand
AGGCCTCCATGGCTCGCTCCTGTCAACGCCTCCTCCGGCGGGGCATAAAACAAACTCTGGCCCCGGGCCTATAAACCCCATTATGCTGAGCAGCAACTTCTGCCACCAGGCTGTATAATCTCCCCGTCCCCGGCGCTCAGCCTCCCAAAAAAGCGGCCCTTAAATCGCTCCGCTGCCTCCCTAATGGCGACAGACAACCACCAGAACGCCACAAAACATTAGCATTTTAATTTCAGGCCACTGTTAGCCTGACCCAGATCGCTTCACTATATAAATCTGTCAAACGGCACAGGCCGCGGCTGTTTGTTCAGTCCCGGGGTAAGCCTGCTTAATAAGAGATTTAATGCAAATGCACCGAGTATATGAAGCATATTAAAGAAAGCATCTATTCTAAAAACGCTCAGCAACAGGTTAGCAAGCACGTTTGCAGGTAATATTTTGTGCTTTTTATGTTCTTCTGTCTTTCTCCTCTTTCTTGTTTGTCTGGAAAAAAAAAACTCTGATTTGGATCATTTGAGATTTTGCCTTATGAAATGGTGTGGGACATGCTTTCACTTAACCAGCGAGTCAATGGGAAATCAGGAGAAAACCCGCTTGAAAATGAACTTCATTAAAAAATGATGCGTGAAAGCTGACTCGAGTCTCTCAGAAACCAGCCCCCGGAGCCATGCCTCCATCGGTATCTGAATGCCCAGATTCATGCACGTATATTTTAGCATCCACATCAAATAAACTGATTAAAGAAGCCACATCTAAAAATACATGCTAATAGATCCAGAGAGCTCCAGTTTGGGATCATAGGTAGGTGTATTTAATGAGGGTTGACAACACGTTCTGGGAATGGCGCTGTAACGTGCGAGGAGGGGCTGGGGGACATGGGTGAGTGGGCGGTACACGGGTTGGCTTGTCCACGATTAGGAAATACATTTTTCTTCATCATGCCGCCATCAGAAAATTTGAAGGAAATGCGATGAGTCGACAGCTCCGGTGAAAAGAAAATCTCTCATCTGCTTTAAAAATGAGCGGTTAACTATTTAAACAGCCTACTCTTTAAATTTAAGAGTAATAATTTTATATTGCGCAGACTATAAGTTGGACATGTCTTTTCTTGGTTTTTAAAATGTTGAAAATCATCCGACATGGTTGGCTTTTCCCCCACTTGTGGAGCAGAAGTGAGAGAATAATTTTAATGTGTCTAACAGCAAACATTCTCTCAATTTGTTTGTGTTCTATTATCATGGCAGCAACAACAGACTCACCCCCAGCTGCCCCCTTCTGATGCTAGCCAGCATTTTGGAAAATGGTAAAAAAAAAAGACTTTGTGACAGCCACTACGACACAAAGTGACAGATCTCAGTGGGAGGTTTCTTTTAATGCTTGGATTTTGCCTAAAGGGGGAATTTGTCATGTGTGAGCCAAAAAAAAAAAGATATTTAACAAGCCTTGAAACTGAAGGGGGTCTATTTAAAGGCAAGTCATGTTTTCCCAAATATGACTTGCCTCTATTTTTTATGGTTTAAGCCATTGTTTTTGTACAGATCAACCCATGAAACGGGACACACACACCCAGGCACCTTATAGCATATTATAATGTTCTTTCATTGGAGGAATTTGAAAAAGATCGAGCGTCCCTGGAGATTAACCAGCAGATCGTTTAGTGTCTGGCGACGTGGTTCATGGGCCTGACGTCTACGAGCAGCTCCTCAGTCACTTCCCTGACCTCAGCCTCCCTCTTGACAAACCTGGAAATTGCTACCCACTGACGGTCACTGTCCGACCTAACAGAGCTTGAAAGGATCTGCAGAGAAAAATGGCCGAATGTCCCCAGATCCGCATGTGTCACACCCAGTAGAACACCAGACTGTAACCACTGCCACATCTGAGCCCAGGAAGGCTCTGCGCACTCACAGGACTGTGCTCCCAGCTTTTTATTAAACAATAAGTTCCTCAAAATAAAAAATAAGAAAACATTTTTGGATTTTAGGTGGGGGCCCGTAAAGGTAAGACATATTTAAAAGATTATAGACACGTGGCCCCAATGTTTCTCAATATTTCCTGATGCGGCACAGAACTTTGCATTTTATTACGTTTATGTTTTATTTTTAATAGTTTATATACAATCTCATTACCTGTTAAATGTGAATTTATGCAGGCATTGAAGCCTTGTTGCATCATGTTGATTTAACGGGAGCATGTTATTTATTTGATTGTTATTTTTCGTGGCTTAATCTGTACAAAAAGAAACAAAAAAGGAATCCAATCTACTGTTTCAGCATTATGACAATGAGAGTCACAACCCCTGCCAGAAATACAAATCTGAGGGCTGTGAGGCACAGTGAAATATCTGAATTGATTTCTTTGAATTATTACGGTTGAAGTTTGCCAGATGACGATCTTGATTGGGGGCCGGCTTAGTCCGATTTTTATTTACCTCTGAGGTTCATCATAAGGTCATTTTTGCCTTTAATAAAAGAGATACTGCGAAACTTATGAGCCCAGACAGGCGCTAATAGCTCGCCGGTGAGATAGAGACTGATAGATGGAGATGGGGGGAGTGAGCGAGGAAGGTGAAGGCGGGCAGAGCTGAGCTCTGAGGGCCGAACAGTGATTAAGGGATGGGGGGGATGAGCACCAGCCACTGAGGGACCAGTGTCTATCTGTGTGAGTCCATGTGAAAGCGAGAGCTACCGAAACAAGAACCCACTGTCGCGGTCTCTTAGCAACCGTCTCTGTCTCCCAGGTGACAGGGTCCTACATCACTTCCTGTTGGTGAAGCGTGCGCGTGTGTGTGTGTGTGTGTGTGTGTGTGTGCGTGTGTGTACGCGGTGTGTCCAAGTCGCAGAAATGCGCATAAGCTGCGAGCGGTTCAGGAAAGTTCATGTGCTTTTCCTCTCCTCCTGCTCTCCATGGCAGCCCCGCGCACGCCGCTGTGCAAGATGGAACCTGAACGCATCGTGCCTACAATGTGAGGGCGACTTGTAAAAGCAGACTGTGAGCACATATATGGAGTCTGCGCCATGCGCGCATAAGCAGCACACCCGATTGTACTGTATGCCAATGGAAACTTGGCCAACCGATGCCATCTGGTAGGACTACTTGGCACGGGGGAGGCCCCCTCTATGGTTCCATGACATATTGGAGTAGTTAAAATTAACACTGTGACACTATTTGGCAGGAAAAGACACTGAACTATCTATTACTGTGTCTATTTCAGCATCTCTCTCTCTCTCTGCTGTTAACACAGGTTGTGAAAACTCCGGCTGGCCAGTCTAAGCACATCACCACGCTGCCATAAACCGACTCTGCCATCATCTTTTTTTTATTTTCCTCTCAAAAAAAAAAAACACAAAAAAAACCTGATGAATACTTTAAAAAAAAAAAGAAAATAACTGATAGGAAAAGTTATATCTCGCTTAAAAAAAATGTACACTTTCAGATTTCGATGATAAAATGTCAAAATTATAGACGAGTGAGTCTTTCCACAGGCTCCATCCAGTGTGAGGCTGGGGAGGATTAGCGCGCCCGTGGCTTGACCGTTACATGAAAAACTAATGCTGGCATTGTCTGCCCCTAATTAACTCCAGCTGCTCAGTCCGGGTAAAAAAAAAAAAAAAAAAAAAGGGAAGAAAAAAACTGCCCATGATTGGTTTCTTAATGATGTCGAACAGCAGACTTAAATGTCCGAGCTGCAGCAAAGCTCCTGAGTCCAAAAAGCGCCGGATCAGATGAGGTTCATGAGGATTTCGTCCTCCATGACACTGGAGACTTGAGGCATGCCGGGCTGGGGCACGGCCCCCCTCTGCCCGCCGGACATCAGCATCTGACCTGCACGGAGACAGAGGATGACGACTCAGAAATGCTAACAGAGTTAAGATACAGACCCCTTTTTTTGTTACCGAGAGGGTAAGACTCAAAGCACTTAACTTTCAGTTACAGACATTTTAAATAATTACACGGTGCATTCTAAATTCTTAAATCTTATATCGAACTGTATGGATTTCTGCTCCTTTCTAGGTCAAATCTAGCCTGACTGAGAGCTGAGGCGGTTTCTCTGATGGGGATAAATGTTCTCCATTCACATGTCCTGCCTAAAATAAACCAAAACAAACAGCCATTCTATTTATACACAGCATCAAATTATGAGAACCACATATTTTTCTGAAAGAACAACTATTAATGGTTTAATTTTAAAGGATTCCTTCAGGAATCCTCCAAAATTCAGTTTTGATCAGCTGGTTGTTTGTTCCAGAGATTCAGACCAGAAGATTTTGATTTAATTCTCGGAAAAAATAAAAGACCTGTTTTTTATAGCTTGAAGAACCCGTTTGAGTTTTACCCACTGAGCAACGCAGAGGGTGCAGAGGGAGACCAAATCATTAAACGCCTCTGGGACCAGCGAGAGGATTTTAAAGGTGGTTCTGTATCGAGCGGCTATCCGGTGGGGGAACTTCAGCACTCCAGTCATACGCTCGAATTCCTGAGTTTGTATTACAGCCCAGGCAGTGGCCAAAGCTCCAGCATTCCAGCTGTGTTTAAATAGTGTTTAAACAACGTTCCCAATCAGATTTTAGACGGTGGAAGACACCAAATAAATCCAAAAGAGCAGCAGAACCAGCTTCCAACAGGAAACCTTCAAAAGTGGGAGTTTTAAATCTAGACAGTGGCAAATGAGAAATTCTGCAGAGTTTTTCGTCAACGCGCACAGCGAAAACATCCATCAAATAATTTGACTAGATATGCACACAAACGCTTTATGATTTGATAGAAGAATCTGCTGTAATCTCACAGGCAGAGGAGTGAGTCTCTGTGACTCATGTGAAGCATGTGATGCTTAAAAAAAAGCCAGTTTAAGATTTGTGTCCTTTTCACTTCTCTGCTTGTCTCTAAAGCACCCCCACAGACAGATATTGTACATTTCGGTGTCGGGCGGAATCAAATCATTCTGACTCTGACTCTGATGCCTGCTGACCTGCCAAGGGTTGCCTCCACTGGTTTTGCATTTGAGCCCCCTCTCCTGGCGCCGGGTGGACCAGCTGCTGGCCTAAGCCCTGGTGGGGCATCATGCCCGGCATGTGGGACACCCCGCCCTGCTGCAAGGACACCCACACAGAGAAGGGACATGAATGTCTGCAGAGTAGGGGAGGAACGTTAATGTGACGTTTCCGGTGAGAGCCGTTTGCCGAGGTCTTACTGGCTGCTGCTGGCTGAGGAGGAGACTGCGGAGCTGTGGGTTGGCCCCCGGGTTGGGGAGGCGCAGAATGGGACCTTGAGGCTGGGGTTGGCCGCCTTGTGCAACCTGGTTGGGCGGGGCTCCGCTCACTGCCGCCTGCGGATTGGTCGGTCCGGCCGCCCTCATGGCCATCTGAGGGGAACGCCACACAGTTTACGCTCAGACCACTTGGGGCCTGATGCCACAGAGAGAGGCCGGCGTTTCAACCACCAAGCAGCGAGGGCAGCAAAAAGGGAATGCCTCAACGTTCACGGAAACTTACAGAAATAAAGTTACACTCGGCCCCAGCAGCGATTCGTAGATTTTGATGGAAAAGTTGTCAGAAAAATTAGCTACTTTAACTCATTGACTGCCAGAGATTTTTGAGCATTTTGACTGATTTTTCAAGAGCCACAGAATAGTTTGTGCTATGACTATGTAAACACCGAACACACCAAAAGAAAGAGTAGACTCTCTTCTTTCATCAGGCAAAAATTTTTGTTTCTACCTTATTCCGTTCTTCCTCGACTTGCGTCTCACCGGCGACATGTTCTCTCATAGCGAACCATTACCTTTTTCTTATTTGCCTACAATCTATGCTAATCTCCCATCAAAAGTGGCACTGCCACCTAGAGGGTCAATTTGTTAGTACATACTCCGTCTAGAAGCCTGATATTTACGGACAAGCTTAAGCAGATCGTCCCCCAGCCACTCTTGTTGAAAAACGTCTATAGACGTCTTTGGCAGCCAATGAGTTAAAAAAAAAAAAAAGTCTGCAACTGTGTCCATTAAAGCTACTCATTAGCAGAGCTGAGATCCACCTCCCACAACCTTTGAATCACACTCAGATATGACACACAGGAAAACATATTTGTGTCCGATGAAATACGCAAACATGCACACATGCATGTGGACACATAAGGTGTCATCTGCTAAGGTGTCATGCAGTGTCATGCGCATTCCACAGAGACGTGCATTTATGGAGCCTAAGACACTAAAACACCACGGTGTTAATCCAAAACAGTAACAGAGGAAGAAGCGGATTAAACAGTAGACAGGAAGTTGCGTGCATACTAGGAGCTTCTTTTGTTCTCACCATGTTGTTCTGCCTCTGCTGCTCCTCCATCATAGAGACCTGACTAACGGGGGGCATACCCACCACCACAGACTGGATGCGGGGCGGGTTGGAGAGAGGGAGGACAGTGGAGGAAAGGGTTACCGTGAGGCATGCGGAGGTCAGCAGGCACCGCGGCAGCCGTGGAATCAACAGCGGGCGGAGCGGGGAGTGGGAAAACGCGCGGCGGGCTCGTTTACCTGCTGCTGGACGTTACCATGGGAAACGGGAATAGGACCAGGAGGCCTGTTGAGAAAGCCGGGATTGGGGGGAACTTGACCTGGCTGCATCGGCGCTCCCGCCCCGGCCATCTGGTGCACAAACAAAACGAAGCCGGGAAAAATGATTATATACATGTAGAAAAGAAAAACACATAAAAAAAACTGCATCAGACAAATCCTGCTGCTCTATTTTAACCACAACGATAAAAGAAGGAGAAACCTTAAGACTCACTGCCAGATGGTGTGTTAAATACGAATAAAAATAAATAAAATGACCCCAGAAGCAAGTCCTCATGAGAAATAAAGAATAACAAAGTTAAGCTACCTGAACTTGAGTCCAATCATACACACAGTAACACAAAGTTAATGGTGGGGACCATAAAATAAATAAGATTAAACACATATATCATCTCCTGTTACACACTTTTATGGGCAGGTGTTTCAAACCAATTTTTTTTGTTAAAAGCACCAAACCTAAACCCAATCCAGATTAAAGCCTGACAGTTGGCCATTTTGATACAGTCACTCTGCATCTATCTTCTATATTCACAGTACAAATATTTGCTGTGCGTAAATGAGATTTACTGTGTTGACAAAGTGGAAGTGTGAGCCCACATTTCCACTTCCTTTGTGAGAGAGCAGACTGAGAGCAAAAAACAAACATGGAGGACGCTGCAGATCTAACCAGGCACCACCTGCTGAGGAGTGTTTTCATGCTTTAAAACAAACCCAAGCTTGATTACCAAACCTGTAAGTGGAGTCTGAGGGGGTAAAAAAACCCCACATACATTCTCCACGTGCTGCCAAACACAAGAAACAGTTTCAGCGACATGAGAGAAGCAGAAAGATCCCACTGCCCACAAACGCAGCGCTGGTGATGATGACACGCAGACTCTTTGGCATTTCATCCGCACCGTGCAGCAATTGAAACAAATCAGTCGAGCTGGGAAGTGCTCCGCAGTGGACGGCGTTCCCACGCTGAGGGAGAGACGGACCAGAGGCGTTTCATCTCCCAAACAAGAAAAAACTACTGACTACAGAGAGAAATACAGCTCGGCCCGTCCGTCTCGGGCTGTATCTGAACAAATAATCCTCGGACCGACTTAATACGCGGTGTGTTCTCTCTCCAGCAACAGCAGAGCAACTCGTGGCCTCGGGTCTTTTGATGAGATTAAGAGAGCTGCGCTTCTCCTTTGCCGTCTGTGTCTTCATCACACTCGCTTGCACCATCCTGAACAGGGGAACTCCATCACTTTGAAAGCAACTATATTAATTTATGACCTGCTGGGGCAAAGTGGGATCTTCTTCCTGCAGAATGCCACTCATGGGCTTTGCACTGAGAAACCTCACCTACTGGTCCAAATTAAAAATTTTAATTACGTTACAATTGCTGCAGCCCTTCTTTATTTGCAATGCAGCAGTGAACACCGTGTGAGGAAGAAAACTGTAGTTTCTTGTCTTCTTCCTTCTCTAAATGCCTCGATGCGCGTCCAAACGGGGCTTAAGCATCGCATATAGGCACTAATGTGCTTTCACCAAGACATGAAATTAGCGGGATGAGTAAACAAGCGCCAACATCGCTGATGAGCGCTGAGTACGAGGAGAAAACGCAATCAAAGTGGTGTGAACTTGACTGCGAGCGTTGTTTTTCTGGAGGATGGAGCTGCTGCTCAGCCGCCCTCCTCCCCGAGCCGTAGCCGTGTGATGGAGGGGACAGCTAATTCAGAGGACACATGTTAAATCACCCTGTCTCTGGAGCCCGAGACCAGCGCGGATAGGAAGTTAAATTTTCATATCATGAACATGAGCGCAGTGTTTTAAGCCTGTAATGAACTCAGCCACCAGAACAGGACTTCTTCCACTGCTGGCACCAAAACCAGGGGCTCCATTTTTTAGATCTGGTTCTAAATATCCTTTAAAACCACGAAACACCGCTACTTCATAGAAAATCAACACCTCCACATCCTGCAAAATGAATACACCACCACCCCCCCCCCCCCCCCCCCCCACCCAAAGCTGAATTTCACAGCTTAACACTTAAGCGAAAAAACATAAATGTGTGTCTGCAGAGATGGCAGAGCCACAACAGTGACTGCTTTCTGTGGAGCCGTCTGCATTATGCAGCGGGGTAACGCCGAGCGGGCGCCGCACCAGAACACAAGTTCTTTAGATCAACACCTGATAATTACAGAAATTAAAAAAAGAAAAAGAAAGGCCACGCCTGCGTCACTTTGGCTAGCTTTAGCACGATTAGCATCAAGTAAAATGGCTGCCGCGTTTTGTTCTTTTGCTCACGGTGGAGCCTGAGTCCGAATCCTGAGTCCCCCCCCCCCCACTCACCACTCGGTGCTGCTGGACCTGCTTGTGGTTGGTGATGACTTGCCGGATGCCGTTGACGAAGCCACTCTGATCGTTGGGGATGAGGCCCATGAATATTTTCTTCTTGGAAGAATAGAGCAGCATCAGCACCCGCACTTCACACGGTGAAGTGGTGTGGGGGAAGTGGACGCAGCCCGCCTGCAGAGAGGGCCACAGGCTGGATTAGGACCCCCGCGTCGGACCCGGCTGTAATCATGTAATGGCTCCGGGCTTTGGGGACATAACCTTCTTCTGAGCTCCTTTGCCCAATCAAATATATTGGTTTTATAAGTTTAATGCAAATGGCATTAACTCAATTCATAGTGTGCTTTCGCTGGGCCGTAAATCGAATTCACTGAAGAGGCCGAGTCTGAATTCTATTAATGCTTGTCCCATTTCTCTGGTACTTCTTGATTAATAATACACCAGATTTCCAAAAGCTTTACAATTACAGAATCCTTCTGCAAATCAAAGCTTTTGTCCATCATGATGGCAAATCATTTAAATGATTTTAGTGAGATTAAAAATGATAAATTGCATGGCCAAGAACCCCCTCTAGAGTCTCCACCTCAAAACTACAGCAAGTGACGTCCAGTCCATCTCGTGAAGAGAGATGAGACGAGCACTCACTCTCCACTTGTGGAAAACTTAAAGATTAATGCTTGAGGATCGGCAAGATTAAGGACTTGAAGGGAACGGCGCTGCTTCGGAGCGAGTCAGAGTAAATTTGGAAACTCACAAAGCCGTTGGCCATAATGCGGTAGAGGCCCCTCAGTGCCTCCAGGTCTTTGTTGGTGAAGAGAAACTGGACCATTCGAGAGTTCCTGAAGAGGGGTCCTAAGGTTGTCTGCAGAAAGCCAAGCCAAGACAGAGAGTTTATGTGCCATTCCCACAAAAAACATCACCGAGGTGAATACGGATTAGTCAGCAGAAACAAAGTCATCACCAGTAACTGTTGTGGGATCAGCTGCATGATGAGCTTCTGCGGCCACTGGTCTGTGTTTCTGGGAAAAGAGAACAACAAAATGCCTGTTAAACACGTTGGCAAGGATGAGACCTGGAAGCTCTGCTCTGGTACTCACAGATTCTCTCCTTGGTTGACATGCACTTGGCACGGCAGGGAACGAGTTAGTTTGGTGGAAGAGTCCATAGACGAGGCTTTCGGCTTCTGAGGGATGAAAAAAAAGTGAAATGAACACGGCAAAATGGTAGTGAGCGCGATCAGATCAGGAACACCAGAATATACAAACAAGAAGAAGATGGCTGGATGTTTTTCCACCAAAGCTGTACCAGGGCTGGTTGAGAGACTTCCATTTCAAACCCCAAAGTGCTGAGAGAGCCACATATAAGCAGAGGAATGGAAACTGTCAAATTGTGCTCAAAAAGCCCCACTTTGGACGTCTAACGAGGAGCCGGGACTTCAACTAAAGCCTGGTTTCAACTGGAGATCATTGCTGATACAACGGACACGTCGTCTGTTCCCCTCATCTCTCTGTCAGTGACCTCAATCAGGACAAGCAATTAAGAAAAAAAAAAAAAAAACACCGGGAGAACTGCCAGCACTCATCCTCAAGACATCGATACTGGATAAATGATTAATCAATCACACATTAGTCAGGTCCACTGTACTCGGTGACAGATTTATTGCATGGCAGACAAACGGGTTATTTATTTCCAGTGCTTGCTTAAGCAGGAAAGCAAAGGAGCCGACGAGGTGGACAGTAACGGAACAATTCCATCTGCCTGCTTTGTGAAACTTACTGTAAATCAGCTGCATCTTTTAGCAGAGAAAGCTTCAGCCCTGACAAAACATGGCGTATCGATGACGTGACGCTCGGCGTCGACCCCGGCCTAGCGCGCGGGCATCCTTCGTATTATCAACAGCCATTTCCTCCAAACGACTTTTAGATTCTGCGGTGTAATTCTTCCCAACGTTACAAATGGCTTCAGCGAATAATCGATCCCCGCACTGAGAGCCCAGCAACTTAACGGGGGGAGGAAGTTGCAGATTAAGAGCAATGTCTCATGCTCCCAATTTGTTCCGTCAGGCAGTTTGTGACTGCACATTCCCATAGATCCCGACTTCCCACAGCTTCTCCTTCTTTCTCCCATCCATCTCACTCATTTCAATAATTCTGGCAAACAGATGAGGGGGGATGAGACAACAGTCGATCGGGGGAATTGATCCCAGCTTGGCCACCAAGCACAAACACATGAAGACCTGATGAGTGTCACATAAATGTCATCAACATCCATTTCCTTGGCTCGGCAATGCAACTTTACACTTGATTGATTTGACCTTGTGCCAAGCCAATAAAAGGAGGACAGGGAATTGTCCGTGTAGTTAATCATGCTGTACAGTAACCAGTGACAGGCGTTCAGAAGGACTCGCCGCCAACACAGCGGGGATGAAACCGACCGACCGCCCGCCCCATTTATTAAAACACATACAACATATGATTAATGTGCTCATGTGATGACAGATAAAGCTGGGAATAACTTATCGAGCTCCGCAATCTGAAAACATGGAAATAAACTCCAAAAGAAAATCACATGATTTAGGAAATGTTAAAGCTTTATCTCCATGTGTTTAAAGAACACTGTTGGCTTCATACTTTACATTCAGAGCAGACTAAATTAAGGTGCTTTTTCCTTCTTTCAGTCAAACGCTCAGAAAGTGATGAATGCTGTTTGTCGGTTTTACCTCTTGCCATTCCAGAACGCCGGTCCATGCCAATATCTTATTAGCCACACCTTGAGGTTGTCCAGCTGCATTTGCATTGCCTTGACCTCCAGCCTATCAAGAAGAGGGAAGGAGGAGAAGCTAATCAGTGCATTTCCTGGACTGACAGAGACAGACACACAAGCATTAGCCCTTAACTAGCTGATAACACACACAAATGTGGTGGACGGGGCGAACACAGCAACTCCTGGACCAAAGGAAGATTAAAAAAAAAATAGTCTGGAGGTATTAAACCACAGATATGCCATCAGGTGCAATGAGAAAAAAAAACAAAAAGCTTTTTTCATTTCATATCGAGGAGTATTCTTAACAGGTGGCTCAATTATGATCTCAGAGCAGGAATACACAATGAATTGCATATGTAAAACAGGCAAAGAAAAAATATTTAGTCCTGCATGAATGTTATTAGCATCAAGCTGGAACTGCAGCTAAAACCGGGACAGGTTATCACTGTAATCTTCTTTTTATTCAATAATTCTTTGAAGATTCTTTCTAGAGAGTGAGCCTGTGTCTCTGGGGACACAGACCAAAGCAAAAGCAAAACTCGATCCAAATATAGTAAGCGTTTGAAAAATATATCAGACTAATAAAACATTTCCAGAGGATTCCAGGTAGGAAACTGACAGCGAAGGCAAAGTTCAATGTTGAATCAAAATCTGTCCCCTTTATATAGTTTCACCTGAATACTTGGTGACGACTGGAAGATGTAAAGGCATATTTTTTAAGTGGCTTGCTTTCTTTCTTTCCTTCTTGTATTCTGTTTCGTATTTGAGGCCCTGATTTCACACAGAGTTCGACCAGCACGGTGTCCAGACTTCATCCTCGCCGAGTCTTTGAAATGTGCTGGAGAAAAGTACACAGTGCTCTAACTATCCTGTCAGAGGTCCGGTGTGGTGAAGAGAAATAAATGGTTTAAGTTTGCATAAACTAATCAAAATGATAGCATGCCAAGCATCAATCATAAAGCTTAAAGAGACCATCTACTTGTAGAAAGACAAGATGTGTCAGGGTGTGTCTCACCATGTTGGGCTGGGCCGAGGGCACCGGGGCCTGATTGGCGGAGGGCTGCTGCTGGGGCGGTGCCTGGGGTTGCTGGTTGGGCGCCGGCTGGCCTGTGGGAGGGACTGGCTGCTGCTGATTGGTGGGAACCTGCTGGGGCATCATCGGCTGGTTTGCCGTGGTTACTGTGGACATGTTGGGCTGGCTGGGCTTCATTCCAGGGACCGATGGGATGGTCGGCTGACCGGTGAACTGAGGACCTTGACTGACCATCCCTGGGACTGGAAGAAGGGAAAGAAGCTCATCAATTGGTGGTGGTGGTCTACTTGTTTACTCCATTAAACAAGAATAGTTTTTATTACCACCTCATAAAACAGTTTATGTCCAACTATATATAATGCAGTTTATTGTTGAACAACAAGACATTATCACACACAGAGAGTGTTAGCAGACAAACTTGTAATTAAAACTTGGCAAAAGTATTTGCTTCTCAAAGGCCAACAGTCTACTGTTAACTTACAGCGATTTTTCTGGTTGTTGGCCGCTTCCACGGCCATCTGTGCAGCCACCTGAGCAGGAGTCATGGGGGCCGAATTCTGACAGCAAGCAAGATTAAAGCAAGACAATGTCGGGTTAAACGTTTTACAGAGGAAACATAAACACCACGGGCTGAAACGCAGCCAAAAGCAGCGGCGGGAATTAGCCTCCAGGGAGCCTTCCGCCGGTGGCAGCTTGCCCATTACCTGATAAGTATGGTTTGGGTTAATGGGGGGAGGGGGCTGCGAAGCTCCACCAGGCAGCGGCTGAGGAGGGAGGACAGGTTTGAGCGGCCCGGGTCCTCCTCCTGACGAAACTACAGACAGAGAGAGAAAAACAGAGCTTTGGCTCTTTTCTTTTTTAAAGAGATAAACTTACCTGCCTGCAAAAACTGAAGGATGCCTGTGTATCTATCGCGTCTAATCAAAGAAAAATGTGGGAGAAATCTTTAATGACAGCTTTTTTAAAAATCTCTAGTTGGTAAAACCACCAGAAGTTCAAGAATAACTTTCCAAAAATGGTTTGAATGACAACATGTGAACATCAATGCCCAAAGTCAAGTAAATGCACGACTGAGGGAAACCGTCCAGAATTAAGATCTTAAGGCAGACACAGCTTGTAAGTCTCGAACAAAAAAACAAAAAAAAAAGTTGAAGAAATAAACAACACGAGTGTTAGTCGGTATTGCCAAGGAACACAAAACAGTGTTACATTCCATCCAAAGTGTGTCTGGAGATAAGAAGCTTAAGAGAATTCAGCTGCCACAACTGGTAATCCACAAAACTCCACAATTCAGCATGTCTCTGCAGATAATGCACATAAACGCCAAAACCCTCTACCTGTCTCAGAGCGGAGTCCTGTCTGTCGACACACAGGGCGAAAACAGACAGCACTAACAAAAAAATACAAATTACAATGTGCGTTATAACTGGTTTTTCTCCTTTTGCGCTTTCTGCTCCATTGTCACATAATCCTAAAATAAAGAATCCTAAAATAAGATTCATTCAGATGCTTTGTCACACAATTTAGAAAGAATCGTCAAAACTACACCTGCCCAATGGTTTCTATGGCTACAATGTACAGACACAAACGGCATCTCACACAAAAACACTGACGATTTTGAAGAAAAGTGGGGACAATGTGGAGTTCCAAAGCTGCCGTCCACACGAGTGTTCCATAGCAGGAGATGTTGTGTTTATTCCCACCAGAGATCAGAGATCTAATATTCAACTTAAATCAATTTCACAGACGCCATGAATAGAAGCACGGTTTATTTAGTTTTCCTCACCGGGTAGTGAGATTCCTCTGACCAAAACCATGTGGAACGGATCCTGACTGTAGTCGGGAAGCGGTTCGACCGCCCCCCCGACCGGAGACGCCCGCTCAAACAGAGCCCTCAGAGCCGGCAGCTTCCGGGGAGCCACCACGGAGAAGTGAATTCCTCTCTGCAGAAACACAAATAAAGACATTCAATTAAACAGAATCCTTTTTACCGCCTTTACTGATCAGAATGAAAAGAAATGAAACTGCAAAAGTCAGCAGTCCCTCACGTCTCTGATGATTTTGACCAGGCTGTCTGCGGTGCAGCCGGTGTAAGTGACGCTCTCCACAGCAGGGAGCAGGTATGGAGGAGAATTACAAAGCAGCACACACACTTTGTGGGTTTGACCTCTGAAACAGCACAAAGATGGAGAAACATGAGGCGCGTTTTCAATGTAAACCATTTTCAAGCTGAAAAAATTCTCTAGACTTATTTTGTGTTTTTTACTACTCAACTCATTCAGTGCTGGGAACAGCCTCTTGTCTGTCAGACTATTCAAATCAACTTCTACTCTACACAGACTAATAGAAAATATTGGTGATCAATATGAAAACAAAAGCACTGATTTACATTTGCTCCCTCATCTTTTTAAAGTCGTCAAAAAGTTGCAAGGCCACAGAAAGCCCCTCTGCGATCAGACTGCAGCTCTCTGCTCCGCCTCCCATAAACCTGCACGGAAACACATGCAAATGAGTCAGGAAATGACAGGAAAGCATCTCATAAAGCAAATATACATGCTGCTAGAGTTTATTTTAAATGAGTTACTGGATACTGTCGATCCACGAAACGAACTCAAAGGCAGAGCTTGTGGGCGCGTGACATTGGACATACGACTCAGGAGCACAGTCCACCGTGTTGAACACCACAAGGCCATACTGCGTCCCTCCATACTGTAAAAATAAAAAAGCAGAGTGTTAGTCTTTTTTTTGGTAGTATAACAGAAAATATACTCAAGAACATATATGAATATTGAATATGACCATGAGAAACACTCACATCACCACCAAAATCTGTTTCTGCTGGCGGCCCTCCATTGAAATATCTGTGACGGGTAACACAACACAGAGGTGTTAATGCACAATAACACATAACGGAGGAAGCAAAGCAGGACAGACTCAGTATCTCCAGATACTTACTCAATAGCTGGAAGTATATAGTTTTTCCTAAGAGATTCAAAGTATGGTCCAAGGTTTGCTGTTCCTTCTATGACAAATACCACATCAGCTACCTGGCTGGAGCCAGGTTTACTGGAGGGCTCCATCAGTGCCTATCTGGATATAAGGATGGATCAGAAATTACATTTACATGCAAGTTTTGGAGACACTTTTGAATAATGTGAAAATGCAGCTGATACTTCATCAGGTCTGCTTATTTTGCACTGCAATTGTTTACTTTTAAAATAATTTTAAGAACATTCTTTCACGCCATGCCAAGATATTCAGATTAGCACGTTTGTGCAAAAGTAGTGTTTTAAGTAGGTTTGATTGTTTATTTGTCAGGCTGTACCCAAAACCCTACAGATTCATTTTAAGATAGATTGTTTCAGTAAGTAGCTTGACAAACAAACAAGCAAGCAAACAAGCACTGTACCACACTTCCTCTAAAACAGTTAGGTATTGGTTTTGGCTATGTGTAAAAACAAAAGGGTTCAGAAAATTATAATAGAAAATAAGAAGATTCCTTCAAAGTTCAAATGTTAAGAAATGTCGTATAAAAGCTTAATGAATGTGTGATTATTTTAACTACAGAAAGCTACTAAGCCAAACTTACTATACATTGCCAAAACTATCACAAATAATATTTTTTATTTCCGTTCTGTCCTAATATCAAATGTAAACAAATAAAAGGAAAAACCACAACACAGCAGCTAAACAGAACAGAGCTTGTATGTTAGCATTAGCTTGTGTGGCTAATGTCAGTGAGCGATTTAAGCTAATACCGCTCAAATAGTTCTAATCTATCACTGGGTTGGAAACCGAAGTGAACTGACCTGATAGCACACCACGGCAGATTGACGTTGTATCCTTTAAACCTAAATATAAAGTGATATCAACTGAAATAAAAGCTGAAGATGCTGCATAACATATGCATTTGTTGTATGTTTAAGGGAAATGACGTTTTGGCCCGCCCACTAACAGGAAATTCTTCTTCTTCTACACTTTTAAATGCTGACAAGACGTCTCACGGCGGGGTGCTGCCACCACGCAGTCAAAGGCGATAACGAAGACTTTAATCAGTCTGTACTAAACTTTATTTATCACAAAGAATATGTTTTTCCACATTTATTGTCGTATTATAGGAAAACTTGTTTATTTTAATATGTTGTTACAAGGATAACATTGCTCATTGCTTTGATTAGTCTAATTTTTATTTAATCGAACACATTAAAATTCTGAAAATCTGCGTCTTAACTTTTTCAGATTTCCATGATCATATCATATATTATAGTCTGAATCAGTGCAGTAAGGATAAAACAAAATAAGTGGAAGATAATCTTTTTTTAACCCACATTAATGGTCCTGTGCTGAAGTAGTTCTCTCAAGACTGAATAGGATTGCTTTATTACTTCCAGGGTCAACTTAAAACATTCGAAACAGTCCTGAGGAACTACAGAATCCAGACTCAAAAATAGATAGTAATGACCAATGTGTTGGTTAAAAACTACAGAGGAGTAAATAGATGAGATAACTCTAACTGACAACCAGATTAAGGAGAAGGAACAGGTCAGTAGCCGAGGCGCCTCCGGCCATCCCCCTGACACTAACAGACCCAAGAAAAACACAAATCTGTCCACAACAGCTAACAGCCACAGGCAATTTTCCAAGTTTAATTTCTGTATTCTAAGGGCAAAATTCTGAATTGGATTAACCCAGAACTAATTACTTCAGAAGTATTTTGGCCTTAATCTATTTTGTTGTTTATTTTTTTGTCAAAAAAGCACAAACCTCATTAAACGTGATTTGTTGATGTCTGATTTCAAAACACTTGTATCTGACACCCAAATAACATGACTAATTCAATCAAACCAGATGAAAATTAACATAAGCATAAATCATCCTTTTTTTTGTTATCCTGATGGGTACAAAAGAATTGGCAAATTTGATAACAAAACCTAGAATCTGTTAATGAAATTCAAAGGCAAAACATCCCATTCTGAATAATGCAGTGAATTACATTTACTGTCGTGAAGGGAAAAAATAGTTCTAAGACTTCCACAGACCTCTAATGATGCTCATGTAGACTGAACAGCTAAAAAAAAGCATTTCAAATAGAGTCTAAACGTAGATTTCTTTATGGCTGAAAGAGAGCTCAGAGGGGAAAAAATAGCTGCTGTCGATCCTGATCTCCAGGAGATGTCAGCAAATATCTTAAGAAAGGACAAAAGGCATTTCACTCCTAAGAGAGAGAAAAAAACTGATTTACTGTACTTTAAAGGAGGAATCCTGCACTTTGTGAAATATGACAATAATTTAAAAAGAACAATATGTTCTCGTATTGATTTTATTGAAAAGATCATAATACATGCAATTGAAAATGATCCTTCAGTGCAGTTAAATCTCCACTTTCACGAGATGTGATGCTTTTTACCAGTTCGACTTCCCATAAAAACTGAGATATCCACCCTGAGAAAAAAAACTACAGAATAAAAATTTATTTTTGTCATGTTTTTGTAGATATCCATAGTCTGCTTGGCTCCATAAAATAAAACGGGCTGTACAGTTTTAAGATAAGATAGCCTTAACACAGAAGACATAACATATAAACTCAGGGAAAATATAGAAGATTCCCATACATTTCTCCAAACATACATTTATTAAAAGTAAAGACCCAGATACCAAAGGCAAATCCTGTGTTTTTAACACATCGGCACAGTTTTCTATGTTGGTCCAATGGTGTCAACTCCCCCGTGGCAATGCTAGCCATCTAGACTGCTCAGTGCAGCGTACAGCAGAGGCTTCAGGGCTCATCAAACTCAAAACCTCCCACTAAAACACTTCTTTGGATTAATCTAACCCAAATTGAACAAAAAAAAAATCATGTGTGTGCTTAAAAAGCCTGTAGGAGGCTGTGTGGGTGTTGGATAGTAAGGATTGCATTTGACCGCTTAGGAAAAGTTCTGATAGATGTTCTGTGCCCCGGGCTGCCCTTGGTATGTAAACATTAACTCCCTCCCTCCCCCCCATTCGTCGATGCTGGTTTAGTCTGACTAAGCAACATGGCCAAAATAAACTGACAGGACGGATTGTGAGTGCTTGCATGTGTGCGAATGTGCCGGTGTGCGTAGGCTCCTCTTCCCTTCCCCGTTCAGACGCTCTCTGCTGCTCGGAGATCCGCTCTCTGTCTCCCTGCTTTGAACCTCAACACACACCATGCGAGCGGTTGCCAAGCAATTACAAGTCTGCTCTCTGGGTGTGCCTTCAGGAAAGCCAGACGATGCTATCCCTTCTCCGGTTGTTTTGCTTTTTTCATTCGGTCAGAGAATGACATCATAAAATATGAATGAGAAGCGAGGTGCCCTCGAGATCCAGGTGGTACGCTAAATTACAATCCATCCCTTGACCATTTCACCCAGCTGGGATACAGAGGGCCAGATGGTCTTCCCACAACAGGTAATCACAGCCAGCATGCTGATACACTGATCCACATAAATGGGCTACCAAAAAAACTATTCTGTGTGATAGTAGTATCCTGTGCCACTTTCCATTTTAGGCCAGGAATTGGTGCTAAGCAGCAGGAAAAAAAATGAAAAATCAACTTCCTCGAATATGAAAATGTCTTATTTCATCATTTCCTTTTATAAATTCATGAGGAAAACGTTCCTAAACAGCGGCGGAGTAATGTCAAAGGATGTTTCTCCCAACTTTTTGTTTTCTTCTATGAATAACAAGATCCTCCTTGAAAGCATTTCACGGAGAAGGTCAGATCCTCGGGCTGAGCTCTTTGCACAGTTGTGCTGCAGAAAACAAGCCTCTGTAATGCTTTAACGGCTTGGAATTTCTGCTTGCTTGCTTTCGCTGAATTCATTACTTTGAAAGGTTTTTAGAAATTATTTATAGTGTTTGGAGGCAAAAAAAAAAGCATAAACCTGTATGTGGCTTAATAATATTTCTTAAAAATGTTATTTCTTTAGCGTGGCACTTTAAACACGAGGAGGGGAGAGGTTGGAGGTCTGGTCACAGAAGGTTTCCAGCAGACAGGCGGGGTCAGCTTTAATGTCAGGATGTCAAGCGCATTTGAACGTGTTTCGTGAAGACGAGGATCTGTTGTTTCGGAATCCGAGGCATCCCCCAAAGCTTTAACGATGCGAGGGAGGTCATTATGTGTAATAATCTTATATATTAGCAATAAAAGTTAATGTATCGCTGTCCGCCTTTGGGTACCTTTGGATGAATGCCCCCAGTGTGAGACAAACAGCTCCATAGTGCACACACCACCGCCCGTATCCAAGTTTCTTCCCCCTCCCTTCCACTCTGCCTCTTTCAGCTCACTGAACTGAGTGAAATGTCTTTCCGACTAAATGATTTTTTTTTTTTTCCACGGTGGGAAAGTTGCCATGGAGACAGCAGCCCCCCCCCCTTCCTTCTCACACAAACACACACACACTTCCACTCATTTTTCCTGCTCAGTCTACAGCATTAAAGCCAAAGTAAGGCGGCGTCACGTGTGTGTGTGTGTGTGTGTGTGTCTGCCTGTGTGTCGTGGGGGTGTGTGCGATTCGCTCCTCCTGAATTGTTAACGCTGTCGGTGGGCTGCAGGTAGCCCCGCGCCGGGCCTCTATACGCAAAAACGTGCAGCCATCTCCTCTCCGCTCCAGGTTTTTCCCGTTTGTGCTCTCCACCTCCTCCGCGCTGGCATCCTCCAGCTCTTCATCCTCTTTCATTTGTTTAATCCTCTCCTCCTCCTCCTCCTCCTCCTCTGTCATTCCCCTACACATCTGAGCCGGGTCTTCCTCCTCGCTCTGGCTTCTGCCGAAACACCGGAGTTGCGAAATTGCCGGTGTTGGGGCCCCTTTTCGCTCAAACGGGGAGGGGGATAATAATCACATGACAAAGTCTGTGAGTAATGAAAGAATAAAGAGACAACAAGGCAGAGGGAAGGCGGCTGTAGGAGAGCAGAGAGGGTAAGCAGAGAGCTCCATTTAGACAAAAAATGCAGCCGCGATAAAGAATTCATGACAAAGTGGCTGAATAATTACACACGACTTAATGCACAGCAGAAACTCGGAGTGGATGGCGCTAGAAAAGAGGGGGAAAAGTTGTGTTCAGGCCGCCTCCGTCCAGGTGGGGCCTGCCCAGGGCTTTACATTTCAGAGGAAAAAGCACAGCCTCCATCCTCTTTTTTCCTCCCAGCTCCATTAAAAGAAGTCAGAAACACAAGGCTGGATGATACATATCCTTTATTTCCTTTATCTTTGCTTCAGCCACACCGTTTCTTACACATTCGCTGACACTCTGTCGCCCGGTCGGCAGTCGGGACCGAAACAATCGCCCTGACCGAAACCCCTCGCTCAAGTTCTCACCATCGACAAATAAAAAAGTAAACCTCTTGAATAAATTATATATAAAAAAAAACCGAAAACCGAAAAGAGTACCAACTTGAGAAAGATAAATACAGCTTAAACAATGTTATTTCATCGTCGTTGTTTTCGACCACAGAGATAAACGGCCGCTTACTCTCCATTTAGTCATCATTAGTAGTATTAGTATCGAGTTCATTGTCAGATTTTGCTTAAAGCATCACTTATATAATCTTCATTGCATCAAGTTGACATCATTCATGTTAATATAAGCATGCAAACATGTTTTCCCCATGACCATTCAGGACTGCACAAACAAGAGAAGACAGTGAGAGAGAAAAGAGACTAGACGGCGGGCCATACGGAGGAATGAGGAAAAGAAAAGAGAGAAAGGAAAAGATGGTGGGATATGAGCTGGGAAAGGGTCAGGGGAGGAAATAAAATAGAGCGGGAATTAGGTATGGTGAGGGAGGGGTGGAGGATTGGAGCCTGAGGGAAAGGTGAAGATTTCTGGGGGAGAGAATGAGAGAATGAGTAATCAGGCATTAATCAGGAAGACAGGAGGAGAAAGAGGCTAAGGGTGGGCCAGCTGACAGAGGAGGGAGGACGGGAATAAGTGAATGTGCTGGTTCCACCACCAGCTTTTTAATCCATCGCCAGGCGGTAACACAAGGGCTAAGCAGGGTAGACACAAGTAATGAGAGAAAGGCTGGAGGAGAAGGAGAATTACAGGGCCAATAGATCAATAACATATCTACTTATACAAGCTGGTCAATAATCGCCCCATCTGGCCAAACACAGCGCGTGGAAGATGTGACCTTCTTCATACCTGCTTTCTGTGATCCAGAAAGAAAATCAAAGAAAATCCCTCTACTGTAAAAGCATGTTAGTGTGTGTGAGGGGGATTTGAGGGGAATGGGAACAACAGGAGCAGCTGTGTGAGGCGTTGCACCGTTCGGCTGAGGTTACAGTAGTAGTAGCAGTGACAGACGTGGCTTTATAAGTCTGTATCGGTTAACGCAGGAAGTGCAGAAATCTCAGGCGCTCCTTTTCTCCCAACACCTCCTCCCTGTTAACTCGCCTTCAGGGGATCTAAATTTGGCGTCGGCCATAACGGAACAGCCTCAAATATTTTTCTCTTTTCCCATTTTTTTTTTTTTGTTAACTTGATTTTTTTTTTCTTTTTGTCTCACTTCTAATGAATATCAAAACACACCTGGCAATTTTTATTTTTCAATCCCTTGCCGACTAAGTTTACCCTCGGACGTACAGTACACAAATTACAGAAAGAAGTACACAATCAACACAGTTACTTACATCAGGCAAAAGGTTCAAGAGCAGAGGAGGGCTGAGTGACTGGCAGCTGACTTCAGAGACAACATAGACAATACAAACTAATGTCTATGAAAGACAGTTTCCCCACCTAGTGCAATGAGGCACAAGTAGTACACACACACGTTCTCACACACACACAAGCGCACGCACAAACACACTCATTGCATGGCTCCTTTTAAAGACACACGACAGAAGACACGTTTGGCTCCGAGACAAGCTTTTCAAGTCTATAGACGCCAGAGTTTTGGGGAGTGAAGGCGCGAAAAAGAAAAGGACAAAGGGGTTCGGTGAGCACGGACACATGTCGAACACACAGAAAGTCACGGTGACACACAGGCGCCCCCCCCCCCTCTAAACACAGACAGACGCCCACTCGCACACACACACACGCACGCACAAATACAAAACAAACACACCCACGAACACAGAAACACTCACTAATAAAAGCAACACGGACGTGTGAGTCCTCAAAAAAAATGATCAGCTGAGGTGCAATGATTTCTTTTTTTCTTTTTTTTATGTCCTGGAATGATACAAAAATAAGAGAGTGGTGATATCCATCCCTGCGGGATATGTCCTCTGAACAGATGCTGGTCCAGTCCCAAATTTGTCGGGTCCTGCTTCAGGAAAAGTCCGCCAGCTCAGGCCTGAAGGCCAAAAATGACCTCACGGTCCGTGTCTCCCACTAGCTCTCTCCATCCTGTCCTCGGTGGACGGTAAAAGTGGCATGAATCGACTCCATTCCTGATGGACGTATGAGCGTTAACTCACGCAAATGACGAAGCCGAATCGTTTTTTTAAAAAAAAGACACAGATGAGGATGAGCATGAGGAAGAGGAACACATTTCAAAAGTGTGTAACATGCTTCGGCCAATGAGTGTGTCCTTATTTTTCACTTTTCTGACATCAATAAAGACCACTGGACGCTTCATAGATTTTCCTCTGGGGAAAATAAGCGAGTTAACTCTGAAACCAGAGGGTAAAAACCCTGGAGAAGGCGCCCAAAATGGCCTGGAGGATCCACCACGGATAGTTCGTCCTGCTGGATACTACATGAGATGTTTTTCCTATACAGTCTGGCATATACTATACACCAATGTTGCAAAGAAAAACTCTTCTTTAGAGTCTGTACAAGGGCATGAACCTTTGGTCCTGGTTTAAATGGCCATCCTGTGATGGCTTCCTTTTTTCAAATGTTTATTTTTATTCAAGAGAGAAAGGTTTTTCACATCACACTCCTTCTAGATGAGATACTACACTAACCTGAAGAGCACATGAACTACGCACATACTACAAACTTTATGTGTGTGTAAGAAGAGTGTGTGCATCTCCTTGCTAAACCCCTAATTTACACCTGATATCAGTTCTACGGCGTTGTTTCACGTTCGCACGGTTGCTAGGTGTGGTCCGACGCTCAGAGTGTAGCTCGTGATGGATGAGGGTATTTTTTTGGCCCCTTTCTGTCTCAGTAAGGACTGCACAGGAGTTGGAGTATTCATTAGCGGGAGCAAAACAGCACTAGCAGTTGGACACTAGCAGCGTCTCCGCGTCTCTCTGTCTTTGATGGAGAGAATTATTCACAGATGAGAGGAAAAAAAGAAAGTCTGGAGCTGTTGAGATGATAATGACCTAAGGAAACAGGGAAGAAGGCAGAAGAGGCAGATTAAGCAAGCATGAGACAGTGGGGGGTGAGAGAATATATAAACAGCATGCAGTACTGTAAGTTTGTAGAGAGGAGGGGGAGGGCCATTACATAACCCGTAACATCAAGATTATACAGATGCTTCTGCCTTAGAGCTCCAACATCTGACAACTTTACAGCCTCCACTTTATCACACACTCACAGTTTGGTCATGCTTTTTAAGTCTTGACTAGATTTCCTGTGTTATCTTATTGGAGAGCATCTGCCGCGCACCAAAAAAAATCCACAAGAGTTCATCCATTTTACAAGCACAGGCCGAGGAGCCGAATGACGGCACTCACTGCAATCGAAAGAGCAAAGTCAGAGGAGACTCACAGGTTTCAGTCAGAGTGGGGACTGTCCACCACGATGTGCGGCTTTGGGGAGGGCGTCGTGGCGCTCTTTGACACAAAAGTACCGATTGCTTTTTCCTGCAAAGAAGAGGTTTTGCTCAAGTTAACTCTTTGTGACATGATATAAAGCTCTGACAACATGTTTGTGAGCAGCAGTTTATCTAATCCACTCCTTCTTTCGCGTTTTCAACCGAGTAAAAAAGTGGGAGGCGGGTAACCCTTTTTCTACCAAGCTATTTTGTTTGTACGTGAAGCATCAACAAGCTCGAGAATTAGGGTAATCAGTAAATTACCCACTTGTTTGTGACCCCCCTAAGCTAATTTGCACCGATCTTGGTAAATTATAGTGGTCATGACTTCAATTAAATGTCTGTAGTTCACCAAACGTCGGAATATTAGGATTTTCTTTTCTGGATTATAGCCGTATGTAAAATTCTTCTCCTTAAAAAAATCTACTTTTTTCCCTTATGTTTGTGTCACCTCTTTATTTTTTCACGTTTTCTCTGCCGTTAAACACCTATCACTCCAACCACTGTTCAGGTATCACTGCAGCTGCTTCTTAAAGCGCTTGAAGATTAATAATGGTGCCAACTTAGTCTTCATCAGCTTCCTTTAACAGGGATCATCCCCGCGTACACCAACAGGATCTTACCTCCACGAGCTGATGCCAGTGCTCGATGGGTTTGCGTGGATTGGCCAGCATGGCCGTCCAGTGCTCCCTCCCGGGGCCTTCGGCCTCACTGCCCACGCGACACATGCCTATCACCTCGTTGTGACCAATGCTGACGCGCGGCGGCGGAGATGTAAGGAACGGAGATTTGAGAGAGAGGAAAGAGTGATGTAAGAGAGCGGACATGGAGAGGGAGGCAGAGTCTCATTTATCAACCTTGAGGTGTGGGAAATAGTGCAGCGGCTGAGGAGGAACGCCGAACAGCAGCAGGCTGATACACAGGGCCCGGGATAAAAGCTGGATGTCAGTGGGGACCCGGGCAGACATACAAAAACACACACCTTTACGGATGCCAAACGGTCGGTAAACTACATAATAGGGAGGCGGCGCATTTCTACACAAACACATAAACCAGCCAAGTGGTGCAGCAAGTGGCAGTGAGATAAATATTGGCAGGGCTGACACATCTTCCCTTGCCATTAGCATAAATCATGCTTATTCATGAGGTGCCCATCGATGTAAAACAGGGATCATCCACCAGGAGGCTGACTCTTAAGGGAGCCTTCATCGTGTTCAACACAACCACAAAGGCATCAAAATGCAAAACAAGCATTAGATAAAAAAATCTTTTAAAAAAACGTCTCCGTTGTAGGAATGATCAGTTTGTTTTTAATGGGTTTTTTGTTCATGGCGCGTGGAGCATGCAATTATATAATAACACCTCGGATTGCTCACCAGTCATAATCCATCACTGCGATGATGATGGATACACTTTCTATGTTTTCGTTGGGAATGTCAAACACCAGCGCCTCGTTGTACGTGGGATTCAGCGTGTTCTTCTTAATGGAGGTCTTCCTCTTCTTTAGCCTTCGCCCCTCGCTTATCAGAGAGGCTTTCACATACGGGTCTGAGGCGCACGCGGGCAGTAAGGAGGAAGCAGAGAAAGAGGGAAAAGACTGAGAGAGTTAGAAGAAGAGGCAGCAAAGAGGAGCCAGGGAGTTAAGTAGGATGGGAAGAACCTGAGAAAGCGGGTGGCTAAATCTGTACATAGTGTGGCACACGTGTGCCAGCTGTGACACATGAAACGCATGGAAATCAAGTCACCTCGGCAAAGCTGGATTAAGCACATAAAGGGAAAAAAACCAGCACGGGCTGAATCGCTTCAGTTTTGCATGCAACCTGTGCAGCTCAGAGGGATCTGAAGCCTCTCGCCGGGCTTCAATCATGCTCAGATCAGGCTGGGAATAATGCTAGCTTGTAGACGTTAGCAGCTGATCTGCATTTAAATCTAACTGAAGAATCAAAGATCGCTAAAGCCTGCAGCTCTTTAAAGCCGTAACTACACCTGCAGCTGAGTTTGCAAACGAGACAAACAGGAAAACACACTGCAGCTAAATATTTGAGATCGTTCAGCTCACAAACAAACTTGGTACAGTTAGGTTGCACATTCATAATTTAGAGGTGCTGCTTGTACTCCTCGAAGAGCATTTTTCAATCTGGTCCCGCTCAATATACATTCTAATCCCAACGACCACATTTTTGTCACTAGCTGAGCTTGGTTTCTGGTCGGTGGATGCTTTAAAAGGCGGAGGGGAGACTTTGGGAAGGAACCCGCTTAACTTCTGCTTCTGAACAAGCGTCTCCAGAGCCACAGCTGGCCTTTAACTTCCCTTATCCAAATATATAGTGCCAATAAATTCCGTTTTAATTACATTTAGCGTGTAAACCTGAAACGTCAGCTGTTACCGGTAGTCAGCACAATGTGTCACGTCTGCTTTGCAGTTCAGGCCTAGTCAGCCTGTGCTTTTTTTTAAAGAGTAAAAAATCCTCAAAATGACTCAGTCTGACTTATTATTGTAATGTATGGGAATAGTTTCACTTCGTGGCTTTATGCCATAGTACATGTGCCTTTGAAACCAGGAAAGATCCTTCAAATAACACAGGAACCGTGCGTAACAACCTTCTTTTTAGACATTTTTTGGAGCCGTACCCATGATGTGGGTATTTTCTAAATGACTGCCCGCTCAGACTGCGGTGTGGGGGTTGTGCAGCAGCGAGTGTGCGAATACTTTACCTGAGAAACCGGTCAAGTCCATGGCTTTGAGGTTGGTGGCCTTAATGATTGTTGCTGTGAGCCTGCCTGCAGTGGGCAGGTAACACAGCGAGAAATTAAGCTCCCCGAGGTCGGCCTTTTCCTGTCGATCACCACAGACACACAGGAGGGGGGGGGGTCAGCCAGCTCACACACACCACATCAGAAACAGAGACGGCTGCAAAAGGCACTAACAGACTGACATCTTTGGGCTGATATGATCGGCCGTAAGCTGAAAAGAGCTAATCGTGACTGATGGGGGTAGGTTGGGGTGGGGGGGCGACAGCAGGAGTCTTAATGTGGACAGGCAGAGTGTTTAGCGGAGGGGAAACGCCGTCACTGTAAATGAATCATACGCCAATCTGTCGAAGTCCCTGAGTGGAGGGAAGTGTTAAGCGGAGGCGACGGTTCCCCCGGGGCTTTTCAGATCCCTATCCGCGCTCCCATCTACCGCCCCCCCCCCCACCACCATAATGACACCGCTGGCATTCAGGTCACACTGTGGCGTGATGACTCCTGAGTGGCTTCGAGCCTCACTAATCAATACTCCCCAAACCGAAACACTGAAACGCGCCCAACGCTCCAGACTTATTTGATAAATTAGACCCTCACGCCAAAAATTTTTTAAAGCTTTGCTCCATCTAATTTGCTAATGGCCCTCTATGAATATTTCATATAAATCTACTTGGACACAGTCTAATATAAAGTTTCAATGTGGCCGGCAGTGCCTTTCAGGTAATTTATCTGGACTCTACTGAGCTGTTTTTTCTAGTAACTGGACTCTGAATTCATCTGAGAAACTCCGGAAGCGTTGTCGCGGTAAAGTAGGTTTCTTTGAAAGAGGGCATGACTAAAAAAATTAATAAAGAAGAAGAGTTGATTATATTTTGTTCTCTAAATGTTTGTTAATCAATTGGTTAATTTGATACTGCCTTTGCTCTTCCATATTTTGACTCAACTTGACTCAAATACAAATTCAAATACATTCAAAACCAAATAAAAAATACGTTGATTATGAAAATCTGGATCCCATCTAGTTCTCCTTCTTTGTATCTGTATTGTTTTAAGGTTATGAAAGCAGATGGTGCATATAAGCATATTAAAAACATCCTTTTAGATCTAAATTGATCTATTTGAGATATAGCTCTATATTTCCCTTAAAGGACTAAGTATAATGAACATTATTGAAAAGAGTTCTGCATTATGAGACATTCACAGCCTGCGAGCACATGTAATTATCTTAGCTATTTCAAGAGACCCTCATTAGTAAGACATCATCACATAGAAGGCCACTAGTATGCCTCAAATGAATTATACAGCGAGACAATGAACTCAAAATAATGAAAAACTGTCCTCAGTCTCAAGAGGAACGGGGCAACAGATGGTCTAACCTCTGCAGAGTCATGGTGCATAACTTATGGAGTCAGTGTGTTTACAGGAGCAAGAAGCACCCGAGACACCTGACAACAGAGAAAATGTGCACTGTGTGTTCTTCAGGACACACAACAAGTCTGAAAACCTGCTGTGTAAGCAAAGCCATGAGTCTTGTGAGCCTGGCTGTCTGAAGCCTGCATGACATTCACTTATTGCACACACTTATTGCACTCGTTTTGAACACGTCTTAACATCAGTTTTGTCCCTAAAACATATTTGACATGTTTCGCTTCTTCAAAATGTGACTTTTGTCGTGTTTTTTAGTTGACCTAATCACATCCACCATTAGCTTTTCTTTCAAATGAATGCAAACGTGTCGGGTTGTGTCTTACTGCTGTGCCCTCCACGATGTCTCTCCAGATGGGTTTGTCCCCGCTGCCCTCGCTGAAGTCCAGCAGGTTGTCCACCACGACTTGGCCTATCAAGTCGTGCCTGGAGAATCGGTCGAAGTCATACACAGAAAAATGCAACTTCCTGGAATGTAGCTCATTCAGCGGCACGCCAAACTGGAACGTTTCGTTGAACACTGGATTTAAGGTCTTTCTGTGGACCTGGGACACAGAAAGCACAGTCACACCGAAAAGATGGGATCATTTACAGACGTACGGGTAAAAAATTGGGCCGGAATTTCACAGCTGTTTCAATCATACCCTGGTAAAGGTACAATTTTACGAGTGTGTTTGGCTTAAAAGATGCAAAGGACCTCATGATATGACACATTAGGTCTGAATTTATTCCAAAAAATAAGTTTCATCCAACAGCTTTCGCACTGATTAATGTCATCGATGTAAATTCATGCACAAAAAAGCTTAGCTGCTATAGTTTAGTGGTATGACTCTCCCCAAGGAGTTACCAAATAATTCAGCATCCAGCAAAATAAAAAAGAAATATCCAAGCAATGATCCTTTTTCTTACTTTCTTGTCCCTGTCTGCAGCTGATAATATAACTAGCATTTTGGATTATTAACTAGCCACTTGATAGAGTAAAAGAGAGGTATTTAATCCTGCATGCCTTGTAGTTTTGCAATGTACTTTGTCACTGGCAAATTGCCCAATATGTAATATTACTCAGCCAGTGTGCATGCAGAATAATTACAAAGTGGTTTGAATCTTGTAATCTATAGTACTGCCCTTCTATAAAACAATTATTTCCACATTGGAGTCTGTATAATGATAATGGCATTTCATGGACATGAGTGAGGAATCTTTAAAAATACTAACGAAAGAAAGGTAATTAGCTTTTTTGTCCAAAAAAGTCCAAATATCTAACATAATATTCTCATACTCTGCCGTGTCCCCTTCGAGCCTGACTGATGAAGCAGGAATAGATTTTTCGACAAAGAAAAAGAGGATGTTTTTCCTCTGAGCAGAACACAGGAGTCTCTGATGATTCATGCCGTCAGAGGACACGCTTGATTTTTCAAAGTGTGCTCTGCGGCTTTTATCTGTGGCCTGAGTCTGAGACTCAAATGCGTCATGTGTTGGAAAGAAAAAGACACCTATACCTTTGGGGTGATAAAACACTAATATTTAGTTAGAATATGAATCTTTGAAAGCAGCAATTGTTTCAGGGTATATCTTTCTCTCTGAGTGCTCGTCTCTTCTTTAACTGAATCTTTAGAGTTGGATTTGAGATTCAACAGGTGTTGTTTTTCTGTCCTTGTTTTAGCTTCTTTTCCTCTTTGCCTCTGGAAAACCAGCCAGTTGTCCCCTCCCTATCCTATCAATGACTAAAATGAAAACATGAAAGGTTTCAGTTCCTGCGTAACAAAAAAAACTACCAGAGACTTTAAAAATGGAAAGCTTTGACTAACTGCTTGCAGGGTGACTCAGACAGGGCTTCAAACAGTAGAGCAGAGCTACGCTTTTAAGCAGCAAGACGTACCAAAAAGCAGAGTAATGTCAAAGATGTTTTATTATTAATTTGGCACACTTGCCCAAATGTCATTGGATACCATCATTTAACCTTTAACACCAGACCAAAAGCAAATTTCCAATTTTCTTTGAGGATGAAAGATCTAATAAAACTTGCCCAAATCAAATAAAGTGAAACTGAATTTAAAAATTTGTCCCCCAACGCACACAAGGTGAGTGAACTGATTTATGTTTTAAGACGTGAGGCATAAACCCGATGGCCAAAAAACAAGCTGGTGCCTGGCTGTAACTCAGCTCACAGGAGCGTCCGGTTGCATAATCACTGCCTGAGTGATTATCCTTGAAGTTGTTTTTTCACACCAACTGATGCAATGAAAGCTTCTCGTTTCTAAACAACTGGGCAGAGAGACTCGTGGAAACCATTTTTCTTCTGTTTAGCGGGGGTCAAATCAGTGGCACCGGGCTGAGAAAACATCTGAGGAGATTAAAGAAAATACCAAAACTGGGTTCAGACTCTCTTACGCACCATTAGGAAACTGACTTATTCCATCAGTGGGTTTTCAGACTGAGAAAGAGGGGTAACGGGAGCGTGGGACATAATTTTTTACAGGCGTGAACCCCACTGATGGTCTTTGGGAGGCGCTGGAGGAGACTTTGAGCTGAGGTCAGACTCTATCATCAGCACCAGATCTGGGGGTAAAACCAAGGCAACGCTGGATGGAAATAAATCTACGATTTGCAGAAGCTTTTGCAAACAAAGCCGCGGGGAACGTGGCTGGAAGGAAGGCCAAACAAATCTCAGAGTGTGTGAGTGATATTCACATCACAGCACGCTGTGGATGTCGCAAGCAAATTTGTCTTGTATCTATTCAATCTGTAACTCTGATTTAGATTTTTGTTTATTAATTAATTTGCCCGGTGAGCATTTGACAAAAATGCCATGGTGCACTAAAGCGTGGCATAATTAAATCGTGACACACGAGAATTTCTGACAACTTTTGTCACTGCATGAGTGGATCTGTCAATCCAGTTTATTAGCAGTTAATGATTACTTATTAGCAGTGGATTAAACATCTGAAAAAGGCACTGAGCTAGGGAATCACAAATCACATCTACTTATAGGTTGACGTCTGTTTTTCTTTAAAATCAGCTGGAGGGATAAAAGCTCAATCTTAATAAGGATGTGATAGAAATTAAACAATCATCTCCACTCCAAACAAAAGGGGAGCCGCATTATGCAAATGACTGAAGCATTCATGCTTTTCAAAGGCTGAAGGGGCTTTTGTTGCATTCAGGCGACAGTCTCATAAAAGACGGAACCAGAAGACATTATTTTTAAAGCGGTGCAGCTTCACTGTCACCGAAAGCCTCGTTTCCATCGCACCCGCTGTTGATGTTCTCAAGTTTTCTGTTTTTCTCAAGTCCTGTTGTATTTATGGACTTAACACCAGACCCATAAGTCATCTTTTTGAGGACACTGAGCATATGAGTCCTGGGCTTCTCCACAGAGAATAAATGAGATGAGGAGGGTTTTTTTTAGACCTAGGAGTATATTGCCTTGTACAGAATGTCCTGAAATATTCTCAAATATTGACTCAACCGTCCTCAAACTCCAAAGTGACACATATACATGTTGTGGCATTGTGCTGTATAGTCCAAAGAACATTATCCTGAATAAATAATAAGCCAGATTAGATTTAATTACATTAGAAATCCTGTAATGACTCTTTATGAGGTGGCTGGGACATCAGAGTAGCACAAAAATGCAGGTGGAGAAGCAGAACATCTGATATGTTGCGTTTGAATGTGATCGGAAATCTTTAAATGAAGGAAAGGTGGGGGATGAAATTAGTGGGGCGCACCTTTGTCTGGAATTTCTTCTTCCTGTCTGGCAGTAGGTAAATCTTCACGTATGGGTCAGAGAAGCCGTTGGCATCCTTCGCCGGCAGGTCCAAAGCTTTGAGTATTTTCACCACCAGCTGCTCCGTGCTGCAACAGGAGCAAAAACATTCAAACAGCCTTCTTAAGTTTTACATTCTCACACAAAGAGCTTTGAAGCCAGGGGTCGCAGCAACACACCAACACACCAACTGTAAGAGGATTAGCCCACACACGTACACACACCTTTGCAGAACTGTACACAAATTGGCAAAGGAAGTTGTGTGTCACAGGGGCAATGTGTGTGTGTGTGTGTGTGTGTGTGTGTGTTTGTGTGTGTGTGTGTGTGTGTCATCTCTGCAGCTTTATCGCAGCTGCGCTGTCAGCTGAGTTAAAATAAAGCTCGATCTGGATGCTCTGAGACAGATTCTGTCCACATCTGAGTTCATTAACTATCTTTAGCACAGCTTTTTTTTCCTCTGCTGTTACATGAGTCATTTTATACACAGGTCAGTCGGTTCTGTACACAGGAAAAAAAACAACTTTCGTTTTCAGATAAAAAGATGACAGCAGGTGTATGGTTCCTGTTTCTGGTGATGGCATATTGCGTGTCTCCTTTCATAACCTGTTCAGATTTTACGGAAAGCTCATGAAGACATCGCCTGACGTGAAGAACACCCTCTGTTGTTATTAATAATAATGTTTACTCACTATTTCTCATACATCAAAACCACAAAACCACCTGATTTATTGAGTTCACCAGAAAACTAATACTGTTTCGAAGCAGCACCAAGTCCAGACAAACAGGTTTGAAGAGAGTTTCTCCAAATTTATTTGGATGTGATGAGTGGAAACACACCCAACGACGACACCATCATCCAGAAGACGTGCTTGCTTTTATGTCAGAAAAATGTCAGAAAATGAAACTCTGACATGGTCCGGTTTAGTTTTTTTCCCCATCTACATTATATGAAAATATCATTTCATTACTTTCAAGAACAACGATCATGAAATCTAATTAAACTGGATCAAACAGATGTTGCTATTTGTTAGAATTTGATGGTGGATTAACTGATCCACTAAAAATGTATTATTTTGATGTGTAAATTAAGTAAAAAAACAGTCAAATAAATCTCACACTTGTCAAACAAACTGACAAATATATAATTCAATCTCTTTCAAATAGCTTTGATTTCCACTGGTTCTTTTTCTTACTTTATTCAATTTAACTACTGAGTATTCTGTAACATATTAGTCTCATTTACTCAGCCTTTCACATAACACAGTGAAATGTAGCTTAGTAGCTTGTTTTCTTTCTTTTTTTTTGGACATAAATGTACTTAAAGTTAGCGACATCTGCAGAAAATTAGACTATAATCCGCTTTGCTTAAATATAGCCTCAGCTGCCATTTCTTTATGCAACAAATGAAGCAGCTTTTAACACAAATCTCATAACAGTAATGTAGCGTGGTTGTAATTGTTTAAAAGAAAAAACATGCAACACACACATGAGCTGATGCTCATGCATCTGAACGGCATCCTCTGCCGTTTATTATGTATTTAATTACCAGATGAGGATGAGGACGGCCCGGAGGCCTTTAATCAGACCTCGTTAGGCTGTGTCTCCCCGCGTTAGCCAGTGTGTCAGCACTTCATTAGCAGCTTTTGGTGAGCGGGATGAACTTTGTGGCTGAGGTCGGATCAGCAGGGCGGGCCGCAGCCGGGACCCCGGCAGCTCTGATCTACACCCTCCACGCGCACCGATCCCAGACCAGACACGCACGGTGACATTCCAGCCGTGGTAAATCTGTGCACATGTTTACCTCTGACTCACTTCTAATTAATGCAATCAGATAAACAAGCACACTCTGCAATCTCATTAAATCGGGTCAGTGCCGTGCGTATATCACTGTGAGACCCAATGCTTTCGGCCTGATGAATGTTTTAACCAGAAAAACCAAATCAAATAAGATCTGATCTACGGTAATTGATGGGAAATTTGCAGAAAATATTAATAAAGACTGAAACAGCTATCTGTAATGGTTATCTAATAACATAAAAATGGTGGCGGGTTTTCCCCCATTCATGCCTTTTTATTTATCTATTTTTTACAGAGCATGAGCCTGAACCTCACCCCAGGTTTTGGGGCGTGCAGCCTGAACACAGCCGGAGATTTCACAGCCTTATTCCAGGCAGACGACGCATAGCGCTTACTGTTATTCCCACAGACGAACGGTGTCAACTTTTAATGGGATTGTCAATAGAAATGCCTTTCCCTGCAGATCTGGTGAAGATTGACATTGTTGTTCTGACTCTAACGCTCCACACAGCGGGGTCTCACACATTAACATATCACAGCTCCAGCTCCGGCACACCTCCACACCGGTGTATTTACGGACATGCTCACAATGGTTTTGCTACATTGAGCACCTTCTTTTCTCTTCTCTTTTTTTTTACATTCTAAGCTGCTTCCCCTAATTCATCCAGCTAAAAACAATTTCCCTTCAGTGTAATGACAGGCAGCTACACAACAACATAAATTATCTTGTGACTTCATAAATGAGAAAAGGCGACACATGAATAGCCTCCATCACTATTCTGCCTCTCCAGAAGGCTCCTCGGTTAATTCTCTGAGTGTAGACAATAACACCGGCTGCTGTTATTATATGTTGACAGGGTTGCTGTTAAAAGTGGCTCACTATATATAATTCATGACTGAACGTCCTTCTTGCTCTTTTTCTTTTCTGACCATCAGCACTTTCAGGTTCTGTACATCGGTGCAGGCAGCAGTGAGGGTTGCCAGACCTTCCTGCATCCAAACGGCAGCCTGAGGGACTCACACACACACACACACACACACACACACAGACACACACATACACTCGCACCCACTGACCACCACTGCATGGCATGTACTGAAAATTGGATTCCAAGCTGCTAGAAGATACCGCTAGATGTGTTCAAACATGAGAGACCGTGTCGTTATCGTGAGAAAATGAGACCACAGCTGAGCCAGTGCACACACCTCTAAAGGATGTTCTCTGTCTAAAGATATTTCTGTTTGACTTGGAAGTCGTGCCCGTGCGGAGAATAACACAACTGAAGAGGTTTCCGTTAGACAGAAGAATCTACTTTAGCAAATCTGTGCAGATAGGAACTGATCTTAAAGTCTACCGAAGTCCAATCATCTTTCACCATTTACATGTATGTTCAGTGACAGGTTCGTTGTTCCAACAAACACTGGATGCTCAAAATAACACTGAGGTCAGCGCCATTGCCTCCCAGCAGGATGGTAACCGGTCTGAGTCCTAGCCGGGGGCCATTATATGGAGCAGGTATGTCTATCTGTGGAAGTACGGGTGCTCTCCAGACACTCTGGCTTCCTCCCAAGAACCAAAAACGTGAATGTTCGAGTTATTGGAGACTCTAAATGGCCTGCAGGAGTGAGTGCGAGTGTAAGCGTGCGCTCGTCTGTCTGGTCTGGCACGTTGATGGGCTGGTGACCTGTTCAGGTTGTACCCTGCCTCTCACCCAATCACAGCCCCACTACTAGGGATACGGTAATATATAAAAAATAGAAGGATGGTTTGCAATTTACTGCTTGTAATAGTTTGAAATGCTCCCACTTTGTGGTAGTTGGTGGTGATTTTCAGGGTCATTTTTTTACCTTAAAAAATATCCTTTCCACAACTTTATTCTGAAAGCAGATGCTGAACAGAAGAGTGAACAAATTCCAGACTGCCGAATGAACACCTGCACACAAGATGAGCTTGAAAAATAAGCTATAATTTAAATAGTACTAGAATCTAGAATGTTTAATCAATCAGAGACCAAATTTGATAGGAAGTGTCTGTAGATGTCACATGAATCCTTTTTTTCCACAGAACTGACCGGATAAATTATGTTAAGGTGAGACAAAAAACAGATTCCATAAACACTTTCCATACCCTGTCATCCAAATCAGTGTACATGAAACAATCACGAATGCGGCTACATCAACAAGGATATTGTGACAATAACTAAACAAAGATATCAGAGTAACCACGATGTAATAAACTACAAAAACCAGCTGCAATAAAAACATTTAGGTAATGCCACCTGGAAAATATTCGTGTACAATGTTCTACTTTTTACCGAAAGCCACCGAGGAGGGAATTGGATGCTCTGGTTTACATTTGCTGACTTACTTGAAGGCGTAACGCAGGAGGAAGCTGATCTTGCCACACGTGTCTCCCTGTTTGCCGTCTCCCTGGTCGCCTTTGGGTCTGTAGAGCTCCGGCTTGATCTGCCCAATGCAGGTGACCTGCTCCTTCTCCTCGCCGTGAAAGTCCGGGCTGGAGAGCTGGTGCGTCATAGGCTTTGGCCTAAGGCACATAAGAGAGGACGGGATGAATGTTAAGCAAAGCGCACACTTAATAAACGGCACTATTAAATGAAGGAATAAAAACAATGAAGTGACTCAACAGCTTAATCAAAGATGCAGTGGAAATGAAGCCACTGTAATGGAGATTTCCCACAGTAGTAACACGACTCAGTTTCTACTCCCTTTTTCGTACCAGCATGCATTGCAGTAAAAATCATGTTATTTTTTTATAAAGAACACTTTATCACATGTTTTTCTAATAATAATCTTCATTTCAAACAAACAAAACAAGCCCTGGGAGCTCTGGATTTCTCAGAAAACACCTGTAAACTCAGCTTGTGCACTGACCTCGGGGTAACCTGCTGCTGGGAGTGAGCATTGGGCAGATCTTTGTGTGGATGGGCTCCGCCCTCCGAGTTGGGCACATCTGGAGACGTCTGACTCAGCTTCAGAGTCCCTACCGAGGGGCGAGAGGAAATTAAACAGTCACGTTCCTCTTCATTAAAACCGTAATGGTGTCTGTGGTCGCGGTAACGCTGAGGACTAGCCCGCTGGTCGCCATCGCTGATCGGATTGATTTCATTACTTTGATTTAACGGGCCGTGATTTATCAGCAAAAGGACGGGGCTGAATGAGCAGGCACATTTACAACAGAGACACATGAGCTGGTCTAAGAGGCACGCAGAGATGTGAAAAGCGCACCAGCAATTGCAATAAAGGGTGAATAATGACAAGTGCTCTGCACCCATGCTGATAGCCGTTGGAAAAAAACCTCCAGAATGACAAAACATGGCTGTTATGTAAACTGTGGAAAATATCTCCCTTATCTCAGCTGTTTTGATCTGAGCCTCTTGTTCTAATGCTGGACATTTAGGTGTTAAATTAATGCTGGCCATGACAGATCAGCCCATTCAAAATACTTCGGTATTGACTAGTTTCAATTATCTTTGCAAACAAGCTACGACGGAAGGCTTTTTTTTATCGAGTTTGCCGAGACCAAACAAGGATGATGGAAAACTTGGTATCCAACAAGTGTTCAAATCAGGGAGGGGTCATCTTCGTCTCTTCTCTGCTGCAGACAAAGAAATGGATGTTCGTATTTCTAAAGATTTAAACACAGACGCCGTGTCACATCCTGAAACTGGATCTGTGGAGTCGATCTGGTTCAACATCGGCGATGAGAACAATGGTCAGCGTTTTATCGTGCTGCTGCAGCTCACGCAAATTATTTTTACAGACTGGGTTAATGTATCAATTTCTGTTAGTATATTAAAATGAGAAGCTATTGATTGCGATATAGCATTACTTCCACAGTGCTGCGGGATTAAGAACGTCCAAGAGATTGAGTTCCCTCACCAGCATTGTTGGGGTAGGAGTCCATGTCCAGGTAGGAGGGCTCCTGGGTCTCATTCGGTCCCCCAACCACCCCTCCAACTTCACCCCTCTCCAGCCCCACCAGGTCGGAGAAATGCGGGTGGTGCTGGCCCTGCTGGCCCAGGGAGGGGTAGAGTGAGGAAGAGGACTGGCCCTCTTTCCTCTGTAGCAGCGGGGGTAAGAGTGACGACCCCGCAGCACCTCCGAGGTTTCCGACACCGGCGCTCCCGGGCAGCAACGCCGATGCCAGGCTCAGACCTCCACCCTCCTTGTCCCGCCATGGCAGCCAGCAGAGCTTCCAGGAGACGAAGAGGGAGACGGAGAGTAGGACGATGCCGCAGAACGTCACGATGACTGACAGCAGGCTGACAGAGATCTCTGCAGGGAGGCAGAGAAGACAACGGTCTGTTAAAGACAGTAAAGACAACGTAAACTCAAACTGCAGGAGCGGCTGTAGCCCAGGGGGGTCGAGCCCGGGTCCTCTGCGGGCCGCCGCCCGGCAGGTTTGAGAACTTTGCCTGTTTGAACACATCTGAAACCTCATGATTCAAATCATCCTGCCGCTAGCAGGCCTGTGTAGAGCTTAACAACGTCTCAAAGAGATCCATTTTCATCAGAATCAGGTGTGCAGAAGCAGGAAAGTGCCTAAAAAACCTGCAGGACAGCGGCGCTGGGGGGCCAGGTTTGACCCCCCAGCTCATAATAATGAAGGTTTTCTTCTGTTTGCTTTTTTAAAATGAACTATAATGTAAAGATCCGACATCAAATGAAACCGCACCGGTCACAACTCACCGTGAAAGGCCAGTGATTGTGTGACCAATGCAAAAAATAAAATAAAATCAAATCAGTGAAGATGGATTCATCCTCCAAGATCCACATATGTTTGAACAAAATCCGAGCCATCCAGCTGGGCCGTCTGACAGATCTACAACGCCATCAGAGTTTTGCCACCAGCGTGAATAACATCAACCACCTCATTTGTATGCGGATGGTATTTACTCATTATCACATTATACATATGCTTCACAATTCAGCAGTGAACCACTGCACGCTACACAGTCCACACACCCCCCTTTACAAATGTGTAACATTGCCACAATGTCTATAAATCGCACATCACGGAGCAGGAGATGGAACCTGCTGTAAGCATAAATTGAAATATGCAGCTATTCCCTTAAGCCTGAACCCCACATTTGAGACTGTTTTAAAACTGGAGTAACACTGGCTCTGGATTTTCTCGGAGGAAGGTTGTAGTGAGGCAAGCGATTAGTAATATAATAGTAAAATACAACCAAAAAAAAACATGTCTATCCTCGGTAGTCACCCCACATTTCCTGATGCCTTTTTAGTCTTTGTCAGTTTAAGGATTCTGTCTGAGATGTGAGGGTGTTTGGGGGGGGGTGGGGGGTGGAGGGGAACGTGGGTGAGGATGTGGGTGCTGGGGATGCTGGAGAATGACTCATCCAAATAAAGAATTGTACAGACTAAAAAGAAAAGCACAGTTTCAGCACCAGACTGCCGGACAGCTCCCGCAGCCTTCAGTAAAGAGAGCAGAAATGAAAGTCAACCGACTGGAGAGCTGGAGCTTTGGAACTTTTGGGGATGTGCTTCAGAACGTCTGCACGTGTTGGAGCCGTCATGAGGATCGTATGAATATTTATAGATAAATAGACTAAATATACAATGAATATGTATTATTATCCTAAGCCCATTTGAAGTCTTTTTATAAATGGGATATATTGGTCTGATGACAGCCTGGACAAAAAGCACCAATCAGAGACCACATTGAAATAAATCCCAGGACTCTGAACATGAATATTCATGGTTTGTAAGTAGACCAAGAAGACTCATTACAATACTGTGTGCAGATTTTGCAGACTGTGTACTCTTTTTCCAGCTTCAGGCTACAAAGGGAAAACTGTGTCTTTTGCCCTCTTGGGCCCCTTCCAGACCACACGACCACCAATTAGATATCCTTCCTGTCTGCAGGCAGGGCGGCTATCACCTTTGCAGAGCGATGTGTTATCGTCACTGAGACTGTTTCCCAAAAACCACCATTCGATGGTTTTTTCCCTTTCCCTGGCCTTATTAGACTGAAAACCATCAAAAGGAGGATGAAATTTGAAATGCAAGATGTCGAAAAGATTCACAGCAAATGATTGAAAGCTGGACAAAAGTCAACCTTTGGTCTTTTGTTCCCCTTTCTGTCTCCCCTATAAAATCCCCTCAAACACCTCTGTTTGGTTCCTCGCTGTCGTTTCTTCTCCCTTGCTGGCTGCCGCTGTACGTGCTCCTTAGCATCCGTCTCTTTGTTCGCCGTGCCTACCTCTTCCCCGTCTACCCCCCGCTCTGCCTCGGCTTCCTCGTTCTCTCTCTTCGGTGAATTATTCATCAGACTGTGTATGTCATTAATCAGCACTTGTTCAAGAGATATGATTGGGGGGCCATGAAGGTGGGGGATGGTTGAGGGGACGTCGATCCGTCTTGGTGTGGCGTGAAGTGGGGGAAAAAGAATGAGAGGGCAAGGTGACGGAGTACACGGAAACCAGGAGACAGGATGGGGGAAAAGTGATGGAGGGGAGGGAAAGGGAGAGATGAAAAGAGAAACGGGCAGTAATGATGGAGTGGGATGGAGAGAAAAAAGACTCCAACAAAATGGGCTGCACAGCATTCAGAGACAGAGTCAGAGGGCTGAAAACAGATTGGTGCACATGTTGACACGGACATATAAGCTGACTGGGTGTATTTCACTGAAAGAGGAGAAGAGGAACGGAGGAGGACTCGTGAAGTCGATACAACTAGCACGCCACGAGAGAAAGAGCAGAAACCGATGCTGAACACAGAAAGAGGAGAAACCAACAGATGACGGGCGGCCAGCAGACAGTGATTTAGAGCTAAACATAAAGAAAGGCGGAGCTTCAGGATGTGAGAGGTTAATGCATTGATCTGTGGGGGAAAAACAAAGCGAGGAGGCAGAGGAGTAGGTTGTCTGGCTGGCAGATCAGGGCACACTGATAAAACACTGTTGTGATCAAACGTGCGCAGCAACTGTCGGGGGCCAAACCACTTTCCTCCATTTGTCTCTCTTTAGGGCAGTCGCTGTACCTTCGCAAGCACTGATCCTGCCAAAGATCCATTGCTAATCCACAAAGCATAAAAAGCGAGTCAGCAGGCGGGTAGGTGGGAGGGTGGCGGGCCTCTGAAGTACGCCACGAGGAGGGACTGAGACTCCCCGTCAATCAGAGCCCGATGCAACCCCGCCGGGAGCCGTACATTGCCCCACATCAAACACATCTCCACTGCTTACACAAGCCATTCGCTGACAGCTTTCGGCAGTCGCAAGTCCTCCGAGGGATCAGAGTTTTCCATCAGCAAACACCGAGAAATCACAGCTGGTAAAGCGAGGGGACCAGCGCCTAAAACCATGGCATGACATTTCTTCTCAGAGCAATCCAAATCTCTTGGGGAAATACAACGCCAATCCAGGCTAATCTATGTGAGCCACAGATCCATACTAATCTGCATAGCATTTCCGAGCCTGGTGAGAACTCACATTCCACTTTATCCGGGCATATTTGTGCAACAGCTGCAGAAGCCTTCTGAGAATCGTTTTTATAAAGGAGAATGACTATGTCGAAGCCATTTCAATTTAGAAGATGAATATTTCATGGTTTGTTGTCCTGAGTGCACAGTGCCTACGACAATCCTTAAACATGAGTGCTGCTCTTAACCTCAGTCATTTTGTGTTGCCTTGTGATGTCCTGATATTAGAATAATTTTTCAGAGGAAGACTTCAGGAAAAACAGGAGTTCTCTCTCCCTCGTCCAGATGCTAATCCTAAAAGGGCTACCTTACATTTTCTCTGCACAGGCTTGAAAGATGTCTGGTCAAATTCATTTCATCCTCCCTCGTGGAGCACAGCAAAGCAACTGTGGTCTTACTGAATACACTAAGCCGAAAATCAAATCTAGTCAGAGCTGTTTTCTTACAAAGGAGAAGGTGTGTTAGCTATCAAAACCAACACAGAATAGGTTATTCTTCACGCACATTCAGTGGCACTGTGCTTGGGACATGCTGATCGTGTTTGCAGTCATTTGATCTTAAAAAGAAAGTGCAGGTTTGACTGAGTCTTCTCAGTAAAAGCTTGTTCTCACGGTAAAATGCAGAGCAGAACATGAATCGAGCTGACCTCAGCACAGCCGTGTCATGGAGAAGCACACCCGCTTTGATGGGTCACCTTTCTAATGTAAAGCAGGACTTCAACGGTGCCTATCCAGATTTCATGTGAGTTTTAAGACAGGGCTTAATTTTATAACATTAAGAGTTCATTTTTGTGCTTCAGTATATTGAAAAATGATTCGTTAGAGCCTTCGTTTGTCAAACTTACCAGAGTCCATCTGGCTGATTCGGCCCCTCATCAGGTAGCTGAACTCCTGGCAGCGTTCGCTCTGACTGTAACTCCTCGGGGAGTTGAAGCACAGCTCCTCCACCAACATTAGCGCCTTCTTACACAGGTCTTCATCCCAGTCCCCCGACATGCTCCAATCCGCATCGCACTCTCACCAGCAGACAGCCAATGACAGCGCAGCCCTCGCCGCCCTCACCTATCGGACGGCGCCTGGGGAGGTACAGGGTTGGCCCGTCCAACTTTTACAAGGCGTTAACTGAGGGGAAACGAGTCAGGAGACACTGAGGGTGCAGCAGGAAGAACTTGAGGGCCTCTGCTGGGTGTCTAGGTCTGGGTCACAGAAACCAGACTGGCATGCCTGGGTGTGAACGAGTGGCACCCTCCCCTCTCGATTTCCCTGAAAGAGACGAAGTGAGACACAGTAAAGTGAACCTAAGGGCATAAAAGTGTACAAATCAAGTTTCTGCAGACTGGTCACCTTAGCCATTAGTCAGAAGCATGGATGCCAGAGCCATCAGTGTGCATCTTTTATATCGCTGGCTCCAGTGCCTTAACACGCACTCTGCAGAGTGCGAGCAGGTTACCGAAGAAACTACTATATCATAGCCAGCGGAATTAAAGCCAAAAATCCTGTTTTGTGATGAAGAAACAGTTTTTCCCCACTCATAGGGATACATGTGATAAGCTTTCCATAACCAGCACAGGGTTCACTCTGGACAAGTCTCCCAATTTAACATTCAGCATCAGATACTTTCAGACGAAAACGTCTAACATCTGTGCCTGTAGTTAACACTGAAAATCCTCTCAGGCAGAAAGGCATGCCACTGAGACAAAATTTCCAAAGGCCTCAATAAGAGAGGCAGCAAAATCTAAATTACATGTTAATGAGTCTAAATAACTTCTAAAGATATCAACAAAGCCTTATAAAGTGGTACTGATTAAAAATCAGAGGCATGAGGGTGTGCAGAGCAACAGCCTATGCATTCAGCCCAAACAGAGCTGTTTCGCATTAATTTCGGTAGAATTAAACATTACAAGGTCAATTGTGACTTGACAGAATTAGATGACTGATAATATAAATGTTACAGAAAATACACGGTGGATCCCATGCATATTTTCACATATACCTACCTAATTGTACAGAACCATCCTAGCAATTATCTCCTGTGGATAAAGGAGTTGCTTTGATTTCTAAAATCTGACCAATGCCTTAATCATTTTAAATGCTCTGTAACGCTTCAGACAAACACACCTTTTATTGTGATTACAGAGTAATTAAGATAATTGTGAGTTTCCATGCTTTGGGTATGTGTTTTAGAGTCCTATACTGGGCCTTTTTTCATGTTAATGGTAGTTTTCTCACATCTAGCAAAAACACTGTACAGTCATCTGAGAAGCCTTGTTGGGGTGATTGATTCTTTTCTTTATCAGGCTGCAGCTGTTCTGCTGTAGATATGCTGATGTGTTTGGATCTTTGTTGTGTTGATGAGCCTGTTACAGCTTTAGCTGTGGGAGACACGGGCTCACATCTGACTCTGAACACTTTGGGATCCAGAGGAGCACCAGAACAAAGCCCAGACCATCATCCCTCCCCCACCGTGCCGACAGCTGCCCTAAGCTGTCTGCAGCTGTCCACTTTGCTCTGCTCTCTGCTCCAGAAGTCAAACCTGAGCCATGCTGCTGTTTTTTTCCTGAGAAAAGTCTTTCTCTTTCAGCCCAAACAAACAAGACACGTTCATTTTCTTCCTGCTCTCTCGCGTAGCCTTCGACCTTTAACCTGCAGAGTCCTGTTGAGTCATTGTTGGGGTCATCTCCTCAACAGATTGAACTAAACCCTTTCTCACCGCGGAGCAGAACACTCCCCAGATTGGCTGATTCACCACAACAGTCACGGCCTCGTGTTAACACGCCTGAATGCTCCTGAGCACCAAACAGTTCTTCCTGAGGACCGGCCATCTGCATGATCTAAAAGAAGAACCTGCTGTACTTTGTCCTTTTCTTTCCTTTGGAAACATTACTTAGTTTTCACCCAATGCTTCTGTAATTTACTTTTTTCCTGCAATAATTGTTCATTCAGTGTTGTGTCTGAGGTTGTTCTTTTTCTGGCTTTAAAAAGTCTTTTTTCCACATGACTGTTCCTTAAATTTTGGCCCATATCTTTTATAGCCAAATGCATTTAAGCGTATTGTTAACTAAGACAAAGTAAGAAAGACATGGATTATACTTTTACCTTTACTGAACTCAACTCTTAACTTTCGGCGACATGTTGAATTTGCAATCCGGAGCAGAGACACTTGACGTGTAATTTTTCCTTGTGAATTAACTGAGGAGCTCGTTGTTATCCCTGCAGTGCATACATAACCTCCAGCTCATTAATCCCCTAATAGTTCTGGGATCAGAAATGGAGGCCTGCAGACCAGTGTTTTCGCCTTTTCTTTCTTCACCGAAGAGTCGAAGTTCTCAGTCGGGTAACTTCAGCAGGAGTCGGTGGAATGCATCACTGGGGCTGCCGTCTCGAACACGTGGACTGGACGCCGCTGCTGGACGGGTGGAGACTGTTACAGCTCTCCAAGCACGCCTGAAAAATAATGCAAATCGATCAGTCAGTAACACGCAAACAGGTAGAGCTACAGGAATGCTAATAACTGAGTCCTGCATCACTGTTCGGAGAGCCACTAGCAGCAGGACTTTAGAGTGAGAGACAGTTACAGACATTAACAGACTGCCTGCCACAAGTTTTCACTTTCAGACGTTTTCTTGACTTTGTTTGAGTGGAAAATAAAAACAGGTCATTACTCAAAATCCCCTTTCTCACGGTTTTCTGAGGGCTCTGACGGAAGAAAATGTATACAAAGGTACGTTTAACAATACAGATCCACTCCAATACCCCAAGTATTGAATTTGTCTCGCTACAAAATAAAAAAAATTGGCAATGCACAATGTTCCTGGTGAGAGGTCAGTTGACTATTGAGTCACTTGCGACCTTGTAAAGCAGCCGAGCTCTCTCTGAGACGAGATGCCACTTCAAACCGGGCAGGGACTGTTGATCATCTGATGTATGTTCAGAGAAATGTCAGAGCCAGTCTCTGTGCACTGAGTGGCACCTCCCCAGCAAAGTGCCTCTTACATGTCCATCTGTCTCCAAGCCATCCATCAATCACCGCATTAGGCAAAGCCTGTACTTCACTCCCAGCAAGATCGGAAACAGGGACCGCTTCCACTTCCTGCCCCACTTGTTTCCACTCCTTTCTGACTGTTGTCAAATCATGAAAGTTTGTCTATTACAGACAACCAAACATTTCAGACTCGAAATGTCATCTGAACCCGACATCCTGGACTAAATCACTCACCCTCCCCTCCACCGCCTTCGTTTAGCTCTCTCCCATTAGGGAATCAAATCTGTGTGAGTGACTTAAAATCTACGATATCTCAATCTTAGGAATGGCCGTTTGGCACACGGCTCCCTATCGCCAGCGCCAGCGATGGCATCAGGAGCGAGAGGCACAAATTAATTGATGACGGACAGACCGAGCGATTGTGTAGAAGGGATGGAGGAGGAGGGAGGGGGGGG
>JABUIW010000046.1:3633441-3675138 GCA_013363375.1 Menidia beryllina | reverse complement strand
GAGCCAGGCATAAGAGAGACATTAAATTGGAGGCGAGACAGATAAAGAGGGAGAGGGAAAACTGGAGCAGAGAAGGGCAGAGGGGGGGAAAAAAAATAATAATCGGAAGCCGGTGACGAGGGTGACACAGCAACAATGGCAATCCGGGTTCTGGGGGTGCAGTTTCGAAACATTTACAGAGGATGTGTGTTCACGGATCAACATGCCCTCAGAAAAATGTGGACAAATCATTCCAGTTGGATAGCATCACGTCAGATAACATATGCTCCCACTGTAGATTACAGAAGGACTCTAAAACTCCACTGACCGATGCACTGTGAGGGATCAATACTATCAGCCAACGAGTACGCAACAGCACAGACTGACCACGCAGAAGGGTCACCGTCCGGCTGAGACAGGCTGCTGGGCAAGGTCGCAGTCTAATCACACTACGGACGCAGGAGAACCAGCCCCTGTCCAATCACACAACGGGAAAAAATGATGAGAACTGGATGAGATCGGTCTGCAATCACGGAAGAAGAGAGCCAATCAGATCAGGAGCTAAATCCAGCCAGGGGGAAGAAAAAAGAAAAAAATGGCCGGGTTGCACCAGACAAAGGGACCAGACAGCCGTTAGTAACGGGATCCAAGTCCCGACGCGTATCAGGAAGGAAGAGGCTGCGAGTTCAAACCTGAACAGGTGTCCTTGAGCAAGATACCGAGCCCCTTGCCCGGCCACCCCTGCTAATCTCTTAAGATAAGAACATCAGCTCAGTGACTCATTTTTAAAGCTCAGCCCGGCCGTTCCATCCACAGCCCAGCTTACAGGTGATAAAGCAGACCAAACATTTATGTCCATATCCCCTTTTACGGAACGGATGGTTCCAGTATTGGTAGCCGAGAACTCCCTCCCACTATCATACTGCTGAGACGTGCACTAATAAATATTTACCCGATTTTGAATCGACTCCCTCATTTCTTTACAAGAACTGACTTTCTTATTTCTGGAAGCAGCACGCTGGAGTCCTGTCATCTTGCTCCTCGCTCACCTGAGAATGCGAGGTGGATGAAAACCACCCGGGACAAGTTTCTCAGTAAGACGGATCATGTCAGTGAGCGTGACGGAAATCTCAAATCTGGATGTTGAATCTGTCTCGGAGGGTGGAATCACACGACTCAGGTGCGTCTGGGAATTACGGCGATAAGGCTTTTGAAACGCTGCTGTCAGCTCGAGGAGACAAAGGATCCATCCAGATGTTCCCCACAGGTCCAGCCAGCTCCCAAACATCAGCTGGCTCCTCATAACCGGGTCAAATCACAGTCCATTTGATGTCTGCACTAATTAAATCACATTTAATACACAAATGTGTTGCTGTTTTAGTTTTAGTCTTGTTTTAAGTTGGTCTTACTTGGAGGCTTTTCATTTGAATACGTAGTCAAGGATGTTTAAGATTACATCCTAATATCCTTTTTCAGCCTCGTCCTAATAACCTCCCATTCCTTTATTGGGTTTGACTAAAGGGAATAAACACTTATTGCTGAAATGTCTAACTATTTTAGGGCAGAATCTGAGCACCTTCGTAATTAGAGAACTGAGAACAGTCGGAGGCTTTTTTTTCTGGGTGAACATAATGCGTGTGCAGACAAAGGAGACTAATCCATTGGTTATACTTAATGGGATGTTACAGGCAGATCTCATTGAACCTTCCTTCAAGTCCTCCTATCTGTTGCCACGCTTTGCCTTTGTTTTCATCTGTACCTGGAAGTCATGTTTAATTGAACCTCTTATTTTTTGCTCCAGATGTCTTAAGCTGTGTTTTTATTTCTATATTTTTTTCTTGTTAAATTTTCCTCCTTTTGTTTTGTTGGCCTGCTAATCAGCTTACTTGTTTTAAGCACATTTCACAGCCAGCGTGTTTTCACCTGTGTGGCAGTTTTCCCATTAGCGGTATTTCCCGTGAACGGCTGTTGTTTCCAGCCTGCAGAAGGCCGCCGACTGACGGCTTGGCCCCGCGACCTCTTCCCCACGCTCTGGACTTTGATGTTGTCTGCTCTGCTGTGTCCCACTGGCCGGTATCATGTCGTTTGCCACCTCAAATCAATGTACCCGTGTACGCTTTAGATTGCCCGTCATTCGTAGGGACCATCGCTAATTCACAGGGGTCGTGACCCGTCTTCACCGGCCTGGCGTGGCCTCGTTTTTTTTTTGTCTTGCATCGCTTCCTTTCGAGGCCACGGCCTTGTCTGCCCGAGACAATGCCATCATCGCTCCTCGCTGCTCGTTCGGCTGTGACGGACTGATGCGCAGTGGTAAACAGATAGGGCTACTCCAACACATCATTTTGGTTACTCCACTGGAGCAGCACTGTGTTTTGCAGGGACAAAGACGACACTGTTTGAGGCCAAGATTGAGCGTGGGGGATATTAATGTCTATTGACTAGAGGTAATAGCTTTGCTGAGCCTCAGCCTGGAGGTTGTTCCAATTTAGCCTCTCCTATAATAGGTCTTGGATACCCACTCAGCAAATAAATGACAAGAGGTGGGTGAGAGTGAGCTTTAATATCCGCTTAAGACCATATATCTCTATAAACATGCAATCAAACACCCCGACGCATTCAAAAACGACACTGTGGCCTTTTATCTCCACCTATTTCTATCCCTCATTCACAGATATCAAAGGTGGCTTTCACAGCTTACCACTCGGGGGCCAGCTGGAACTCCAAGTGTCTAAATTATCCATAACATGGGACAGGAAATAGAGAGCAAGTGGCCGGCCAGGAATCCTGGTGCTGCTCTTCCTGCACAGCAGTGAATCTGCAGACCTATTTACAGACGGGGAGTGGAATGTCACTTGCACAGAGACGCCCTGACTTCATTTTTCACCTACAGCTAAGTGAGAGTCTGTGAGTCAGTGTGTGTGCCTGGGCTTTGTTTTCCCCTTTCCTTATTTGATTATTTCGTGGTCCTCCCCCGGTGGGACGCCGGAGGAACTGTGGCTTTGATGATGGGCTGGAGGCCGAGGGGTGTGGATGGATGGGGGTGGGGGGGGGATTACGCACGTCTTACGCACGTCAACCTGTCTTCTGTGTGTTTTTTCCGCGTGCTCGTGCGCGCACACCAGTCTCTGTTCGTTTTACCTATTACAGGCTGTCTTTAACTCGGGGGAAAAACAAAGTTAAACCGTTGCTATTAGATCGGATCGCTGTCATTCTAACACCTGTAATACAAATACAAGCCAGTCATCTGTTGGGGGGGGGTTTGGAAACCTATAGACTGCCTGCCTGCCTCCACTCATCATCCATCCCGCTGCATGCCCGGGATATATGCAGGCTGACAAATGGCAGAATGCAATATAGAGAAGCCAGGGTGATGCACATATAATAGGCTTTGCATTAAATATTGATAGAAAACAGCCACATGCTGCTGGATTTAGGGCATATTCAGCGGAGCCCAGTGCGGGATTTCGGATCAAAGGAGATATGATGCGAACAAGACCCTCATCGAACCCCAATGTTTCGGCCGCCCCCCCCCCCCCCCCCCTACCTTGGCGTTGCGGAGACCCCTTGTTTTCCTCTGGGACCGCTTTTCAATTTACGAGCCTCTCCGCTGGTTTTTGGTCAGATGCGACGCTTGTAAAGGGCCATTCCGCCCTCTTTCGCTCTGTCCGACGCCTCCTCCTCTCTATCCTCTCTATCTTCTCTATCCCCTCTATCCTCTCCCCAAGACGCACCGAGCAATAAACCTCGCGGCCGGGATGGCAGACTGAGAGGGAGAAAAAACAACCAATACGATGTGTCTCCCTCCCCTCTTTTCCCTCCCGTTCCCCGTGTTCTTCTCTTTATATTATCCTCCCCTCCTTGTGTTTTTTCCTCCTCTCTCTTTCCACTATCCCCTCCCTCTTACTCTCCCTCGTTGGCTCGATCGCTACCTCTCCTTCTTTTTTTCCTCCCTGTGCTCTGAATACTAATCCTCTGTCTCTCTTCTCTCCCTCAGCCTGCACAGACCGGCCAGTGCTAAAGACATACTGATGTATGTGGGGCGTGTGCATGGAGGTGGGTTTGTGGGTCTTTTTTTGGGGGGGGACAGGGACTGGCCGGTGGGGGGGTCGGGGCCCAGGTGATGACAGGGCTCTCTCTGAGCCTGCAGGGTACCCCGAGAGGGTTCCAAGGGGGCCCCCTGGATCTGGTTTGGTCTTATTAAATAAGTGACTGGATAATAATAGTCCTGCAGATGCCCCCGGAGGGGTGATGGTGTTGGAGGCAGTGAGTGGGTTGGGGAGGGGAGAACATAAAAATGTTTCGGTTTTTATGACAGCATCAGTGGGATGAGAGGAGGAGGAGGAGGAGGAGGAGGAGAGGCGGGAGAGTGTGAGGAGGAGGTGTTGCTTGAATGTCAGGTGGTGGAGAGCAGGGATGGGATGGAGGGTCAGCCGCGTTCGGCTCCAAGCCAAAAGGCAGACGTGGATCTGGTGGTTTTAGCCACAAAAACCCCAACCAGACGAGCAGACCATGTAAACCGAGGCCATGGTCTGGTCAGAATGAAGAGTCTGATTGGAGCCAAAGCTAAACTAGGATGTTCCTGCAGGTAGACAGAGGGTAGGGTAAAAAAAAAGTCTGCATTATTGGGACATCAGCAGCACAAAATGAAGACACACAGCGGTTTGAGGGATTTGTGATTTTGTCTAAATTGTCTCTGAATTGGGGATTTAACTGTTAAACCGTTTCATTACCCACAGCTGTGACAGTGCCAGCTTTAGGGTCGTATAAAGAAAGTCAGCCCCCTCAGCGTTCGCTGCATTCTGTCCGTCTGCTTTATTAAGTCAACACAAGAAACAATGGACACTTCTTTAGTTCTTTATTAGATATGACTTTTTAAAATACATCTGAATAAATGCCGGGTCCACAGTGTGCATCATTCATGTGTTAAATTGTTTATGTTGTATTACCTCCTTAACTCCTATCACTGTCCTTGTAAAGCTAAATCCATTGATAATGGTTTTCTAGGTACCAATAATGATGTGAGTAAGTATTTGTATAAAAAAATAAAGTTCACCTGTGGAGAGTTCTGTTACCAAGAATAAAGAAAGCACCTTCATTTTTAAAGACAGCACGCTGATGAATTAATCATTCTCCCAGACTGTCCAAACAACAACTAATGGGCTTCACAGTGCAATGAACATCTAGGCCTTGTTAAAAATTTTGCCATGAAAATTCTGAGGGCATTTGGTTCAAAATGTGTTCTAAATGCATTCCTTTTCTTTTTTTCTCAGCGCAATGCACATCAGACTTGTAATTATTCATAAAAATGCTAATCGCGGTCTTCGGATGGGCTTTGTAAGACGATGGGTAATTTGGATTACTCGAGTTAAGTGCGTCAAAATTTGATCTGTGCTTTTTAATATGGTAATGGTTGGCAAAGAGTCAGACAAAGGTCCAGAAAACATTCAAATCCTGAATCTAAAAAGTTTCTTTACGTAATTGTTGGAATCAAGTTAACGACCTCCATCAAAGACGGCAAACCGCATGAAGAGGATGGCATGCTGACACTGTGTGTCTAACGATTCCCCAGATGGACAGAATAATGTCCCAAGAGTCCCTATAAAGATGATTCATTAGACCAACCCACAATAATGTATGCCCTGCCACATCGCTAATGACCTGACAAAAAAGATATCTTGTCAGTTAGCATGTACTCCGAGAGATATTAAGAAAGACTAGACTTGACACTCTGCAGGAAATAATAACTAATGGGATATTTGTTCTTTGTGCTTTAGTTAATCAACATCTCATAGTTATAAATCTTCATTACGGCGCTGGAAACACCGAAGGGAAAAGAGGGATGAAGGATGGAAAAATAGCCGTGTTTGGAACCCTCCAGCGGGCGATGATTGACTGATAAATGAGAGTAAACAGTGACCTCTGTTAGCTGTCACAGCGGAGCACTGAGGGAGGCTGAGATATATAACAGAGCAGGACACCGACGCATGGAGGAGACCAGGATACAGCCAGAGCCGGAGCGAGACAAATGGGACCGAGAGGATATCCAAAAAACAGAGGGGCAGCAGCTACTCCCAGACCAAAAACACACAGAGGCCGTGGCAACACGCCTCGTCTGTGGGACTACGTTCCACTCTGGTGCGCACAAAACACACACACACGCGCCTTCGTTTCACACATGCACGCTTTTTGAGGAACTCAGCTTATAATCACTCTTGCATGCATATTAAGGAAAGTAGACCAGAAGCTGCCGGAGGCCAGAAGAGCCCACAAAGGCAGATTAAGGGTGACAACTATCAGCGGTGTCAACTCAGTAGAAGGAAAAAGAGGTCCAAATTCACACGAGTCTGTGATGTAAATAACAGTCACACAACATGCCTTACAGGGAAACGCACAAAGAATTCGGGACTTCCCTCAATCTGCCTTTTGAACGAAACACGCCACGGATGGAAATGGCAGAATCGTGTTTCCTCAGATGACGCCTGCATCTGGATCCTCACCTGTGAAACTGTTCTTTCCCTTAAAGATAATGACTCTGAATCTAAACTGGATGCACTGTGGTTATACATTTCCCATTTCCTGGCTTCAAAATACCCATATCACGTTTACTATTTGCCTGCTTTGCTCTCATTCGCTCTTACTTTTGCTTTCAAAGTACAATTCACCAGCAAACAGCAGTCACTGATATTTCATTTAGACGTAGATACTTTGCAAAAATCATAAATATTTCATTGTGAAGACAGCCATGACAAATCAGGCTTTGATTCAATATGAGGATTTTATAATCTGAGCCCCGGCAGGTGAATTTCACTCTTGGCTGAGCTTCCAGGTGCCCGTATTGGGAGTGAGGGTCTATCCTTTTATCTCTGTGCAGGTACAGTGAGCTTTTGTTGAGATATTTTGGAAAACATGCACTGTGTTCTCCACTCGCAGAATTGAGCCGGCCTATCCTCTATCTTAAGGATTACCTGTGTAGGTTTTTCAGGCGTTGTTCTCTACAGGCTGCTGATGTGCAGAGCCGTGGCTGCTCAGGGGTGAGTAACTTGTTGAGGGGTCGACTCGCTCCGAGAGCCTCGCATTGTGTGTCTGCCTCCTTCAAATGCATCCGCCCAGAATTAGATTCAACCTTTAAAGAAGCATCAAGAACACAGTGATTCATATCAGAGGAAGAGAGAAGTTGTTTTTCTCAGGCAGGTGGAGGATAAAGAGATTCTGCTGATAAAGAGGGGGCACAATAAACCCTAAGCGTGGCTTGAAGAATTTTACAAAACAGCGGACACAAAAAGGTGTTCTTTTTAACCAAATTTGAACCAAATTTGATCTGTATTATGTGATTTTTTTTTAAATAAAGTAAAAGGCAAAAAGAAAAATAAGTATTATATAACCAGGGCTGTTTTCTAAAACAAAGTCTGGACACAGTCTTGCATCAACCAAGATCAAAAGTACAGATTCTTTTCATTTTTTGGGTGTCTGCAGGCAGGTCGGTTAAGCACCTGATCTTTTAAACTACTCACTGATATATACGAGAGATTCTTCCCTTAAAAAGATGCTGTGCAGCTGCATATTTTGCTCCAGAACTGGTCTACAAATATACATTTTTCTGCTTTGCCGGTTCCTTCACAGAAGATGAAATGTTCCATACCATAGGGCTGGTGCACATACAACACAGAGAACAACCCCCAACCACGGGTCCATGTCCGCAAACGTTATTTAATGTGCGTTGTACGGAACAATTGGCAAATAAGAATTATTTTCCATGTAGAAAAACTGTCCAGCAGGGCCTGTAATACATATTTTTATTCATATCACACAATTTATTCATTCTTTTTGCGAATCAGTTTCAGCGCCAACTCAAAAATCCATGAACAAACAGGAGGGAAGTCACACCACAAGTAAAAGTTGACATTATTACAGTCATGTAGCATCATTTCCAACAAACAACTATAAAGTACCAAAATAAATTTGTCAAATGTATCCTTGTTAATTCCTTTAGATCCAATTGGTTTCTCGTACATTGCCCTGTGTCATCTTAGGCTACTTTTTATGGTTACACAGAAGTTACAATAATATAGTTTAGAAAGAAGAAAAATATTCCTTAGAAACCAGCCACCAAAACATGTCGAGCTGAGGGATGAACGGCTGGAGATGACACAGCAACTGATGTAGAAAAATCCATTTCTTTATGAAATCAGATAAAGGTTATTTGGACATCTTGATCATATAAAGTATAGTTTAGAGAAAAACAAATGTATGGAGCAGATTTATGCATCACCATGACAAATGTGGGTCCAGATTTAGACTATTTTGCAAAGAGGAAAAAAGGCTTTTGTTTGTCTAATATTTTAGCCGGAGGCAAAAGCTTCTAGTAACATTATATATGCAGGAAGTGCACTTGTGCTGTGTTTGGAGTCAAAGAGAACACAGATTCAGTTTGGTTTGGGATTACATGTAGCACAGGGCAGATAATCAAAATGATTTGCGGCCTCAGCTGTGGCCATCGAAGCTAAAATGCTCCTTCACTCGACACTGATTTTTGAGGGTTGAGGCTCCAGTGTCGAGCATTTTGCTTTGTTGCTCGTGAAATAAATGCCATTTCCCGGTGGCTTATGCAAGATGCAAAGTCATTGGAAACGAGGGGGGGTACTTACAAGCTACGCGACCTGTGACTCCACACAAGACGTCAAATTTTTGCTCAGAAAATTATAGCTGATGACGAATGCAGCAATAAAAACCAGCCCAGACAGCCCTTTTGATTTATTAAACCGCCTTTAATTATTTCATACAACAATATTTCTCCTCAGAGTGGACTTGCTCCCCATTCCATTGTAAATGATAGAGTTTGTTTGATCAAAGGTTTGAAGTGTAGTTTAGCCAGTATTGACCCTGATGATGCAACGGTGTCCTGTCCTGACATCTGACCCCTGTTGTGTTCCTGCCTATTGCTTATGTATTTGTACTTTTCATCCAAAAGTCTTCCCTGATCACTCTCAACCTCATCATGATCACTTGTTACCATGACAACTCTCTCAAAAGACCAATCGCCCACCTCTCCCTGTCTTCTGAGTCTTTTTCTCCTTTACTGGCTGTCTCTCTCTGTCTTCTACTGCTTTTCATTTTCTTTGTCGTGACTCCCACTCGCCCATCAGCCGCCACCATTACCCGCTTTTAATTTCTCAACAGAGGATCCTAACCGCTCCTTTTAACTAATTCCTTTTGTCTGATGGCTCCTTGCTTTCTGGAATCTCCTCTGTGAGTGTCACACTCGTGGCATCTGGCGGAGAAGCCCTCTGGCAAAGTCGGGGAAGGCGGCCCGTCTCCGCGGGGGCTGCTCTGACCTCCCTGTCCTCGGCCCGCAGCCGTTTGGACATGCACAGTATGCAGTGTGTTTTCAGGTCAACAACTTCAAAGCGCTCCGGTGAGCCTCGGTGGCCTGAGCTGGTGGCAGAGAGTCTCACACAAGCCGAGGTTACAAAGACTTCCACATGCATGGGACTGAGACAGCTGGTGTCCAGCTGCTTTGGGGCTAACGCATGGACCGTACACCCACAGCTGATGCAATCTGATGCCCATGTGTGCTCACCAGGGGGTTGTGGTCTTTGCAGTGAGTGATATAAACCGCTCAATTTATTGTCAATACCTTGCTTTTTAATGTAATGTCCCATGCAGCAGCTATGAGTATCCATATTCCTAAACATGCTGGAGAGAAGGCAGAGGAAACCCTGACCGTCCATCACACTAACATGACCGGACAGACGGCAGGTTGGAACCCTGCGAGGTGACCGTGCTCATCAGTGCACCAGCACAGTCTATTTTAGCCTGATTCTTTTTGAATATTAAAGGTGGTATCTTGCTGGATGTGAAAGCGTTTGCAATGAAGAAGCCGTGCAGCTTTTTATTTTTTATTTTTTAGAGCTTATGACCTGTTTCTAACCTGTTTTTGCCTTGAGTCAGTGTTGCCACAGTTTGCAGTGATTTTCACCAAACGTTTGAAAGGATTTAGCTAATTCCACCTCACCCAGCTTCATAAAGAAAAAAAAGAGGTATTTCACCTTTCTGGAGAATAATAAGATACATTTCTTCAGTGCACATGAAGAAACAGCACTTTTTCTTTATGATTCAGTAGAAAACCATAAACAAACAGATAAATAAAACACCTAGTCAAGTGTTTTGAAGAAAATGTCTTGTTAGGGCTGTGAGAGCTACATAATTAGATTTTATTTAGAGGCCAAACTGAGACAAACACAAATCAAACCTGACAAGAGCCCCACATTTTATTACGTTTACAGGTTTACGACCGACATGGGAGCCCAAACTTCTCTTTATTTTTTGGCCGTGAGCAGCAGAACACATAATACAGATGAGACTTGTGCTGCCCCATCTCGAATAAGTGTCCACCCCTGTCTGAATCCCACAAAAACCGTGTTTCACTGGGGCTTGCTTTGATTTTTTCTCTTTGATAAACACCTTTTGGTCGACTACTCACACTGTGGGATAATCATCCTAAATTTCTGACAGCCAGAAGGTTTTTCTAGATTTACCTTTACTTTAAAAATGGACATGACCTTAGTTTTTGATCCAATCACCCTGTGTGTAGGACTGTGAGTGCTATGAGCAAATAGCAATATCAAAAATACCCCCATGACTCATTCACTTTGGTCATCTTTTATTTAAAACAATGACAATTACACTTTGTCGGGGGGTTAAAGGAAGATGCTTGATGATAAATACCAGCCCACCAGTGAGGAAGTCAGGCTCACAGGTGCTGTGTGCACGCCTTTGGAAAGCTTCAAATCCCTAAATATAGAACACGGATGTATTTTTAGACTCTCTCCCAGAAACGATGAATAATATGAGTGTGTTTTTCTCAGCAGAGCTAAATGTTGAAGAGGAATAATGGACTTTTACTTTACCTGTGGCAAAATAACAGAAAATGAATGCAAATATTGCTCATGTGCAGCTAAAGGAGACTCAACACTCCTGCTACCTCACTAGGAAGATGTTTTTATTCTTTAATTTACGTTATTGAGGATGTGGTGTAGAGGTGAAAATGCTAAAGCATTAATGATGGAAGTTTTCGATGGACCTTCCCTCTTATTAAAATGAGGGATTCGTTCAAAAATTAAGTTTGAACATACAAGTTTAAATTTAAAAGAGTCTTTCTTTGGTCAATAGAGCCAGAAGAAGTAGGTTGTTATTAAATTATTGCTAAGTCATTCCAGACAAAACACAGGTCACATCATACAGAAAGTATTTACTTTTACTTTCAATTCCTTTAATATATTTTTAGTTTTAACTGCCTCCAATTGAAATATCTGGGCTCTTTATATTTAGAAGAATCTCTTTGCTTTGGAGGATCTGCTGAGTCAGGCATTAATTATATGTCTTACAGAGATCTCTTATCATTGTGTCATTGTATTCACCTTGTAAATTGATGCATCGTGATTGTGGAAATTATTGATCGCAGCCGCTCTAAATTGCACGAGTTAGCTGCCTCGGTTTGAATTTACTTTGTCCGTCAAGCTTTCATTCACTTGTAAATCACCCCGGCTGTACCACACTTAGCAAAAGGTCTTCCTGTGCTTAATTTCGTTGATGATTAGATTGGCAGACCTTCTGGTGAACGCAGGGGTTTGCATGAATCTCCTCCTCTGGCAGAGCTTATTTCTTACTCTCTCATGAATATTTGGGGGCTGCATGTGTCAGTTGTTTTGGGGGTGCTGAAGGTCGGTACAGTTGTTGGCGATACTCTGAGTGGAACATATTTCTTTCCCCCCTGTGTTCGCTCTGTTTCATTTGTATCTCTGGTGTCGGTAATGTCTCATCCCATCCGCTCCCCTGGTGCTACAGTAACCAGGAGGCCGGGCGACTGATCTAATTATTTGGGCTTCTCTCTTTAGAGTGAGATCATTCTGAGGCCTATCAGGATGTTTTGTTTGGATTGAGGCCGACCGTATCGGAGCGTTGGACCTAACTTTTTCCAGTGTTTTGCCCACATCCCCAGACTACAGCATTTTTTTTCTTGTTCCACAGTGGCACACTTTGGACCATATTTCATGTCACTTTGACTAAACTGCTCCGCTGTTGAGATGTCCACATTAAAGCTTGATGCACTCCTTGTGTATGGATTTGGCTGCCATGCCAGCAGAGCACTTTGCCTCGAGAGAGAAATTAAACCCCTGAGGTTATTCTAAGATAGATTAAATAGGGAGTGGAGCTGAGAACGCTGCGCTCATGGGAGGGGCGCTACCCAAATATAGAGATCCTGCCAAATGCCAGCAGGGTGTGGGCGAAGAGGCTGGCTTTTCTGAAGTGTATGTCTGTTAATGTGGGTGGGTGTTTTTTCTAGGATGTGTGTAAGATTATGCACATCTTTTTCTCTTTTTTTGACGAGTGGGTGTGTATGCGTTTGTCTGCACATGTCGTACACATGCGGAGAGCGTAGAGAGCCAGAAAGAAGGGCAGCAGCTACAGCGGCCTCCTGGTAATGCGGAAAAGCGGCACCTCCGGAAAAGCCGGAATCCCGGTCTTAACCTCCATATCCACGGCTAAATGTGAAAATTATGAGTTTTTTTGCGTGGCATTCAGCTGGCTGTTCATTAGTCTTTGCTCTGTTTTTAAGATGACGGGAAAACAAAGGCAGGTAGCACGCAGAATGCCATCTGACGAAGGGATGCGGGGGGGACATTGGAGTGGGAATTGCGAAAGCGCAGCACCGAGCCGAGCGAGAGGAAGGGCTGTTTGCTACGTTTCACATGTTTGGTTACTGCAGCTAATGAGCAGCAATTAGACAGCAGCCAATTAACTCTGGCCATCCGACTGAAACCGAGGGAAATAAGAAGAGGAGGAGCGAGGGGAAGTGAGAGAAGGGAAGGGAGTTTAGAGCTGTGGGGAACGGGGCTGGTTAAATGACCTGGGAATCCAAGGCGCTGTTATCTTCAAGGGATGTTCTGGTGTGTGTTTGCATGCAAATTAGGTGTATGTGTGTGCATGGGATTGTGTATATGTGTGTGTGTGTTCCAGCAGAGGGAGCTGTGTAGGCCCATGTCACTGGAAGTGCTCTACATGACCATCTGGCTCTCACTGTCAGGCTGGATGCTGAACCTCCGGTTAACCCACTCACTGCCGGCATCTCCCTCTCCTTCACGTGATAAAAATAGAGCCACGAGCAGATGCCGTGTCCTCTGGCTCGGAAACAGGCAGCCGCTCGCACACCGTTGTCCAATACTGTCACATAAAGTGAATTACCTGACGATTTTCCCCCTCCTGATTACAGATATGAATAGTTAATGACACGTTGATGGAGAGGCTGTGGGACGGTGGTGGGTTCAGTGACCATATTGCGTGTTTTGCGCTTCGGGCTGTGGATAGGAAGGAAGCAAACGGTTAATTTCTCACTCTGAGTGCTGATGCAGTGTTCCAGCTGAACCCCTTGGAGAGCCTCTCGCTCTATCTAACTTATATATTCAGACACACACCTACGAACGCGCACAGTTCTGTGGAGCTCGCCATTCTTCTGAGTAGCCCGCTGGCCCTCTCTTTAATTAGGCTAATTGAAATGTGAGAATAACCATTTTCTTGATTGCTCATTATTTTTTGGGCAGCATACGTCTGTCCCTGTTGCCTGACGTGCTTGACCGCTCTGGGATGGGTCCTGTTCTGTGTCCTTCCCACCTTTGGTGCTCTGCGTTTCCGGGGGGAGCATCCGCAGGCCGTGGCCTCCGTGTTGTTGTTGAGCGTGAGAGCCAAGCGGGATTTTTCCAGACATCCTTGAGACAAATTGCGAGAGGCTCTCTGCCCTTAAGTGCTCCTGGCAGGTGTGCATGTGGTTTTTCCTCCCTGAGAACCCCTGAGCAGGCCCACTGTTGAACTTGAACTGTGACAGGAGCCTCCCCAGGGCGACCCGGGCTTATAGAGAGCAACGAGAAAGAAACAGAGAGGAAGGGATTGGGTTTTGTGGGGTGGGGAGGAGGAGCTACGGATGCTCGACGAGCAAAAATAAGCATCTGCTTGGGAGTGAGGGTAGACATTTCCTCATCAGAAACATCATCTTAAGCGTGCGTACCATCTCATAAAAGCCACATAGCGATTCGGTTTTGGACGCAATTCCACATGTTCAACAGCGTGCGTCACCCCCAACTCCCACAATGTGATTCCAGACACTTGATATATGTACACGCTGCACACATACGGAGTCATTTTCCTTTGAGGATCTGTATGATTTCCTCATTAACTTCTCTGAGCGTGGTGAGCCATCGAACCAAGTTGCGTGGTTCTGTTAATTAAGGCCCATTTCAGCAGGGCTCTCCATGGCAACCTAAAGTTCTGCCTGTCACCGTATGACAGATGAAGGAATAAAGACATTTTCCCATTACGCCGGCAACCCGGCGAGCATTTTTCTCCGGCTGACGTGCCCGCTGAAGCTCTCCGTGCTGATCTCTTAGCTCCCTCTGCTGAGAGTCGCATGAACATCAAGCGAGCGGCCCGACATGCCTCCATGCTGAAAACATACCTTCCGTAAGCCGTGTCTTAAGCGATAGATTCACTGATGGTTGAACCACATGAATAGTAATGCATACGAGTGAACAAACAACTGTGGATCCTGCATGGTGAATGAGGTCAGGCCTCCCGGGTCGGCCATCTGTTTCTGAGAGTGGGTGTTCACATGTTGACCTCAGTGAAATGAAAAGCTAGGCGCCGTGGAGCGTTTTTGTATTTTGAGAGCCCAGCAACATCACATTGAATATCATGAGGCTATTAGCATGTAAATGAGGCGCTTCCACTCATCATTGTCCTGACAAGCAAGCGTCTGTTAATGGCCGTGTGTTTACATTGTACCTCCGGCACGAAATAATCAAAAGCTAATGAGTTGAAATGAGCAGAGTTCAACACCGGGGTTTGGTGGAAGGTGGCCGCTTTCGTCTGGGAAGCGTGACCGATGAAGAGGAGGTCAGAGAGGATCTTCTGGAGAGAGTGTTAGACTAAAGGAAGTTGGATGATACACAAACCACGGAACTGTGCTGATCATCCTTCTTGTTCCCTTGTAAAACAGCAGAACCAACACGTCGTCCAATGGGATTGTAGAGTAGACTAAGACCTGGATTCAGATCAAGTTTCAAGCTTCTGTGTTGTGTCCAAAGTGGCCCCCCCATGAAGATAACAAACGGAGCGTCTGGTGGGAGCCCATGACTCACACATTAGTTGTCTCCTTTCATTTTGGATGTCAGACTTTTTATTTAATCAAAGCATGAGCAAAGGCTGCTTCTACCATAACAGGCTGAAGTAACAACCTGGAAAGCCGCATTTCTTCGGAGACGAGCGTGATCGCCCTGGTTGGCGGGATATTTTTATTATACACAACCATTTGGTTTTGAAGGCTTCGGTGGACCGGTGCCAGACACCAGGCAGACTTGTTTGTAACAGAGCTGGCAGCCACTCAGTCATGCGCCGGCTTTTATCCTTTTCCATAAATGTTTGCTTTTGCTTGTTGTAAACTAGATAAAGGGTGACTCACCAAAAGTGACTGTGACACCAGGGGCTTTGCTTACTGCGGGAAGTCTTTCGGAATTCAAGAAGATCTGATCAGTGGGCGAACTTTTCTGATATCCTGTTGATATTCACTAGTTGTGATTTAAGCTACCACTCAGCTTATAAAAGCTCATTTTACTCTGCATTTGGTTTTGAAAATGTTTGATTGTCACAGAGTTGCTGCTGCTGTTAGAGGACCAAACTCAGTAGTACATGATATGATTCTCTTAAAACACATTGTTAAGAAACAGTGACAATTTTCTGAGCTGCAGCTCCCCTCAGTAATGGAAAGAATCATTCATCATTCATAAGATTATTTTTAAACTAATCTAGGCATCAGTTTATTGTTTTTTTTAGTGTAAGCCACCTTTTTGTGGTATGAAATATCCATGCATTTTTCAGTGATCCGGAAAGTTGTGGATATACACACTAATAGATATGTATGCACACATATGATTAAAAATATCATAATCAATATTGAAAGTGTTTTGTTGTGTCAAAGGGGGAACAGGGTCGGTGGGGTGAAATAATTTATGTTTTTACATCTATCATCATAGAAAAAATATCAATGTTTAAAGAAAAATATGATGAACCTATGCTGCAGTTTGCATGTTGCCAAGCAACCGATCACTTCACAATTTCTTCATCAATACAGACTGTATTAAAAGCTATTAGAACCAGAATATTAAATACCACCCGCGACTCCATTAGGGAATAAGTGGTTACCGTAATGGATGGATATTATATACCTTTCTATATAAAAAGCAATAGATATAAGCACTTTTCAAGATCTGTGTTGTTTTTCAGGAAATATCTCAAGCAGCCGAGAGGAGACAGTCAAAGCTGTCTGCAGCAGGCAACAAAACTGTCATCAGATCAAATTCCTTCCAGGGTGAAATCATCATCCCGTTACCTCTGTGGAAACACACATTCCTGCCTTCTCTTCAGCTTGAATTCACAACAACAGTGTGTCTGTGTGTCCATCTGTGTGTGTGTGTGTCTGTGTGTGTCTGTGTGTGTGTGTGCTATGCGTAACTCCACCAGGATCTGTCTTTTTTGCTTCCCTCCACATTGCAGTGAGCAGGTTGCTTGGACGGCGGCCATGTGCTGATGTCAGTGCACATCTGATTCTGTGGCCGAGTCATCGGGATAGAGAACCACGTTTGACCTTAGCTCAAATCCCCAGACATGAACATGTGGCTTTTAAGTGACTGTTGTGCGAGTGCCAGCCAACGGCGCGGTGATTCACAGGCTAAATTACACACTCTCCCGCTTTACTCTGTCATCGCTTACATATGAAACGCAGCCGCCAGTGTTCATTGTGAGCTTCAAAGTTTATTTCCAAAAGAAAAAGAGTTTGAACATTCATAGTTTTTACATAACAAATAAAGCCATAGCGCAGCAGGATATGAAGGAAGGCTCCAAACATGACATTTCCTAGAAGCTGGCTTCTTGCTTTGGTAGATCTGCTCTCTCTAACAGGTATAAGAAAATCTAGCAACACATAGTTTGAAAACACAGGAAAAAACCTTGTTGCTCCCCCAGGCTTATCTCACAGAACAGCGTGACCAGCTGAGGTATATGACAACGGATCAGATGCAGACAGCTCTTATCCATTCCATCTCCAAACATCAAGTACAGAGATAACGTCTCGTCCCAGACATGTTTTAACCCGGACCCTCCTTCCCAGAAAGACCCCCCTGTTGGTGTTGGTTGACACCAAATTGGAAAAGAATCTGCCTGCTCAGTTTGCATCTAAGGACAGGAAACGGGGGGGGGGGGGGGGATCTCAGCAACCCGTCCAAATGTAAAAAGCAGGACCTCACTTTACTTTTGCAACACTTTTTACATAAAAGAATGGTTTAAAATTAACCTTATCAATGGCCATCGGGAACAACTCTGATATTCTTTGTTGTCAAACCTCTGGGAAATGACCATGATTTATTCATCAAGTCCAAATTATTGTCTGATGTTTTCTACGATGGCCCAACAGAGAGTCAGGCAAAGAGGAATACACCTGATATGTGGATTTCATTTGGGGTACCTCATTTGTTAACAATAATGATAATAATAACAGTGTTTGGAGGACAGCTGACAGCTTCCTGACTATTTTCAAGAGCAATCCATTTGCAGGAGTGTCCTGAATTTAGTTTCAAACAGCACAAGTCAAGATGATTGTAAGTGTTGGAGTAAAGCTCAGTAAAAGCTTCCGGGCCGAGTATTTTCTGTCTGGGTTTATCATAAACTACACGAATGTCACTTTTCAGGTCAAATCAATCCAGTCGAACAGTTTAGATTTGAAGTGTTTGGTTAAAAATCCCTTTAAACATTGAAAGGGTGCAAACTAAAGTGCCGGGGACTTAAGTATGTGTGTCGATTTGAGCATTATCTCCCATGTGGGGGTTCTTTTTTTTATCTATACAAAAGCTTGACCTTCTTGTCACAAACACAGAAGACACACACCTTGCTGACTACAACTGTGCGGCTGCCCCAGATGACTTCTGACCACCATCGCTCTCCTCCTAATCTACGAGGCTTTGCGGGCATTTAACAACAACGTGTTGTGGTGACAAAAAGAAAGTTAAAAAACTGCATTCCTGTGAGTCATTTTCAGCACCAACTGTGTTATTGTACCTTTAGATTCCAGCATATGGTTATTTTTCTTACATTAAAGCATCGTATAAATGTGGCTTTGATACAAGTAGTTTATGCATGCCGTATATATTAAAACTTTTTTTTTAAAACCTCCTCAGAGATCAAAAACCTGGTTAGTTTTTTAAACCTCCCACAGCTGGGATCGTACTCCTCTCTTTGGCTAACGGTGGTGATTTTTACAGCTCTGCTTAATCTTTCTGACAGTTAGACGTTTAATCAAGCTGCAAAATGAAGCGTTTGATGCATCCGTACTTGACGTATTCATTATTCCTACAGACCCTATACCACCTCGACGTAGTTGGCAGGGTACAGCCCCTCCCACCCATCATCCTTCATCCCCCGACACCAGCCCTGGTCATCCTCATCCTCGATCTTCAGAAACTCTTCGCCTGCAGGGAGGAAGAGACACTTCACTTCATAAAGCGGCACTTTTTTTTTTGTAAGACTTTGCATAGAAATATGATTTCGCTGTTTACCTGCTTTAAAGGACAGCTCATCGGTCTCCTGGCCTGCATAGTCATACAAAGCTCTGACTTTCACTCCTCCAATCATCACACTGGATGGCAAAAGAGAAAGACAGGAAACAGGAAGATGGCCGATCAGACACAGCACAACATGAAAAATATGAGTGTGCGACTGAATGATTTCAGGATCATAACCTGTGCATTAAGCTACATCCAGTTTAAGAAAAGATAGGCCCTGCTTTTTTAAAAATCTAAGTAATCAAACAGCGAGTATTCGATGGCTACAGCAGAAAAAAAATCTCCACCAGACACGTCCCCTGAACTGATGTGGAAAGCATCAAAGATAAATAAATAAAGCATAAATAAAGCAAAGCAGCGAAGATGAATAAATAAAGGACCTGAGTTTAATGTAAAAGGGAAAAACTGAGATTTTCTTTCAGCTGATGGTGATTCAGTTAAGCAGAACTGATGAGGTGCTTTTAAATTGAACCATTTCTATCAACCTTTTCTCATGCAAAAATCTTTAGACGGGAATTTTTTGATGAACAAGATTATTGTTGCCACTTCTTTGATTTCTCCTCTTTATGAACCAGACTTTCATAACCTGCCCCTGTTCAGAATGAAGGGGTTCGCTGATCATTAACAGTGCATAAAACTCAGAGATGGAACTGTGATTATACGTCTAATTCTGATTGGTTACAGTTAAGCTTCGGCGGGAGAGCTGCCCAAAACCAGATAGCCTAAGTAACGAACCAGTCCAATCCGACTCACAGATAAAGAACTGCGAGGCACTTCATTTCACAGCTGATTCTTCCTGTAGTTTATCTGGAGAGCCACTTTACTCCTCCATCCTTCAAATAAGGGGGCTTGTATTCCAAAGGATGTTTAGTTAAGATCCATTTTAAGGCTTATAGAGAGGACCCTTAAGCAAAAGCACCTTCTTCAACTCACCTTCTCTCTATTGCTTCTTTCTTTTCCACTTCTTTCTTCCCTTTTTTGGCTTTCTTTTCAGGCGTCCATTCCTGACAATCATGGGAGTAGAGACACGTTTACATGCAAAAAATAAAAAACGACTCCGATTTTGTGTATAAAAAAGGACAAATACCTGGAAGTGGGGCCAGTCGGTCGGCATGCCGGGCCCGTGAGTGTTCTTCCACCAGCGGAGGTCCTCTTGCTCATCGATGGCCATCAGAGTGTTGTGGAGTTCGCTGTACACGGCTCTCACACTAAAGGAGAGATCATTCAAAAATAAGAACAGGTCTCTCTTGGCTTTTGTTACTCTTTTTGGAGGAATTAACCAGGCTAAACAGCAGTAAACACCCACTGGAGGAAGAAAAGGACACTCTGTGTGGTCAAACCCGAAAGCTTTTTATGTTTAAGAGTGTAAAACATGAAACCAATTACACTATTACATGAAAAATGTAGTTTTTTTGTTCAAAGTGATTCTGAAAAAAACTCAAATATGCAGATCTTGCACATTTTGGTCCTTTTGAGTGATGTGTTATTCAAATGGTGTGTTTACTTAATTTGAACTGTAACATCGGAATGATTTTAAAGCTTATTTATACTCGTAATTGCCAAATAATGTGCATGAACAGCCATCCAGGAAATTTTATGTAAAGTTTTACCCCAAAATGAAGAGGTTTAATAGAGTATATAATTCCTCTCATCTCCCCGTATCCCCTGGTGGTTCTCACAGACTAATTAAGCCGCTGCCTTATCTATTGTTTCCTCTACCAGAGTCGCTGTGGATCACTGCAACACTCGTGTGCTAATGTGCAGTGTGAGACTTTTGATTAAGGTTGAATAAGTGAGATTATTGATTTTAATCAATAATGCAGCCAGGCCCGGGCTCAGAAGATTACAAATGGAAGAACTAGTTTCTGCCCATTCTTCCCACCATCGGAGGGAGCAACATTCCCCACATCCTCACCTCTCGTCGTTGGTAACGTCGAGGTGCTTGTGGATGGAGAGGAGGGCCTGTTTGAGGAAGACGATCCTCTTCCGCTCCTCGTCCTGTGACTGGTCGAAGATGGACTCCATCTCCTCCATGTAGCGAGGAGCATAGCGGTTCACCTCCTCCAGGACCTTCTCATAGCGGACACGGACCTGCAAACATTTCAGACCACAACAGAGTTTCTTTTTTTAATTCTTTTAGAAAAAAGTCTCACAATCTTCACGGAAATACACTTTAAATCTCATTTGCATCACATTTCCAGAATCAGTTAAGATGAAGTTTGGTTTTCCAGCACAGGTGGCACCACTTAAATCGCATTCATATAACAGGAAATTGAAAGTTTGCCATGTGTGCCAGAAAGAGGTTTGAACACATAATCAGAATACAGCAAAGTGGTCCAGACCTCATTCTGGGCTTGGTCCTTCTTTCCCAAAAGAGTCAATGGTCTGACTCAGATGGTCTGAATCCCAGAATTAAAATTATTTTCTGTAGTTTTGGGGAAATAGTTTCAGGCTTAAAGGACCAGTCACTGTTTCTTTTGGTTTCTTTACAAGGTTTTCTCTTGTTTTCATGTTCCTTTGTTCTGTTTATGCTTCAGGTTCCCTGTTTTCTGTGCCCTCCTGTGTCCCAGCCTTCACTTTCCTCCATTATCCTCCTTCTCTTTTTATTATCTCCACCCTCCCCACCTGCGTCCCCTGTTCTCAGCTGTATTTAAGCCTCTGCTTTTTCTTTACTCAGTGTCAGATTATTGCTTCATTTTTGCTTCGTCCTCTTCTTCCCCAGAGTCTCCTCATCTTTGTTCCCATATTTGTAGGGCTTTATGTATTTGTTGCCTCTAGGATTTCAGGTTTGTTCCTCAAGATTTCCTTCAGTTTTTGAAATCCACCTCCACCTTTTGTTGTATTTTATCATTTATTTTGGTTTGGAGTTCGTGGTTTCTCGTTTCGTTCTGATCATTTTTCAGGATCAAGATGGGGAGGCAATGATCTGAAGTCCATCTACTAGCATTGTCAGGTCAGGTGTATCCATAGGCTAAAATCAACCCAAGCATCACTCCAGTTTCATATAAGAAGAGCCGCTATCCTCTTCTTCCATCTTGTCCCATCTTTACATGGATTCACTCATTGATTAAGTACTTCTATGACGACACTGAGTTCTGCTTGCTTTTGCATTCCAGAAAAAAACAGCCATTTGTCAGATGCGTAACATCAAATTTTTCCCAAACCAGAATCTACAGCAGCTCTATTTTTGCGTGGCACTTTTTAAATGGTCATTTTCTGGCTGTAATATGGCCATTTAGAAAGGCCTAAGACATAATATACACAGAAATTGTGCATTTTAATGTGCTAAAATCATCGTGTATTGAGCAAAGTCATTACATAATAATAGAAAATAAAATGTTCTTGTTACAATATTATGGTTTTGAAATATATATCTGTTGCTGGAAAAAGGAGAAAATAAATTATCAAAACAATTGGCAATATACTTTACTCTTAAAGTACTTTTTAATCCTATAAAGGAGCCGGAGTTGTGCCTCACTATGCTCGATGGTGACCGGGCACTGGCCCGTCCATCAGGATTGATTTTGATGTTCATTATGAGCCACTGATGGAACCACGAACTGTACAATTAACAGATCGTTCGCTTTCTCTATTGAGCATCAGTCATTTCCAGACTTTATCGTCCGAGAACCGCATATTTGTCTTGATTTTATAGATTTTCGGTGAAGATTTGTTAGGTTTGCAGAAAATTCATTAACATATAGTAAGAATAATGTTGTTTCACCGTGTTTGTGTAATTTCTCACTCAACAAAATAAACTGGTGACATAAATTCTAATCAATATTGAAAAACATTGAAGATTTAAAAAATGGCGTCATGCCCGGCTCACCTTCTCGGCCTCCTGTTGAGCCACCTCTCTCTCCTCCTGGATCTTCTTCTGTTTGTCGATGGCCACGTCCGGGTTTCCCTGAGCGTGCGCCTCTCGCTCCCTGGCTGCCTGCTCCTTGCGGCTCACTTTGTGATAAGCCCTCCTGGCTTTGTCCAGCTGTGGACAGACCGGAAACAATCGTGAGGCTGAGTTTAACAGACTGTAGCGGGAAAATAAAAATCAATTTGCAACAAACAGATCAACCACCACGCAATCAACTCTAAAGAGATTCAAAATCATTAAAACTAAGACGGATTTGTCTTTGGAAACATCATATTGAATGAACAAATTCCTACAGAGAAAAGCATGAAGCTCTAATTTTCTTTATATTGACATTTAAATGAGGTCATTTATTCAGTTAATTCTCAGTTGTGATGCTCCAACCGCTTCTTGTACATATGACATTGATTTCCGTAGGGGCTTGAGTATATTTTAGAGCATGTAATTATGCCTCAGGTGGATCTCCACATTTGTTCTCGCTCCGGTGGTTGGAGCCGCTCTCTTGACTCCTGCGGCTCATCGCTGTAAATGCTTATGGGAATTTCTGGAAAAGCTGGGAGGACCAGAGGTCTCTGTTCAGGTCGCTGAGGCCTCAGATCATACGGGAAAATGTGAGCTGGGAGTGTGGCGGGGAAACTCTCCCAAAAGCAAACAGCAGACGCCGTGTCTGTGGCGGTAGTAGTGCTTGGTGGATATGTGGGAGAATATTAATGAGAATCTGAGACCATTCTAACAAGGACTTGTAAAAAACAAGCCCGAAGGGAGTTACCCTATTTTAGATGGCATCTGGTATAATCTTCACTGAGAGAAACAAACCTCCTCTTCTGAGTGCACAAAAGCCTTCTAATCTGTCCAGAAGGGGGTGGGAAAACCAACAAATACAACAGATTAAGCTAAACCTAGACTTTACACTCAGAGTAAATTAGTTTGAAAGCTGTCATTTCAAGTGTTTTGCTCATTATGAAGTAAATAAAAACATTTGTCATGATTAATTTTTACTTCGTCTGTTACATAGAAAGTATTTTTTCAGTGTCTGAAAAAAAAATCTGAAAGTTGAGCATATTTTACTTTGTGTGGAAAGATTAAAGAATGACGGCTGCATCCTTTACAGTGTGACAGCAGGAGGAAGCGTGTCTTTCTTAAATCTGCACGACCGGAACTGGTCAGAAAGTGCCCTTCCCCTCTGACCCCGGCTGACCTTTTTGAGCCGTTTGGCCCACGGCTTCTGAGCGCGTGCGAACCCCGTCTCGATGTCCTGGGACTCCTTGAAGCCTCCGAATAATTTCTTGTGAAAGGTGTCCTTCTGCCAGGTCCTGACCCGGTCCCCGTCTTCCGACACCAGGGAGCGACAGATGGAGGCGTGTAAGGAGGCCAGCCGGTCGGCGGAGGACAGGAAGCACTGCCAGGCCTTCAGGAGAGAGCCGTACAGAGGACCTGAGGGAGAGGCGTTTGGGAAAAAAGGGTTGTGTTGAGCCACCAGAGCTTCCATGTCGGTCGGCAGCGTTGCGGTTAAGACACTTACTGGAGTCCACAACTGGTTTCCACTTGTTGCTCCACTCACTGAGCTGCTGAGCGTACTGCCTCTCCACGCGAGCCCTCTCCTGGAAGCACGCCACGATGTCGTTGCAGGCCTGGAAGGAATCCTCCGTGCGCCTCACCGTGCGCTGATAGTTCCCAGGCTGCCAGGGCAACAGAGAGAAGAGGACTGATGGGAATAAACCCAGAGGTGAGGAGGGAGGTCAGAACGCTCAGATTCTCTTTAACTTTCAGTTTGTCATTTCAAGTATTTTTTTTCTTTTTCTTTATCTATTTTTGGTATTCAGCTGAAATTAAACAAACTAATTTAGAAGTTAAGAAAAAAATTCTACTAATGTTAAATCGATTAAAGCTCACACAAAAACTTATGTTTACAGAAGAGTTTGCATGTGAAGTTTAACTAATAAGTGATTACTGACATAATCTCCAGCATTACTGGACAAACCACCTTAACCTGAACAAAATCTATGGTATGAGTTGTGTTACTGCTTTTGGCTCTGTTACTTTTCTGTGTTTAAAATGTGGGTTCATAAAAAACAGAGAATGTAAACGATGTGCTAATAGAAATCTGTACCTAATTGAACATAACTTGGTATTCAGAACCAGGAAGAAAGCGCACAACCTTTAGCAACAAATTTATATAACATCTGGCTTAAATCACAAAGTATATTCCGATAAACAATATCACACTTTTCATACTAACAACAGCCGGAACCCAGCTCACTTATAAATCACCATAAACTCTGTTGAAGATGGAGATGACTGTTTAAACACTTTTGCCCATTAGTTGCTTTCACATAAAAAAGAAACTCCCTTCATACACTTCCTGTTTGACTGTTCCTGTGATGTAGAGGTGAGCTCTACTCAGTACGGAGACCAAAGAAGGCCTGAGGATCTGGGGGCTGGTCGCAGGGTTAAAAGAAATGACCTCCTGTTGTCCTTCCTGTACTCTTTTCCTTGACCTGGTTGGAAAATGCCAATTCATTCACGTTAACTCACAGCTGTTATGTGATGATGCTGCTCTGTACCCACAAAAATGTTTCAGATCCTTCATTTGTTGCAATCTTAGAGATAAGCCAGAGCTTTTCCTTATTACCAGGGGTTCATAATTTAGAATGAAAGACATGTTTTCACAGACATTTTTCTCACACTTAAACCTCATCCACGGAGCGTACGACTAGATGGCGATAACTGAGCATTGCTTCACAAAGCATCTCTGAGTGTGTCCCATTTAAAAGGGAATCTTAAAGGGAACAAAAGCACTCGGGTCCTTCGCATTTAAACAATTCAATCAGGCCTTTTATGGCTACCACTAAAATACTTTCCACTTTGCTCAAAATTGCAGTTTACTCAACCACAAAGAAAGCCACAGCTAAATAAAACAGAAAGCGAAAATAAAAGTTAAGACTTAATTTTTCCTAAATGAAAGACTCTCTGACTTTCAGAAGTAAGTATTCTTTGGGTTTGGGTTATCTATCTGCGTGCATACACATAAAAAGAGGAAAATATGTGAATGAGAACCAAAAAAGGTAATCTGATAAACCACAAACCTTCAAAGAATGACCAGCTTATTAGAATATATCATTCTCAGAGCTGATATTGAAATCGTGACAAATGAGTGAAAAAGAGGCCGGTTACTTGTTGACTTTACTATCAGCACATGTGAACATTTGGCAGAGCGCTGGTAATGCTGCCTATCTGCTACACTGGTTAACCCGTCTCATTTAAATCATCCATACCAACATCAGAGTATTAGACATGCAGTTCTTGTTTCCTGGCTGCTCCTAAATTAATCTCTCATGCTAAACTAAGCTAATCTAACCAGGATCTGACGCCAGCCACTTCACGTCTTTATGTCCCAGATACGGATCAATTTCCAGCCAACTCTGCCAGAACTTCTTCTAAAATGTCAAACCATTCTTTTGTTTAATTCACAGTTATCCCTGCCAGAGATCAATGCAGGATACTTAGTGCTGGAGCTGCTGTGCTAAGAGGAACAGGGTCTCTTTTTTGGCCATTTTGGGTTGTTCTTTATCTGCTCTACTGCTTCTCCTAACACTCTGGCTGGAATAAGTGCACAGTTAGCGTTGGCCCCTCCTTGTTGCACAGCTGGGATCCTGCAGCAGTGTCAGGTGGGCTCTCTGCTCTCGCCCCCCCCCCCCCCCCCAGGGGTCAGGTTTCCTGTGGTAAACCGGCTGACCAGCGGTGGGCCGCCATGAGTCTGCTGAGTGAGGACGAGAGGGCAGCAGAGGCCCGGCCCTGAGCGCTGTAGCAGATTCCAAAAGCACGCGTGTTGTTTGTGGATGTGGAATTTGGAAATCTCTGCGATTTTCCTGGCCCCGCTCCACAGTCCCTCCCGCTCCCGTCCTCACTCTCTGTCAGATCTGTGAGGGCCTGACACGTGTAGACAGCTGGTCTAGAGACACCGCACACTGTCTTGTCATGCTTTGTTAAATCACGTCAAGAAATCTGCTTCATGTGAATCCCGCTGAGTAATGAGACGGAGGAACTCCTCCAAGCTGACCTTTTTAAATTTTTAATCGGCAAGACAGACTCGGAAACATCAAAGACGGAGCTCAAGTCAGCGCTGTTCTACAAGCTGAGATATCGACTCCATGAAAGCAGTTCACAGGGACCATACGAGTTTTTATTCGTGTCACATGCGTGTTGACAACTGTCTGCGGTAAACCCCCCTGACAGTGTCAACCACAAGCCTTAAGTTTTCTCCTTTAAATGCTTTTTTTTTGTCAGATGCTCTATAAGATGATAAATTATTATTTGCACTACCAAGTGCTTTCTCTTAACCATGAGCACACTTTGTTTCTCTTTTGATGTCTGATCCTGAGGGGACTCTTTACTAATTAAATGCAGGCACGTCAAAAAGAAGAAATGTTGGGAACACGTTCAGAAAATGCTTCCTGCAACGTGCACCGGATGAATGAACGTCCGGGCATCTTCAATAGAAAACGATTTCTCAAATCGGTTATTCATATTCTTACATGGGTTTTTTTTTCTTTCTTTCTTTTAGCGTCTATAAATAATTATTTTCTAACTTGCCCCACTCATAATAAAGATTGTATGCTTTGATTTTAAAGACTGTGAATGGTATCTGGCAGCAATGGTGGACCTGAATGCAGGTACAGTGTCTAACGTGTGAGTCCAGGCTGCAGAAGTAATTTATGGTCTGACTATTACAGCCTTTGTGAGGCAGTCCCCCCCCCCCTCCTAAATGAATTCATTTGAACACTGTAACTTTTTAATGCTAATCAGAGTCAGTTGGGCTGCTTCACACCAGTGCCCTACTTGTTTCCCCTCTTTCTCTCCCTCTGCCTCTGTTGTGGTTTTGCGCCGGCCCTTTTTCTCGTCTGCGAATTAAGCAGAAACAGCTGAGGAATCCGGTTTGAGGCCAGCGGCAACGCTGCAGCGACCCAGTTGGTCGATCTCTGAGGGAGACCAAAATCCTACGCCTGACAATCTGCGTAGCAACAAACTGTAGTATCAAAGAATAACCTGGGCGTGGATTTCACAACAGGGTACACGACAAAAAAATTCCCAATCTGTAACGGAAGATTAGTCGCGTTAAGGGAGATGACACTAAAATCAATATCTACAGCAGCCTGAACACACAGCCCACGACATGGCTGCTAACCTCTCAAACATGTGATGGCTGTGCAAATGCCAAACAGAGGAGCCTAAGTTTGCGGCCTAATGACAGACAGCCCTTGGGCTTGACAGCAGGATGACACAGACAGGAACCGGCCTGGAAACACGTCAACACAACGGGAGGCCTCCGAAATTACAGGAGCGAGGAGATGAAAGTGGGGCAGCTCATCGAGGCCAACGACAGACAAAGCTGCTGTTAAAGCGGCAGCGCAGTCACACCGGACTGCGTGTGCACAGTTTTTCTCACCAGGTACAAATCTAAGGGGGTGGAAAATATCGGAAAAGTCATTATGGAGTAGAAAACGTCTCTGGCGAAGTCGCCACACAGACGTGTTTGAGGACGTTTTGCTGAGAACAGTAAAAAGCAAGTATTTCAAAACCCCCAGAGAGCCAAACACATTTACAGAGAGCATGTGGAGAGCAGAGCAGCAGTTCACAGAGGACAAGATTTGCCACCAATGCTGGGAGCTGAAAGCAGAGCCTTGTTTTAAATGATCCGTGGCCCTGGAAGACAAAACTATTCGCTCTGTTTTGACTGAAAGGCCGCTCAGACTCGCGTAAAAAAAAAAGGACCTCGTGCACATACCATCCAGAAGCTGCGATTGTTGACATCCTCGGGGCTGCTTTCAGAAGACAGCGTCGACATCTCGTCTGTGGGGAATGAAAACAGACCGTGGTTAGTCCTGACCGTGGTGTCCCTCTCCTTCCTAATCTGACACCAACCTTTGCTCTCACTAAATCTCCTCACAGGCAGTTGGAATTCAGCGCTAACCGTTCCTTTGTCACTCTTTTAACATGTAAATTTCAGTCCCACGGAGCTACTGGGACTCCACTGGGTCCTGGGATCTTTAATCTGGATCTGCCTGGGGCTCTGTGATATGAGAACCGGTCTCAGTTAGCTGACCAGGGCGCTCTTGTCAGGTCGGATGAGAAAGCGCGGCAGCTGGGACACATGTGAATGAACTGGATAACGACGGCTCTGTGCGCCCGCCGAATACACACGGACTTCTTTTGGAAGTGCATCTGGATAGTAAACTCGATCCGGCAGACTGTACTGTACGCCAAATGGAGGATGCTAATCATGAGCTCTGACAACAGCAGAAAGCATGAGCCGTACTCTCCCAGCATTCCCAGATTTGCAACATGAGCTTTCTTAAAATAAACAGGGCCGGGGGGTCAACACACATCCTGTCATCCACAGTCACTGATTTCCCATGCTGTGGGCTTTGGGAGCTTTTATATCTGAGGAATTAGAGAGAGGAAAAGCAACCTTACTCCTATTTACTTGGAGTGGAAATTCTTAAAGAACAGCATGGAAAAGCAGGTGACATTAAGAAACTGTTTAGAAATCCCTCTCTGCTGTGCTTAAGCCTATCCACCAAATGATTCTGTCACCCCACTCCAAGAACAGATGTGCACCACAGCTCATGTGGCTCCATTTTGACTTAAAAAAAGAGACTTTTTCAGTGAAATGTCTTTGCCCTCTGGTGTCTCAGACAGTTCACACACACTTTCAGTTGAACTTCACCCTGACAAAGCCTTCGTTTCTTGCCTCTCATAAGTCTCATAAAGGCCCCCTTAAGGCACGCCATTAGATTCAATGATTTCCCTTCTCGTCCTGCTGTTAGGGGCGTCACATGCTCTGCCTAAAAGAATAAAGTCAAAGCTCTGAGTCTGAGTCTTCTCCTTCCCCTTCTCTGTTCATGCTTCCACCGCTGAGATCTTGTAATAGAATACAGCAGCCGACACATCTGCACCAGGTCACAGATACAATGAGTAGCCTCTGTTTTAACCTTTGACCTTTTCCTTCCCAGATCCCGTCCCCCTGCTGGCTGGGTCTCCATGGGGTACGGCCCTGTTTTTAGGCGGGAGGGCTCCCTTTTGTCCGCCTGATATCAAATGATGTGGGATTATTGTGCAATATTCAACATTCGCGTTGAGTAACAGCTGAAAGATTTGTGTTGAAACTTCTTAATAAATTGCTAACTCACATTAGCAGCAACGCTTTAGCCTCACATGTGGCCTTGAGGATTTTGCAAGCGTTCTGTAAGAAATCTGTCATCTGGAATCGATTTGTGAGTCGCATAGGCCCTTCAATCGGGGTTTCATAGCTTTTATAATCAAGTTAAACTTCCTCTATGGGGGTGGGTTGACCCAGATTTTCCCCTGCACTCATGTTAATGTTATTTTAGAAAGTCGAATGAAGTGACTTATTGTAAAAACCTGTCTGTGCTTTTCAGTTGGCTCTATATCTCCACATGTGTTCTCTCATCCTAAATAAGAAACAGAAACTTTTCAGTCTGTCTTTCTAACATAACGCAAAGCAAGACTTACCCTCCACAAAGACAGATCAATGTCCACCATGCATCCTCCAGATTTCTGCTCTCTCTCCCTACATATCAGATGGCTAATTTGCTCGCCCAGTTTTTCCAAATCCACTATCTGTTAAGTAGCTCGCATCTAAAATGTTACACATAAAAACACAGCCAACCCCAGCTGGTGTTCACTGGAGTTTTAAGAGTCCATCTGGAGTTCCAACAAGCCAAACTCTTTCTCTGTTGAATCCTGTGCACGCTCCCTCCTCCCTCTGTCCCCCTTTCATCTGTCACACATAACTCTACACACACACACACACACACACACACACACACACACATTGCATAGAGGAAATATATAGTAACAAACAGAAATAGAGGCTCCGTCACTCCATCAGATCTCACTGAAATGCGACCATTCAGCCGCTGCAGGCAGAGAGGATCCTCACCTCTTTGAGAGACGGGGCCCCTCCTGATTCCTCTTTACTTCTTTTCTCTGGCTCTTTACAACTTTCTTCCTCTTCTCCACTCTTCCAGGCTCTTCTCCTCTCTGTTGTTCCCTCTCCACGCTCCTCCTCGCCCTCTGCGACTTTGATTTTCCACTCCTTCTGGACGGCGCAGCTCCCCGCTCTTCCCCTTCCTTTGGCCCACTGCTTGTGTCAGATGAGTTGGCTCCTTTTTTTTTTCCTCCCCCTCTTTCTCCCTCCCTCCAAAACCTATCTCCTCCTCTCTCTCTCGCTGACAGAGCTGCAGGGACTGTTATCCTCCTGTTGTTTGTACGTCAGCACTTGTTGAGGATCCTCTCCACCTTTCACGCTGTCGCCTCAACCCCCCCCAAACTCCTGTCAATGAGGCGTGTCATTCTGTAGATCTGTGGATGTCTGAGTGTGTTCGTTTCTGGGTGAGTCAGATGACAGCTGGGTCAGGCCTCTTCCAACAGCATGTGTCTGTACCGGTGGTTCTAGTTCCAAAGACTCCCAGATAAGAGGAGCTCCATCCCTCTCTGTTTGTCTTTAACCCCCTTTTTTGAGCCCCCCCTACGTTCCCCTTGGGATCTTTTGTGAGGCCTGCCTCCGCTGCTGGAGGGCACATCCGGTGTGTGCGCGTAAAAAAACCAGAGCTGCTTTAAAGTCAAAGACCCCCGAAGAGTCGTGCATAATAACACATTGTCGCCCTGTTGCCTCATGCAACACTTGGGAAGCTCTGCTTTGCCAGAACACGTCGCGTAAATAACTAGTCGGCTGAACGTCGCACTGCTGAGACCTCAGTCAGTGATCCTATAATTAAATCTGGAAGGATGGTAGACAGATATTGAGACAACAGTGCAAGATCCTGTAATTAAAATGATAACAGAGACGGAAAATGTCAACATGGGAGATCTGAGGAGAGACGTGTTATAAATAACTTCACTGTGCAGGCCTCCATGTCGGGTTGTTGTGGGACATTCAGGCTTCTCAGAGACTTCTTTTTGAATATTTAGAGTTCACAGTCTATTGGCGTTCTCGGTGTTGTTTAAAGCAAAAACCTGTTCCCACTCCCGTTGTGCTCTTTCTACTGTTTAGTATCAAGCGCCCAGGTTTTTGAAAACTAAAATCTAATTAGAATGCAGCCATACATGCGTCCGGGCAGGGGTCACCCATGACGGGTCATCAGCTGGTCACAGGCCATTCTTGGGTCAACATAGAAATTTAAGGACAACAATTTATCTAAAATGCATGTTTTAGATGTGAACATACCCATAGAAAACCCATAGTAATGTTTTTTATTAATCTAATATTGATGTTTAATTTTGAAAATCCATACAGGAAGTGGCTGGTGTGCTGGTAAATGTAGCTTGACATAATTAAGAGTCACTGTGTGATTTTGCGACTGCGATTCTTTGTCCAAATAGGTTTTTATTTTTGTTGAATGAGAAGTTTTATCATGCTTCTGCACCCTGATTTGGTTCTAAGATGTAAACAGTCCATCTCCAAACTTTTATGGACAATTTCCCTGTGCATTTGTCCTCTAGGAGGTTGTCAAATGGTATATGCGGGTCTTCTGTTAGAGGCTGACTTCCTGTGGTCACGTGTCCTAAGTGCAAACCTCGTCGTTGATCTTTTGTTGAACTTCTGGTGCAGAATGAGGAAAACGACTGAAAAGGTTGTGTGGTTTGACTGACAAATGACTGCTTTGCATACAGTTTTTAAAGATAACAGTCACTGTCCTCTAGTGGTTGCAGACATTAACTACACCTTCATCCACTTAATAAGTGGATGAACAATAGATACACACAGGACACAAATTATCTTCAGCCATATAACTTCTTCCTAAGAAGGTTATTCGCTCTGTAAACATTTACAGTCAGAAAAGAAGGACAGTTTAAATATATTATGGAAATGCAGTTTCATTGTCTCCCGCTAGTGGTCATAATATAGTTTAGCAGCTTTTCCAGTTTTAAAATCTCCCATAGAGACTTAACGTTCCGGTTTATTCTTTCAAAAGTAAATCACACAAACCAGCTGCCCTACATAACTATTAGTATTACTAATAAGACAAAAAAATCTCTAAAAATGCTCAAACAACGTATGTGTTAATATTTAACCTACAGTTGTACAGCACATGTTAATGCAAACTTTGTATTTCTTTAAAAGCGTAAAGTGGAAACGATCTGGTAATTTATATGAAGGTACAGGAGTGAAGTTCAGTGATTCAAAGGTAACAAGTTACATTGGAGTCGAAGCCAAATATCCAATAAAGATTTTTCATGCAAAGAGAATTTTATATGAAATACCTTTAACATTTACCAGGCAGTAAAACGCAGAAAAAGCGTTATTTAAAAAGTATGAATGTATCATGGCGTTGTACGGGGACAAAGTGACAGCAGTCCCCAATCCACCCACTAGGTGGCGTTATCAAGTTTTCAATCTAGCTACCGTGTTTTTAAAAGAGACATGAGGAAGACAGACGAGCAGTAATGCAATCAATAATTAGAATTAGTTCAACAAGATTTGATAGAGCTGCCTAAAATGACAAGATGTGAAAGTTATCCCACATGTTTAATCACCTTTTTATTTACATGAAAAGATTGTTTTTTTGGCACAGACATGTAAACACTCCATACCAGCTGGTGGCAGTAGCGCGGCCATTTTGTCGTTTAGCCCCCACTTAAAGCTATGAAGAAGGGTGATAATTAAATAGTAGAAGAAGAAGACACGAGTGCGGCACAGAAGACGAGCTCGTGGTGGAACTGGTAAGGAAGAAAGTTTGTAAGATGCAGAGTTTCCTTAACAAGCGTGTACATCTAAATTGGTCATATTTTGATTCGTGTAAACAGCGAAAGAAATCACAGTCAGTAAAAACTTCGTTAGTTTTGTTGTGAGATGATTTATCTGATTGAAAGCACGCGGAACTAATCCCGCCGTTTACGTGTCTATGGCCCCGAGCACGTTGTATGGAATTGAGCATGTCAAATTTAATTTATATAAAGTGAGATTTGACTGTTAAAGTTTAAAAAAAGGCTCACAAGAGGCTGATATTGTCCCTGAACACGCTGGGCCTCTGGCCACGTGGTAAATGTTACTGTTAGCATGGTGGCTAACAGTTGCTTTCACACGGTGTGGTTAATTCAATGTTTTTTATTCATCATTGAACACAAAACCATTTGAGTTTTGTGCTCGTGCTGCATTGGTGAACACGTGACCGTCCTTCTCCCCTGATGACCTGCACTGGGCTCTGAGTCTGAATGAAGACAGAGTGCATCTTTGGCCCTGACAAGCCAAAGACCCTGAGGAGAAAACACATTGGACGTTGGCTGAACGTGGCTCTGGTCGTCGTTAATCTGCATTTTCTTCGTTTCAGGTTACTGAACGCATCTGTTCCAGCTGAGATCTTCGCAGGTGAGTCACGTTGGGCACAGCTGTGGATGAATGTTGCTCTCCCCTGATGACCTGCACTGGGCTCTGAATCTGAATGGAGACAGAGTGCACCTTTGGCCCTGACAAGCCAAAGTTCCTGAGGAGAAAATGAAGTCCCGGCAGTAGGATAACGTAACGAATATGAACTTACCGTCTTTATCTCTTCTTCAGGTTTGTTTGCAATTCACATCCCGGCCGGGCCTGAATCAGGTTTGTGTCCTCATACGCTTTAATTGTGTGAATTGTGGTCTCTTGTGATGCGTTGCACTGGGCTCAGAACACCCGTGGTGACAGAAGTGCAGCTCTGTCCTTGACATGGCAGAGTCTGAGGAGATGACCTGAAACGGGGCTGTCGGACTCCCGTCCTCGAGGGCCGCTGGCCATCAGCTTTAGACAGTTCTGACTCGACTGGACTTAACGTTGAGCTTACACGGGCTAGGCGAGCCTCTGAAACCTGTAGGTCAGCACTCGAGGACTGGAGTTCAACACCCCCGATCTAAAAGATTGAACTTTTTGAAATGTGATTGTTTTTTTGTTTTTTTTAGATGGCCTGACTTGTTTTCTGTTCATTTCCAGGTTTAAACCTCTTCCAGACAATATTACTCGGATCAAAGTTGCAGCATTTACTACTTATAAACAATTTTTTATTCATTTTAACTGATGAGTTGTTTGTAATTGCTTTGATATGTAAATAAATTTGGTCTCGACTGTTTTTTGTATGCCTTTTTTTTTTTTTTTTTTAAATAAATTCATTAATATAAATTAACACCGTTTTGGGTCCGTGGAGGGATTAAGATGCAGCCCCTTTGATCTAAATTTAAACCAAAAACACTTTGTATTGACGGGTCAAACTTTATTTGTAAGTGCAGGAGTTTGCTCTGTGGGTGTCATCTGTTTGGAGTTTTTTTTAAAGTCAGTTAGTCTTGAGCAAAGTCTTGAAGTCTGCCTTTAGGGAGCACTGAGTGGTCTGAGATGAAATGAGAATCCTGCTTCAGGTGGTGGTCATTCTGTGGCTGGGAGGGAGAAGTCTTAGTTCTGGGCTTTAAAGGTGGAAGAATCTGGTGTGATCTGTAAAGAGTTGATTTGCTTTGTGTCTCGAGCAGAAAATCGGTGCTGATTTAAAAAAAAAAAAACATTTAGGACATCACAAACCCTGAGTTAGAACTTTGTTTCTGTATCTTTATTATAATTCTAACAATTTATCTCTTAAAACATTTGAAATTCATATACATTTATATGAATGTGTATATGCATGTCACATATACATATATAATCTGTAAGTTACCTTCCATCCGTTCATATTCTCTTTTTTTTTTTTAAAGATCTCTTAAAATGAAAAGAAATGCTTTCTATAGAGTAAGACCAATTCTGTCCGAGAGTAACCTTTTCTTATTAAAGCATCCATGAATGGTAACAGTTACAACTACTGAGAGAAAAAAAAACAACTCAAAACTTCATCCCACCAGTCACTTCATGAGTGGATCATTGTTTCAGCAGGAGGCGTGTTCAAAACCATTTGTACATGATTTCTATTGGGCCCTATTTACACCAGCAAACTTTACAGACCTGATAGAAACATGCTGAATCTGGAGCCTGAAAATGTTTGGAGCAGAGGCCACAGGCGGCTCGCTTTGTGGTTTTTTCTAAACCTCTGAATGGAATTGGGAAAAGTCACAGTTGGTAATGAGGACGGGATCCTTGCAGAATAATGCTGGTTACAAACTGAGCTGTGAGCATGCGGCACGTGTTAGCGGTGGCAGGTGGCGCTTTGAACAAAGTGGAGCTCAGATCAGCAAAGGTGGGAAGGGCGAGTGTGGAGAACAGGTCAAACTGTATAGAAAGCAGTACAGTTAAATAAATACATTTGAACTCTTCATGTTAAACATTATTTGGAAGACAGAGATTCTTTAGAACTTTTGAGACTTTTTTTTTTTACATCTTAAACCATAGTTAGATGACCATTATTTTCATCGTCCTTATTGCTATTCCCCTTCAAGTCAATATAATCTCTTCTTGACCATCAGATACGAAAACCAACCCCTTTAAACGACCGTTGCAGTTCACATTAGTTACCTGTGTGCATGTGCACTTGGAGCAAAAAGATGGGATGACAACTCTTCATCTTTCAACATAGGACGTCAGAGACGAGGAGAACACCCCCCCCCCCGCCCTGATGCAAAATGCACATTTGATGCATGATGTGTTCGTGGACTCAAAAAGCAGCAGGAGAGGTGAGGCGTTGTTCAAGGTAGAGAAGTCACGAAAGAGCCCTTATTTCTCATATCAGCAAAGGTGAGGCGGTCAGGAACTGGGAGGTGAGAGGATGTAAATGCGCCATAAAAAAGCTAGTGGGAAAAATCCAGGCATTTAGGAAAACCGATCGACACACACACACACACACACACAGAAACTGAACTGCTGTTTAGGCTGGCTGTTCTGCATATTGGAAGATATAATAACTCAAGGAAAGTGTTGAAATAGAAAAGGATTTCACTTGGATGTGTGTTGGGCTGCTACATTTCTGCAGTATCAGCATAACACTGAGTGGTAGCTAAGTTTTCTAAGGGTGAAAAAAAATATGTTTTGAGGCCTTTGAACTTCACATATCATTTTAAAGCTTCGCAGTCCAGAAACAGAAAAACAAGGGGAAAAGTAAAAAAAAACAAAAACACTTTGAAATGTGCTTCACATTTAGCTGAAATGCTTCTTTCCACATAGAAGCAATGTTCAGGGTACAGTGCACCAAATAACACAGTCTTTCAGTTCAAAAATACCTTCATGTACATTTAATTTTACACTTAATACCACCGTGATTATCTTCACATTTCAGTCAGAGCATAAGCTGACTGAAAAAAAAGCGCCATCTGAGTCCTCAGTGGCAGAAACCGGGACTTCTCTGAGGCTTAAATAACAGTAAGGACGATGATAGTAATGATAAATAGCAACAATAAATCTCTTCATATCAATATCAGTATTCCAGTGTTCCCATTTAAAGTTTAAAAACTGTAAGAACAATCATAGTAATAAAACTGGATTTAAGCGTTTCTCTTGGATCCCTCAGCCGAGCGGCTGCTCCTTTCCTCCAGGATTTCGTCAAAGGAGAAAGGCCACTCATGGAAGGAGCAGGGGGGATTGGGTGGGAAAGAACAAGAGAATGGCAGTTTTTACTCTTCCCCTCCCCTCTCCGTTCCAGTCTCCCTCGCATAGAACGAATCTGAACGAGTGCACAGCATCAGCCCCGATGCTGAAGGAGTCTCTCTCTGAAAATTCAGTCCTCTGAAAGATTTCTCTTCATAAATCCCATCTAACAGTTGAAAGCACAGTCTGTCTCCATCATGAATTAGTACATCTTGGATCCAAACATAATGTGTCTACATATATATATATATAAAGCGTCCCATAAATTCTCACACAAGCACTGGGAAGTGATTGCGTTTGTGTGTGTCTACATGTCGGTGTGTGTGTGTGCATGCAGGCATGGATTGTTTTACCTTGGGTGCCTGTGTGTGTGCGTATGAGTGTTTTTTTGTGTCGTTATATTTTCCTTATGTCGTCGGTCTGGGCACTTATTTTTGCTACAAATTTGTGATACAGTGACCAGTCTGTATATTTGTCGTTATAAGACTTAAGATGATAAAGAGTTATAGAGAAACGTACGCGATCCCGATCACGGGATCCCCAACGAGGACGGAGCCCTAGCGGCGATGAGGTAAAAAACAAGACGCGACCAGTCAAAAGCCAAACACAGCAAGCCTCCTCGGACGGAACCAAGTGGTCCATCTGCTCCCTCATCCGCTCAAATAACGTGGAAGCCGTCGTCCTGCCTTCTTCAGACACACACAAACAAAGCCTCACGCCTTCACACACTCACCACCCCTCACCCTTAAATACCCCTCTGTGGGAACCAGGCATGCTTTAAAATGAGCATCCTTCCACAACAGGACAGTCTGAGATATTCTCACCCGCTTAGATCCTTTTTCCCCAAAAATCTAATCTGCATTTAATAGTATTTTGCCTTCGGGGGTATAACGTAGTGTCTGCTAAGCTCTGCTGCAGCCGTAGTGTTAACTTACTTGTGGATGAGAGGATGTTTGCGTTACTCGTGTTGATTGATGTGACCGTGCATGCATGTGGGAGGTGTACTGGTGTAAATCAGCCCGCCAAAAGAGGAAAGCGCCAGCCCGGTGTTTTTATGAATAGTCAGCCCTTCTTCCTTCTCTCTCTCCTGGATGTGACTTGCCTCTTTGTGTGGCTCTCTGTGTGAAATCTGATCGAGACCTCATTTGTTGTCTGAATCCGCCATGGACAGCAGCAGTGGTGCCTTCCTCCCTCATTGCCCCCGGCTCCTTCCTCTTCTTCTTGGTTTTCGGTGTCTGTGATCGCACACTCAGCTTCGACTGCCATCGTCCCTCCTCCTGTCAGCCTGTCCGTCCCGAGGTGAGAGGACAGAAATGGGAAAGGGACTGCTGGAAAGTCTGAGGACAAAATAACAAACAAAAGACATGTTTGCTTTCTGTGAAGGGGTTTTGGAAACGTGGGACTTTTTCTGGGAAAAAAGTAATTCCATTATTTTAGGATTTTAGCATTTACATGCATAACTGTTTAATGATTTACAAAATCCCAAAATCTCTGTACTCAGAAGAAAGGGCTTTGGGCCAACACTTTTGGGATGATTTTTAAGCTATGCAGCACTTCATTAAAAACATTTTTCTGTCATCTAAATCTGCTCAGGTTTAGGAGCATCTCACTGTCAACAACACTGACCTCTAGTGCTTCTACAAAGGAAGGTTCAAACCAAAAAACAACAACTCATAGACCTTGTTAACATTTAAACCTAAATTGACAAAAAAAGAAACTCTTTTGGCATGCTCATTTAATACAAATTCCATTAATTTCTGGTATAAAAGACATAAATATTAAAGATTTTTTGTGGAGACAAGGTTGTCATAAAGCCACAAAGAAAACCCAGCAAAGTGGTTTTGACCAGGAGTAGAAACAAAACACTTATTAGGGGTGAAATAAGGGTTGAAAGGATCATCAAAACGGTTGTGACTTTGTTTATTTAATAATATCTACCTGTCGATTACACTCCTCAGGGCTCGTTCTATGTTCATCCGGTGGCCGACTCGCGTCACACCCAAATCCAGATAGTCTTCCTTAGTCAAAGAGGGCAAATGGGTGCCGTCGATTTCATTGTCAAGGAAGCGTTCTCTGTGCTCTCCCAGGTTCAGGTACCCCAGCCAGTCCGCGACGTCGTACTTGGTCCAGTAGGGCAGCGGCTTGGAGGCGAAAGGTTTTGTAGGGGAAGGGGGAGGTAAATGGGGGTAACTCAGGCAAGTGGGGGGAGGGAGAGGGTGCAAAGGGGGAGAAGACGTCCCTGACAGGAAATGAGTCGGAGAAAGGGATCGAGAGACGACTAAAGTGGAGTTTGGAGGTGGAGGCGCGCCAGATGGGGCAAACAGAGGAGGAGAGGGTGAGAAGTACGGATCTCCCAGAGGGTTTCCAGGTGATGGGGGGGTGATGGACCCGCGGAGGTCGTAGATAGCGCTGTATAGAGGTGTGGTAGGGAGAAGAGGAAGGGAGGAAGGACGAGGCGGGCCCATCTTGGGTCTCTCCGATGGGGAAATGAGAGGGCTCGGAGCCCGCCTGCGCTGTAGTAAATGCGATTCTGCTTTACGGGACTCACGACTGGGGATGAACTGGAACTCCAAGGCTTTGCTCCTGTAGACCGGTCTGTGCTTGGGGGATGTGGGATAAGGGGAGTAAGATGTCGGGGAGAGTGGGGAATGTGAACGAGGAGGCTGAGAGGCTGCTGGAGGCTGAGGGGATGGGGATCGTCCCCAGTTTGGGTACTGGGAGGCAGGCGTCGGGGATGGGGACAGCGATGGCTGGGACAATGAAATTGGTGAGGGTGACTGGGATCGAACTGAGGGGGGGCTCAGGGCCGAGGCTGAGTCTTCTGAAAACCTGCCAATAGAAAGAGGGAGAAATTAAGAGAAAACCATGGCATGATATAAAAAAAAAGCATGCACACACAAAGGATACGATTATCTCTACATTGTTTAATACTGCCAATATTTTTGATCAGATCGAGCAGCTCTAAGTCTGTTGCGGTGTCCTCCTCTTCCAACACTGTTTCATAACAGGCTGCGGGTCAGAGTAAAGCTAAACGCTTTTCCAGACAGAGAGAAAGAATGTGTGGAGGAGACTCTGTTACCTGTTTCTGCTTCTGAGAGAAACACACGGAGAAAGCCAGAGAAATAAAACAAAAAAAGAGGTTTTACACACAAGACACACAAAAGACAAGACAGTACCAAATTCAATACAGAAGCCTTGAACATAAACCGGGAGGTGAACAGCTCACCAGAGCCACATTCGGTGTTTTCCCACAGGTGAAACATGGATACAGAAACAGAAATATGTGGTTAAACTGGACAGAAGCGCTGGTTTCCGTGAGCGTACCTGTGTCTGCCCAGCGGCCTCTGGCTGCTCCAGCTGTCCTTCGTTCTTTGCTGCAATTTGCTGCTCAGCTCATTGATAATGCTGGGCTTCATACTGGAAGCAGGGGGGTAAACCTTCTTGCCCTCTAACAGCGCCCCCGACTGGCCGCCCGCATCCCCCCCGCTCATCTGGCCGTCCCCCCACAGAGGCTTCATCTCAGGGGTGCGCGGCCGGTCGAAATACGGCGAGGTGGGGCGGCCCAGGTTCTGCATGTCCCTGACGCCGTAACCGTCCTGGCCCCTCTCGTCCTCGGCCAATCCCTCCTCCATCTCGTCCTCCTCCTGCTCGTCTCTCCTCCTGTGAAAGGAGGCCGGCGCGGTGCTGGTCTGCCTCTGGAGCTCGCCGGCGCGGCCCCCGTCTCGGAACCGGCCGCTTTTCGGGTAGGTGGAGGCCGCCGCCGTCGCGTTCTGCATCTCGAACGTTTGCCCGTCCAGGTAGCTCATGTAAGACTCCAGGAAATCCCCTGCCCTGTCCGATTCCGCCGTCCCTCCTCCTCCTCCTCCTCCTCCTCCCATTCGTCCTCCGGCTCCTCCCCCTCCCGCCCTCTCACCCCGGTCCAGCCTGTCCCCCCGGACGCCGGCTCCGCTCAGAGCCAGGATGCTGTCCAGGTGGTGGTCGCTGCTGCTGCGGCTGTCCAGCTCCTCGATCCCGGAGTCCACCACCGTCTCCTGGGACTCTCCTTTCTTGGCGGCCGGGGTTGGACGGTGGTGCTCGGCCGCCCTGCGGCCGCCGGTGACGACGGTGGAGGAGGTGGTGGCGTGCGCCGCGTGCGCCCGCTCCTGATAGAGATACGTGGAGGTGCTGGTTGTGGTGGCAGCAGCGGCGGCGGTCGAAGAAGCACAGCTAGTGGTCATGGCGTGGGAAACGGCGCCCCTGTGCGGGACGGAGCTGGCAGTGGAGGAGGAAGCGGCCGGAGGTCCGCGGTAGGCCGGGGGAGGGGCCACCGTGTGCGCCGGGGGCGTGGGCGAGGACCGGCCAGAAGCGTGGGTGCTGTTGTACAGGTGGTGAGACATGGAGAAGGGTCTGTGGTAGGATCCAGGGGGAGGGGGCGGGGAGACTGCCGGTGGAGGCGGAGGGCCCATGGCTGGCTGACGGTTTGAGGGCGAGGGAGGGGGTTGGGGGTTGGGTGATGTCTGGCAAGGGGACGGAGCGGACTGAGTGAGGTTTGCAACTTCACTGTCGTAAGACGTGAGGCTGGAGGCGGTGGAGTCGCCCGCCTGGGGCGAGGGCAGGGGGGTGTGAGCAGGAAATGAGCTTCCAAACTGTTCTTTTTGGGGGGG
>JABUIW010000046.1:3604543-3633341 GCA_013363375.1 Menidia beryllina | reverse complement strand
GGGGGGGGCAGAACCATCAGCCCGGTCCCACTGCTCCCAGTAGGGTTGGCTCCCTGCTGAGTACCGGTGACTGGGGGAGACGGAGGAGTGAGGGATAGTATATATGCATCAGCTTGACTTTCCATCCTGAGAAAAGAAGGCCTCCGAGGCTGCTGGGTCTGAGACGCATGCTGAGCAGCGCTCTCAGCAGCCGCCGCCGCATTGGCAGCAGCCTGCTCAGCCCTCCTGATGTAACCCTCTCTCTCTTTGTCCCTCTCCCTTTCTCGTGATAACTCTCGCTCTCGTTCCCTCGACCTCTCCCGTTCCCGTTCTTTATAAGATGGCTGATATGGCTGAGACTGGTAGTGGTGCGTGTGGACAGTTTTGTCCTCGGAGAAGCGAACCCTGAGCCCTTCGCGAGGCCCCCCTCCTTCCCGCTCCCTCTCCCCTCCGCCGCCTTCCTCACCCCACACGGCCCCAACTCCTCTGAGGATCCTGGGGGAGGGCGGGCGACCGACGGTGGGCGTGGTGGCCGCCAAAGAGGAGGAGGTGACCAGATAGGAGCTGGAGGACTGGGCGGCGGAGGAGACTGGCTGAGAGGTGACAGTAGAAGAAGGAAACACCCCGCTGGACATCTGACGGGTAAAGTGGTGCTCCGCTCCCCTCCTTAATCTACTGTCATCCCTAAGAGCGCGTTCTCTGGCTGCCAGGGCGAGGCCGAGAGGAGACGTGGGGTCAAGCGCCTTCCCCGTTAGGGGGTGAATGAAGGTGGTGTTGGTGGAGGGTGCTGGTTGTCTGCCGGCCACTGTGTACAAATCCGTAGGCACGGACTTGGGTTGATAGTCCAGGGCAGATGAGGAGTATTCAGGCAGACCAAAGGCTGGAGGCATACTCCGTGTGTGATGGATGAAGGTATCCCCCGAGAACATTCCCTCGTCAATTGACTTGGAGGGGCGTAGTCGCGTTGACGAACTTTCAGCCTGTGTGTTAAGCTGCTGCTGTGACACCTGAGTCCTCGTTACCCCTCCCATCCCGTCGCTTACCCCCCCGAGGCTCACGTCCTCCTCCGCGGACATGAACAAGGAGGCACTCTTTCGGCGGGCTTCGTGGAAGCGCTCCCTGTCCCTGCGAGCTGCGCCCACAATGGCAGCCCCAAACTGGCTGGTGAAGTCCAGGTTTTCCTGGGCTCGAATCGAAGGCAAAGATGGAGGCGGCGGTGCTGGAATGGACGGCGGAGCGGGGGGCTGCGGGGCGGGCGTGGAGGGAGGAGGACCGTGGGGGTTTTTTGCCTCGTCCCCCTCCCCCGGCGCGGGAGCATCCGCCTCCACGCTGCTGCCCTGGCTGCTTCGCCCACTGCTGCTGGTGGAAGGGGCCTTGACTATGATGGTGGGGATAGGGATGGAGCTCTTCTCCACCGAGTCTTTGCTCCCCAGCGTGCCCTGGCCAATGCGCAGGTCCTCCACCTTGGACTGCTTGACCAGTGGGCCCTTACCCCTCCTGGCCCCGCCTTTAGGGCCGCCTGCAGCAGCCCCGCTGCGTTCCGCGCGCTGGGGTTGACTCTGGGTGGTCTGTTGTTGCTGAGGTATTACGGTGGCGATGCTGGATGGGGGGACAGCTGTGCTGTAGCCTCTCCGGAGACCTGCTGCCTTAGCCCCCTGTCCAGCCCCCATCCCAGCGCCAACAGGCTCCCCAGTGTAGGCAACCTTCCGCGAAGCAGTCCTGCTTTGGGCAGTGTGGGCAGACGCATGGACGTACGAGGCGGTGTTGTCCGCCCCCCCGCCACCGGGGGCGCCGGTGCCACCGGCCCGCTCCCGCCCGCCGTGGGCGAAGTGCACGGCCTGGGAGTAGTGCTGGTAGTGCGCGGAGGTGGACGTGGACTGGGACACGGACACAGACGGCTGCTGAGAGGACTTGGCTCTCCAACCGAGGGGGGGCGCAGAGGAGAACGGAGGATCCGGTGGAGCTGTGGTGGGCGGAGGGGGGATGTCGTCCGGACCGGGCACTGACAGACTGCGGGCAAACTTCATGGTCGGAGGGTGGAGGAACTGCTTCTCCTCCTCAGGCACACCTGGAGTACAGCATTCACAGGCAGAGAGAAATAAGGACGGTGGAAAGTGTTATGGTCAAACAGAAACTTGGAAAAAGTACAATTTTCGAGTCGAAATAGAAGTTTAAGAGAGTGTCTGTCTAAATCTGCCTGCCCAAGAACCTGAAAGCAAGTCTGTCCTTAATTAATATGTCTGAAACAAGTAAGAACTGGACATCGCTACACAACAGTATTTGTTTTGTTGCTCACCAGAGGGCCCATAGTCATGTATGGGAAAAGTTTGCCAACCCTAAGTTAGCAACAAAGCAGACAAAATAATGTAACAAATGGGTTGAATATAAGACCGACAAATTTTGTTCTCAAAAGTGCACAGCCAGATACAGAAAGAGACCACACACTGGGCCACATACAGGACATCACTGGCTCTGGACAAACATGTCAGTGCAGTGCAGACATCTCCTGGCCCGGACAGACATAAAGGTGAACGGAGGGGAGGGCAGACGGAAAAAAACAGACAGCCTCACCGATGGATTTCTGCCGCAGCATACCGTGCTGTGGGGCATGACCTGAGGTGTACTGACCACGGTCATAGCCAAGGCCCACCCCCGACGGCAGCATCCCCATCCCGGGTTGATCCCCGTAGCTCTGCTGAAATTACACGTGAAGTTACTTTGGGTTTAAGCTTTTAAACCTGTGCAGTTGAAACAACTGGCTGCATCTGGGTTTGAAAGGTTTAAAATCTTTTCTTCTGAGTCTCTAATGGGCAAGAAAAATCTGACAATAAAAAGAGTTATGATAGGGTCACGCGAGTCCATCTCATGATACACACCTCATTGCCATAGAAACTTCTTCCCCTCTCTCTCTTTGGCCCCTGTCCCCGTGTCCCTGGTGCCTCGTTGGTACTGATTGTCTGCTGAGCTGCTGCAAGAATTTCATCTAATTTATCTGAGAGAAAAAGGAATAAAGAGACAGACAGGAAGAGAGGGAGAGAGAGAGAGAGAGAGACATACGGCAATGAAACATAAAAATGGACAGCCACAGAACAAGGATAACCGTGTGGAGAGGGACACGCTCGACGGTGGTGAACGGGAAAAAGAGAAAGAGATTCAGATACATCCACAGACAAATGCGGGGATCCTTACTCAAAGCCATCTGATAGACTGTCCTCTTCTTCTCTGCAACTTGGGAGGATTCGAATTCTTAAAAGAGATGAAACGAGGCCGGTTAGAGACAGGGCGGTGAGAGCCAGGTCATTTTGGACAGTCATAAAAACAACACCTTGGGCAGGAGTCCACCAGAGCATACCTGATTTTTTTTTCCAAGGGGTAGCAGCTGGAAAGAGGACAAAAGGAGACTTAAGTTTTGGCAGCAGAGAAAGTGTGATAGTGCTGTTATAGTGAATACTAATCACCTTCCCCAGAGCCCAACAAACTGAGTCACCCCATCAGGCTTTCGATCTTTTATATAAAAGAACACACATTCACACCCAGACGTCACACAGCGGAGGCGTGCAATCGTTTTACCGTAAATACGCGACACACACATACGCTGGTCACTCTGCTTTAAACAAGCACACAAAGGGGGACATAGTTTGAAACTTCCCACCTCTCTCCACTGAGAAGCAGTTGACGTCCCGTCAGCAGGGTTGTGAGGACGAAAAAGACAAAGGAGAGGCAGGACAGGTTAGTGGCTAACCCGGTGAGAAGAGATGCCCAGAAAGGAGTGAGGCGGAGGAGTTAAAGGTGACCCACTGAGTGTGTTTGTGTGTGGACAGAGCAGGGATGGGCTGGTCTGCAGTACTCAAACGCAAGCCATTATGTTACTTTATGTGTGCTTTATGGAGCCAGATGAATACCTCTGAATACACGCCGGTAGTTAAATTGACCACAAAAAGTTGGAGAATTTGTGCTTATTTCATGTCCTACTATCTGTCTAAAACCTTTAAATAAAAAGCCACTCTGTTATTGAAACAAGCACATAAGAAATGACAGGACTTGCATGATCATTTCCACTTTTACGTCCTTGTTACTTGCAGTGTGACTTCTAGGTGAACTGAGACAGTCACAAGGGGGTAGAGTTTAACAGGCGTCACAGCTAAATAAATTAAAATTCTTTTGAATAAGCATATGGCAGTGGCTGACATGGCTTCATCACACATTGTGCTCTTTTCACCTTTCTTCAGGGGGAGGTACAAGCAGAAAAAACCTTTGTCAAGAGTTGTATCACAGCAACTTAGGCAAAAAGATATGAGGGCAGTTATTCTTACATTACCCTACATTACACTGTAATCAAAATAAAACTTTGGTTCAACCTGAATTTCTTACTCTAACTAGTTTGGCACGCTGATGCAGAAATGCCTTCTGAGTTGGTCTGGCCGACGTACACTCATACAAATAAATCTCATAAGCTTATACAAGATTTAGCACTAATACTGTGGCACTTTTAGGCCACACAGTATATCATTGCTCGATTAATTCAGATTCTTTGACACAAAGATGATGAAGTAATTAGTCTTGGTTGCAGCTGTTTCTCCTCAAATTAATGGTTGCTTTTTCTCCCAAAGTCGGGGCTGTTGCAGGAAGCGTGTATGTAAAATTAATGTGATTGCTGATTGATGTGTGTACCTTGTTGAACCCTTGTTGGTTGCACTGAGGCAGTTTTCATCAGATAATGCATGCAGTACCACTCTATACATACAGTGCTGCTGGTAGGAGTCTGGAGAGTCTGATGAGTAAACAGTGAGCACTGTGAAGTGGAGAGGTGGGTTTGGGGGTTCGGGAAGATAAAAACCTGTGTGTCGGAGTGGGTGTTCATGCTTTGCACTGATTGGACGAGGTCACGCCACAGAGAGAGGGCAGGTGAGGGGAGGAGAGAGGGGAACGATGAGGCAAAAGGCTGATATTGACAATCCCAATTGAAGTTAATAATATCTGGCCTTTTGGTGGCAGGACATGACTCACTGTGGTTGTTTTTTTTTGCAACTGTTTGCCAGAGAGAGACACCAGAACGGAGACCAGCTGACGAAAGCCGCCCGATTCTCCCCCAGCAGCTCATCGGATGCTCACCGAGCATGCTCAGAAGCAAACAGCAGCAGCGACGGGCGCCAGAAGTGTTAAGAAGATTTAAGCCAATCACCGATAGAATACTGGCCAACATTCTGATCTGCAAATGGGGGCGTTGACCCTCGCCATGCACTCTCCTCCCACTATTTTGCCTCAAATAGAGATGGCATACACATAGCTACACATATTACTGTTACCATAGAAACAGACCTGGAACAAAGTTTTTTTTTATTCTCTTCTTCAAAGATTACTCATCTCAATAAATGTATCCTTGGTGTTATTTCTTCCAAAGGAACCAAAATATTTTCGATATAAGACGATAAATGAAAGGTAGATACAGTCCAGAGACTTTGCTGTGATGTTTTTCTTTTGCTCCCCAAAGACACCCAATTACCTAAAGTGTTTCCTTTGATAACAAATACTTGTGGAGTGTCAGCATTTCTGCGTGTGTGTGTGTGGAACGGGGGGGGTGAGGTGGGGGGGTTAGACTGCTCCGTGGGCACTGGAGATGCAGCTCTGGGTGGGCCGAGGGGGGAGAGGGGTGCAGGGGGGGTTAAAGGTAAAAGAGGTAAAAGAGGCGAGCAGTGAGACGGGCATCACGGGGAGGATGGCGACACCTCTGTCTGGGTGGGGTTACCTGTAGTGGGGGTGCTGGAAGTGACAGTGTGGAACCTCTGAAAGAACAGTGAAATGCATTGAGACCGTCATCCATGGCGGCAGCCAATCTTCTAATTGTCTTTCCTAAATAACCACAATATCTTTTCTGTGCGCTCTTGCTCTTTAAATTCAGCCCGTGCTCACATTCCCATCAAGATTTCAAAATCTTTGACCACTTGGTTTCACGTTGCCTTTATCATTTCTCATCATATTTGTCAGTTTCTACCTTCGTCCTCCTTTTTTCTGCATCTATTACTCTTCATTCTCTTTAATCCCTTTTGTTTCATCCACCAAAAAGTTCATTCATTCCTGCTTCTTACCCATCTCCTCCAGCTCTGAAGTCATGGACTTGGACCGCAGGGCGATGGCGGGAGTGCTCAGCCTCTTGCTTTGCTGTGGGACTGGAGAACAGGGGAAAAGAGGCGCTGCTGTAGCGGGTTAAGCCGTTCAAAAACAAGTTCGAGTTAACACCGCCGACCACAAAGGTCCTTACTCTTCTTCCTTGCGCCCTCCTCCATGTCAGGGTTGCGGGTTACCATGACAACCTTGACCATGAGGCTGTTACCGCCCTGCCGGATCATGTTGACAACCTGCCGGTGACCGACCTTCACCACATTCTGAACATTGACCTGGAACACAGAAACAGAATAGCACAACAGTCGACTGTTAGCCCTCATTCACTGAATCTTAATAAAAGAGATGCTACTGTAACCTAGAAAGTTGATTTTTTTCCCCCTCTCTTTTGGATTAAAACAGATGTCACATAAAATGCAAACTTACCTCAATGAGGAAATCCCCCATCCTGAGACCAGCCCTCCAGGCCACGCCCCCCTCGTCCACCGACTCCAAATACTGCAGGGCTGGAAAGGCTGGGGTGGGGGTAAACTCTTCGATTGGGGTCTGAGCTGGAGACAGAATGGAAATACCAGATCTTACTAACTCTGAAGGCGTAACGAGATGTGCTTAAACAAACTAACCGCACAGAAAAAAGGCCTTTAAAAAGTGTTCCCTTCACATTTCTTACCTTTGGCCCCTCTTAGCACAAAGCCAAATCCCTCGCTGTCTTTTTTCTGCAGAAGCACAGTCTTCTCCTTAATTATATAGTCACTAAAAGAGAAAGAGGTGTGATAAAGAGTTATATATACCGTGAATCAAAATAAAGGGGGTAAGAAGATCGCACACAGCACACCTGGGTTTGTTCTGACCTCGATCCCTTTACTATCATCCCCTCTCTGTCCACTTTCTCTATGATACAATTAGACAAATTGAGCCCATATCCTTAGAGAAAATCCTCCAAATTCAACATGGTGGTTGTAAAGGACTCCTCCCTAGACACAGGCACCCCTCCACTCCGCTCTGCCCATGCCCAGTTTTGTGCGATTGCATTACTGTACTACCAATACCAAAGTGTATCCAAACATTAAAAGAATAGATAAACACAATTAAAAACAATCTTTTAGGTCTTGTCTCAATTGAAATGGGTTAAAGAGGTATTTTTTTCCATTCATTTAGTGAAATTTAACTTAATTTAATAAAAACTTCTGTACCCTATATGGCTAATAACAAAAGCTACACTTATGTTCCCAGCTGGTAAATGGACATATTCTACGGGTACAACGTTGGGACCACCTCAGTGACAAGCCTTTGGACCCCTAAAGACACATAAACGTGCTTTCTTTTCTGAGGCTTTATTAACATTTAAAATGGCTGATAATGATAAACTAGATCAAAAGACTTTTCAGGATAAACACGGTTCAACTGTAATTCGTGTTGTGTTGGATTCAGCGGGGTTTTAAGCGTCTGGCTCCCCTGTACGGTTCTGACGGCGGGCCCAGAGCCAGTCTCCACCAGAACCCTCGGCAGGAGATGCTAAATGCAGCATGATGGTGCTGCTTGTTGCCTCAGCAACAGCTAGAACTGGACGCAGGGAAACTTGGGCAAGTCCACAGACGAGCCAAGCTATGTAATGGTAAACTATTAGTCACTGACAGCAGAGAGAAGGCAGCGTGCACACGGGTGGGACTCACAAAGCACGCTCGCTCTCTGTGTGACGGCACAAACAGGTGAGAGGGAGGTGCATTTTTGTGGATTCAAGAAGCCCTGATGTTATTATTACCAAAGTTATTCATTATCTTTCCCTAAAAGGAGCTTTGTCTTGAAATCCCCTCGTCAAAAAGACTGGTCTAAACCGTTTTTCTTGTGACCTACTATGAAAACTCTGATTGGCTGGGATTTCCTTTGTGAGCGTTTACCTTTTAAAGCCTGTAAACATAATGTTTGGGTAAAAACTGAAAGAATTCTGAATTATTTTGACTATAGTTACAGCCAAATAAGTTGATGTCATATCACAGAAAGCCATATGTCAAGGACATTTTCTTAAAACCGTTTCCACTTATTATCTGGCAGCAAGAAAAAAAACCCATTCATGCCTTTTCCATGTAGTTATATGGAAGAAAACCTAAACTTTTAGCTGTTGAGATGGGTCAAACTGACCTGAAAACCACAGAATCGTATCTCATTTTGTCAAACACTTAAACTAGTAACATATCTAATTTCTCTCTGGTGCAGTAAATATTAAAAAGATGCAAAATGTGTGTTTTTCTCACCAAATAGACTTGTTTTAAAGGCTGTTTGAGAGGAATTTAATGTAGACCTTATTAAAAATAACCTTAAGCTTAACTGTCCATCATGCTGGTTTAATATATGAATGCATGCATGTTTTTTTGCTATACATCGGCGATCTGAGGGACTTTACTTTTCATATTTTCGATATTCCACCTCTTCCTTGTAGACTACTTTTACGCAGTAACAACTAATGTCAATATCCATCTGCTACAGTCCATCAAAATGGTTTGTGAAAGAATTAACGTAAAATACAAATTATTTCTGGATCAATAACAACAACTTTCTAAAAGCACAGACATTATACCGTAATTACATGGTGTAAATTAATTTGTATCTGTTGGGTTCAAGGTATACCACCACCATTACAAATAGTGTATATATAATATATTATGTACATATACATTATAGTGTTTATATATACATTTGTATATATATATATATACACACACACACACACACACACATACACACACACACACATATATATATATATGATATCAGCTGTAACATACTGTAACCACATGCTGATAATCCCATCGTGCACCAAAATAGTGACAGCCCACTCCATCTGTTCATCCTTCTCTTCCTCTCTTTAATGGCGTTCCTTTTTTTTAAACATTTTCCCCTCTTTGTTGCTTCTCCACACTGCTCTCTACTCTGGCTTATTTCGTCTCTGTGTCTCTTTCTGATCATACAGTCAGTTTTTTCTTTCTAATCACAGTCCCCCCTTGTGATCTTTTCCATTCTCTCTATTAAGTGTGTGATTCTCCCCATAAGCTGTTCGAGCCTCTCTGTCTCTGCCCGGGCTCTCTTTGTCACTTTGTTATTCCAGTACTCTTTTTGTTCATTTCGGCTACACAGCTCAGATCCTAAATGTTCTGAAGGGTGCCGCGAACAAATTAACTCACAGCACACTGTTCTGACTCACTAACATGGCACACTCTTGTTTTCCACAAAATGAGGAGTCAATCTTTTTTTTTAAACTTTTTCGACAACTTTTAGCTCTTTCTTAGCTTTTAGCTTTCACCTAGAAGGCTTGGGGTCTCCAGCTCTGGTCCCTGAGGGCCACTGCTGCTTCAACACACCTGATTCTGATCAAATGGATTCAAAAGCTCTGCACACAACGGCACACTGATGTGAATCAGATGTTCTTAAGCAGGGAAACATGGAAAACCCGCAGGACAGAAACCCTCAGGGACGGACTTTGGACTTTGTCTGCTTAGTCTCAACAGGCAAGGCATGCAACAAGTTGCAAGACAAACTTCATTTAGTGAGCTGACAGTCCAGTTTGTTTGAAGCAGACTCTAGCCAAATTATTGTCATATACAGAAAGTTATGCGTGTTGAAAATAAAACCAGTTGAAGTGTATTTCAACTGAACTTTTTCATCACTGCTGCAACCGACTTTAGAGGTCATGTCTTGCCTTTATGCCATGAGAACCAAATTCTGCTTTTCACCTCTCTTAAACGGCCCTGCTAATCCATCAGATTAGTATTAGTATTAACACAGCTGAAAATGCAGCTTTTTTACTCAGTATTATTGGCCACTGCACAGATTTTCAATCAAACCCAGTCAGAGACAAAAATGACTCCAACCAGGCAAAGTGCTCCATGGTTTTAAGCAGACATTGAGGGAATAGCTGTGAAATGTGCTCCACGATAAGTTTTGAAGCATTAGATGTAGAGCATATGAGCTCGAAAGCTCCTGCAAAGGCAGCTGAGGAGAGATGCAGGCCGGAGCCAACTTTTTCCCACATCCACTGAAGCCCTCTGTGTCTTCAAATTGGCAGGAGCAGTCAGTTGTTTTAACAGACGATCCTCCTCACAATGTCAAGTCAGAGGACGTCACATTGTGAGTTTTCTTAGCAGTGCATGTCCTCAGAGAGATCAGAGATATCGATGAGCAGTGAAAAGACACCGGTTTATCAGCATTTGGAGTGGGTGTAAACCATGTGAGCCGGTCCTAAACCGTCCACAGTGTAAGTCACCTGGTTGTGTTGTTAATTCTGCAGCTAAACAGCTCTTTCATGATAATATCACTGCAAAGGAATTCATAATAAGCTTCTCAAGATGTAACATAGTACTTGATCCATTCATAAAATCCGTTGGAAATTGCTCTTATCTCTGAGCTCGACATTAGTTTCAGTCTGCGAACGGCTGATTTAGAGGTGCGACAAACGTCCCGGTCATCAGATAAACTTTAGGGAAACATATTTCACTGCGAGTAACCGGCAGGCAGTGATGTCACAACACAACCGAGGGGAGCAAAGCAGGACAGCGTACGGCGCTGCCACTCTGCAAAGGCTCAGAGCCTGGGGAATTAAACAGGTCCGACCAAACAATCCTCCGTAGAGGTGTCACAAAAGAAGGTGGAACTTGTCATGCATGCGGCATCGTTAAAACTCGCCCGGCACGCGCCGCTTCCTCTCTGTCGGCATTCGACCCCACTCTCGCCATCACTCACACACACACACACACACACACAGGCACTGATAAACACAAACACACGCATGCCACATGTAACACAGGTGCCAAAGACATGTGAGAGCCACGGGCAAGTGGAGGGGGGAGAAATCCACCAGTCATACCTTTTTACATACATACAAACACACACACACACACACACTCTTTGGCATGCATGCAGGAAAACAAACATGCAATCAAGCCGTGCACCAGTCAGAGCAGCGAGCGTAGCTAGAGGACATTTGTTCAGAGCGCGATTCAAAGCGGAGGGGGAAAAGAGAACGACACTCTTTCACATGTTCACACAGCGAAACAGCGAACGACTGCACTGCTCATCCGGCGAGCTGTGCAGCACCAGCTCTCGTCATCCTCACACACACATGCTTGCATATCTCACACACACACACACGCACCAGGATCAAACGCATCTGTCTGCAAGCATGCTTTGCAACATCTGTCAATCCAACCAGCCGATCCTGCTCTGCCATCCATGATGTCCTCATGCAGGCAGCCCTCCCTCCACCCCCCCATTTCCCCCATCAACAGGAGGAAGAGAGGGGAAGAGAGGGGGGGAGAGAGTAGGGTAGGGGGGTATGAAAAGCCATGGCAGGTACCTGTAAATGAACCAGACGCTCCTATTCACAGGGCCCAGCGATGGCCAGGAAGAAGAGAGGGAGAGGGAGAGGGAGAGATCCTCCTCGCCGCATGCCCCCATCGCCATTTCCTCCCCTCCCTCTCCTCCTCCTCCTTCTCCTGCTCCTTCTCCTTCTCGTCTTCCAGCGAGACAGCAGCGAGCGCGAGCCGCGGGAGAGGAGGAGGAGAGGAGGAAGAGGACGAGAGAGAGATGGAAGAAGGGAAAGGGAGAGGGCCGAGCTCTCCCAGCCCCTTCATACTTAAGACAGAGAGAAGGAGGAATGGGAGAGCGAGTGAGGGATGGAGATAGTTAGCTGTGACTGCGACACAGAGAGGAGAGGAGAGAGAGAACTCAGGAGGAGGAAGAGGGGGAGAAGAAGAGGAGGAAGAAGCTGGCTTAGAGGAGTGAGAAAATGAGAAGTGATTGGATTCATTCACATGGCTCTTCACGCACACACACACACACACACACACACACAAACACACACACATAACGTCAAGCCAGCAGTCATGCAATCAATGCACATGTCTTCATTCTTTCTTTACTCTCCGTTTCCCCTTCACACATTCTACGACACTCCACTTTCTACAGCTCGTATGTGCTCCCGTCCGCCACAACATTGAAACCGTGAAGCGAATCAGAGTGCAAACATCTCTGCGCAGCAGTAATCAACCACATCAGCCCTCCTCACCAGGACAGCGGCGGGACAAATGGAACATGATCGGGCGTCTGCTTACTTTTAGAGTCCCCGGACGCGAATGTGGTCAGATCTGATCAGTGTCTCTGGGAGGCTGATCCACAAAGACCTCCCTCACCCAACTCAAAGTGCTAGTAGGATCTATGTGACACTGTGTTCCTCACTCCTAGAACTCCTGCCTGGAACTCATATGCCAGCATGTTGAAGATCTACTCAACATAATTCATATTTTTCTTTCAGAAACTATGTAGATACCTGCTACTTCTTCTTGTTAATAACAGTCCAAAACCCATTAGTTCATTTGTTTATAAAAGGCAACATCAAGTTATATTGAAATTAAACTGAATGCTTTGTGTCAATAGGAAGTCTAATTACATGTTGTTACCATAAAAGCAATCAGTAAAGTCAATATAGTGCTTTCACAAACTGTTGTTCAAAGAACTGGGACGGTACTGACATGAAAACCCTCCTGTATCCAGGTCCAGAGCTTTTCCTGGTTTTATTGGATGTTTCGGTCACATAAAATTGTATGGTATCAATTTACAAATCAGCCTGTGTTGGTACACGTATCGAAAAAGATTCATTACAGTGAGTGAAATTCATAAATATGGACCGTTTTGTTGCCAAAGAAAGCATTGTCATGCTTTGTAAATGGATTTATCATAAGATTTGCCAGGTGTCAACTCAAAAAGTGTAATCCCACTGGCTATAATGCCTCACTTTAAATGTCCAAAGTCATCATCATGTTACACATATGTAAAACAGAGTTCCACTTGTAGGATTCAAAACCCAACACTGCTGGGGGTTTTTTTTACCAATAAAGCATACAGTGCCTTAAACACCCTTCTTCACCCAATATGGCATAAAGTATGCTTAAATTAACATTGTTAGACAGAATGTACGATGCTAAATGTTACAGAAAGAAATGGAGACAATAAAAATTAACAACCTATTCTAGTAGTCCTCGAAAATTAAATGTAGAAAATGTACGGACAAAATTTTTACCCTGACATTTCAAATAGTTGGATCTACTTGGTGTAAAACAACCGGAACAGAGGTTGTTAAAGCTTTCAAAATGTCCCCTTTAAGCCTTTTAAGACGTTTCTGTGAATGCAGCTGAGCTGTCTAGTCGAAAGTCAAACCAAAGCCTTTGGTTAGACTTTACACAAAAACAGCCATTAGAGTCATTATATTGTCATCTAAGACTCCCAGCGTGTGTGTTCAGAGTCAAACCTGGTTTTCCAAGATAGGAAGTTGGACGACTTATTGAACACGCGCCTCACACACCTCCAAGTGGAGACTTTGTTGCTCATGTGCCTTTAAATCAAAATCAACCTTTTTTTTCCTCCCCTCTTTGTCTTTTACATGTGACACAGACACAGGGACGCATGCTCCTTCCTCTCGTTTGCTGTAAACAAAACATGAATGAGAGGGGAGAGGGATGTGAAGAAGGGGGGAGGAGGGGGATGGGGGACGGGGGGGGTTGGACGCAGACAGGATGAGAAGAGAGGGCAGAGAAACAGCTGGCAGATGAGTGGCGGAAGGAGGAGGAGGAGGAGGAGGAGGGCAGTGAGAGAGAGAGGGACAGATTCTCTGGAAAAAAGGCACTCACATCATCTCTCAGTCAGAGCCTCCTTCCATGTATGCTGAAATTGTCCTCTGTCGACTTGCCCTCCCCCCCCCCTCCCCTCTTCCTTGCCTCTTCACACTCTCTTTCTCTTTCTGTCATCCTCTAAAATCCCTCCTGCCTTCGAGAACGATCACAGCTCTTGTCCTCCTTCTTCTCATATCTGTGGCTTTTTGTTTCCCTGCCTGCATGCCAGGCTCCGCCACTGTGCCTGTGTGTGCGCGCACGTGTGTGTGTGCGTGCGTGTAAGACCGAGCGGGCTGTGTTGGGCGGAGCAAGCGCTGACAGAAGGTCCACTCATGTGTTTGTGTTTCTCTGCGTGTTCGCCCAGCCTGTGACTGTGGAAGCACACATAAAACCCGACCCACTTCCAAGTTTCGTCCCTTGGAAATAGACAAGTCGAGGATCAAATGGCTGTAATGTCACTAAACGCACAAATGAGAGATCTTGACCCACTGCTGGCGCGGAGCTGTCAGAGGAGTGGCAGCACATCAGACCGGGCACAGCTGCTCCCAACATCTGGGGCAGTATTTTTTTTCCTGTGATTCATGTTTTTTGATAAGTATTTTTCAACCCTCCGAGTGCCGCAGAAAACGCCGATGTGTGCGTTTCCGGATGCCAGCGGGGCATAATGTAGCTGTTCACCGTGGGTTAACACAAAGTTGTGCATTATTAATAGATCATTCAGATATTATACCCTTCGTTAACACGTTGGCATCATTTCCTGGAGTCTTATAAGAGTAAAAGAGGCATGCCTTGGTGAAAGCATCACTTAGTTTGAGCACAGCCATTATCTTCTCAGCCCAACTGAAACCACATCCGAGGATCGGGGGAAGAGAGCAGCCGCTTACTCCATCCCTTATTTCATCCCTTCCTTCATCCTTCCCACTCCTGTGTCCTCCCGCTCTCCTAGCAGCCCCCCAGAAATTAAACTGCTGAGCGAAATCAGTCGAAATAAATCACTGAACAGAGCAAAAAACACCAGGAGCCGGAGTCAGAGCCTGAGCAAGTTCAACAACCACGACCTGCTGGGCCTCTGATCGACAATCTAATGGACCCAACTCACAGGTGAAGCATTGGCTTTAGCAATAAGTGCAGACCATTTATCAATGCATTCAAACAATTTGTGTATGTTTCCACAGAAAGTTGGAAATGATCCGGCCCAGTTTTGTTGGAGATGCGGATGAAAAGTGATTGCTATACACAGTGTTTTGCTAGCTCTTGCTGGAACATTACCCTCAAATATGAAGTTTATCCACTCGGCTCTTATGTCCTCTGGGGCTAGATGTTGTTATAAGATGCATGGTGCTCAGTTAAGCTGACAGCAGGATTTTTCTGTGCAATACAAGCAGGAAAGTGAGGGTGAGGCCAAATAGAGGTGGCAGGATTAATTTCACATATGACATAACCCGACAAAAAAAATCTGAAAGGGTCAGTAATTTGGACATTTCTGAACACAAAACAAAGAGCAAAACATTTAGAGTTTCCAAATTGTGGTTGTTAATTTGGTTGTGTCCTCAGACACAAAACAGAAATGTTTTTTTTATTCAATGTCTCCTTTAAATGCACGTGGGAAGCCCTGAGAGCTTTGGGCATTGCACAGTTACTAATCTAATTTGCTTGTTAGTCTTTTCTAATAATGTCTTAGATGTTTAAGAGCTTTTTGGGGTATTTGTCATCTTTCAGAAATGAGGACGAGTTTTGATTAAACATGAGCTTGTAGGTATTTTACTTTTCTGTGAGCCTAAGAAAAAAATGTACCCCCTTTTGAACTAGAAATCAAACTACCAGGCATTATGACCGCTCATTCTAACATAATCTGAACTTTTGACGTATTTGTGGTTTGGTGTATGACGAGAAGTTTAAAAGTGGCTGACAAAATAACTTCAAACATCTGGTGCTATTCCTCTTAGTGACTGTAAAGAATATACAAGCATGTGTTCAGTCATTTCAAAAGCACAAAGCATTATTAAAGCCTCCCTTTAAAACTCTTCCCTCTGTGAACTGAATGCTGTTCTGGGAGCTTTTATCATCGTTTGAGACTCTGGAACAGGGAGATTTTGTACCCTAATTAGTCAACCTGCTCAGTCATCAATACACAATCAGCCACGTCACAGTGGAAAAACGGCTGTTTATCAGAAGGTATCAGACTTAGAGTTAAGTATCAAAATCAGAGTCAGGATGAAGGATACTGAGGAAGACACCAACTCCTTTCCAAACGGCCGAGCACTTTCTGGCCATCTCCTGTGGCATGAATTAATACCGATGTCTATCTCTTCCTTTGCTAAACGCAGAACGCTGATATTTTTCCTATCCTCGTCTTCTTCTGGAGTGCCCTTCACTGTCTGACCTCCAGATGGAGACACCACGGGGAAGGGAGGGTGATAGAAAGAAAATTAAAAAGTACAGGGGGGTTCACAGCGCGGTGATGAATAGAACGCGAGGGAGGGACGCAGAGAAGGTTGAGAGATCCGGCCAATTATGGAGGAATGAAAGGAGGAATAGGTGAGACATTACATGTAGCGATAAAGGCTGTGAAAGCAGGCCCGTGTGAGGGCGGCGCTGAGTCAGCGGTGCCCACCGGCCTGGCCAAACGCACCATCCACATCTATAGAGCAACGTGGCTTTGATCACTGATTATCTGTGTGCTGCCATGCTAGAAGAACATGTAAGTGAGTACAATGAAAAGTGGCTGGTGATGAAAATCGAGTTGAAAACACACGAGAAAAAAGGATCTGAGCAGTATGACAAAGCCTACCAGTAAAAGCTGAAAGCAGGAGTTTGACGTAAACTCTGCGAATAATCAACCTGGACTGGACACTGATTTGAATTTGCTTCTAAGAGATTTACCACGATGGTGATGCAACACATCAAAGAAAATTGCCCTATACTGAGCTGAGGTAATTAGACGTCACACACCCAAAGTCAGCTGATGACTCGTGTACTGCGGACTAAAAAGATGGTAAAGACATTTGAAAAGCCGATGCTTTATTTGTGGTGTTCTGGTTCTGAGAATTTAAGATAAGATAGAAAGATCTTTTCCAGGTCTTATGAGAAACCTGGGATTGACACCTATAATTACGAGTTTTTGAAGACCAAACCTTTGAGTAAACTTCTCATTGAATGCCTCTTGACTTTGTAACTCTTTCTTGAAAATGTTTCTTTAAAATGTACTTGATTGTTAATTCTTATTATTCCTTGTAAGTCTCTTTGGATCGAAATATCTGCTAAATGCATAAATGTGAGTGCACAATACTGTCATAGAAAGATCCTCTCTTTAAAAAACAAAAACCAGGATGTTCATTCATGTCTCCTTCTTGGTTAATTAGGACAAGCATAATGAATTGATCAAAAATAAAAAATGTTACTTCTAAAAACTCCAAAATTCTTGAAGAATAAACAGCTGCGTGAGACTGGATGCTGATTAAGCTGCAGTGGGAGGATGACTAGCTGTGTAAACCCCCAAAAAAGACCCAATGATCTAATCTGCTATTCCGGGATTATTTGTGTCCGGTCCCAGGTGACAGTAATACACATGCATTCCCTAAGATTGCTGGTCATCGAGGGCAGCTCTGATCATCTGGTGATTTTATAAGATGTATCATCAAAGCCGTTTAAAAGAATCAACATGACCCACTCTTTAAATGCAACTCAGATAGATTGGACAAAAAAGCAAGTGGAAGTGATTCTAAAATCCAAGTGCACCTTTCCACTTATTTCAAATTCAATGAACCAGCCGGTCAAAACAAGCTTCAGAATGACTCTCAGCCTCTCAACTGAAGCCGACAATCCCTCAGACATCATCATTACACCGCATGAGTCACTCACAGCACATCACTTCACAAGTAGCACTGGAACCTATGAATCATCCCATCTGACTAGATGTATACAGTATGTTACCATACAAACAAGGCCCTGCCAGCAGGTCCTGTAACCAACAGCGTAACATCGGGGTCAGCTAGACTCCGGCTCCAGCTGCAGGGATGCACCATTCGACGCAGCGAGGGAAGACTGAGGAACCCAGGAACCCAGTGGTCGGAATCAGAGGCTGTCATACTAAAATTGTCAAGTACAAAGACCAGAATGAGACGCGTTGTGCTGGTCCTATCGTTACTCTGAACAGGTAGATTAAGTATCTGAGTGTCTCTTTCGTCAGAACAAGCTCCCAAAAGTGCTTTTGTGTTGGGCTCGACCCTCCTCTCGAGTGTGGAGTGTCACTCTGCCTGATCTCAGCCAGTTGGTACCAGAGGCAGAGTCCTCTTATGAGTCTGCTGCCTCAGGAAAATGCAGATGTGAGTGCATTTCCACGGGAAACTGGCTGATCTCAAAGGCCGGCGGTGGATATTCAGCGAGCTGCTCTTACCTGGGAGCATCAAAGCTGTCATAAGATCCCACAGTGTAATGGCGGAACAACCTTTTGGCTCGCTCTCCACGGCTTTCTGAAAATATAAAAAAAAGGACATCAGCTCGCTCCAACAGCTGCCATTTAATTCAGTTAATAGAATTACTGCGACTGCAACACTATCTCTCCTGTATAATTGACTTTTTTCCTCACCTGCAGCCGAACTCAGTAAGAACATACATGCTAGTTGATTAAACTGGTTAGATTACTGTAATACAGTCATTTTTAGCTTATTAAACTTTAAATCAGTTTTAAAATCCTGAATTATTATTCAATGGAAGAAACTGTTGTGTCTGTTTGCATCACTTTGGGTGAATTTTTTATTTTATTTTAAACATTTTTAATTTGTGAACATTTTTCCAGCTGCAAAACATTGTGCACCACAGATTAACTCATTAAAATGGTGCATTTTGGAAAAGGTATTGAGATTAGTGGAAAAGTTTTATATCAATTTATCAATATAAATATGAACAATTCTTGGTTTTTACACTGAGGATGTAATTTGAAGACATAATAGGAGATTAACTGCTATAGAGAGTGAGCATTTTGTGCTTACCTGAACGGTTATCTTGGCTTCGAAGCACCACTTCCTCCACACAATCAGAGGGGAACCAACCAGTTCGGCCTCTGACCGTTCCCTCCCAGTACCCGCCTTCACCAATGCTCAAAACTACGAGATGGGAGCAGGAAACAGCAGCACGTCAAGAAAAGGAAACACGAGATGTGTGAACACAAACACACAGAGACACCAATGAGAAATGAACCCTAGAGGACATCAACGTCATATAGACAGAGATAATGAAGACACACACCAACATGCAAACCTCCTACATACTCACCAAGGCATACATACCTGGCGACACCTTAGACTCACTCACAAACACACATAAATTCATACCTGCAGACATTAAATACAAACACAAACGGACACCTTACACTCACATTGGGACACGACCATTTTACAAACTCATGTGAAGACTCTCAGATCAAACTGAAGTTTGTACATTTATCTATGGTCCACTGACAATTAACCTGACGACAGCAGGTCAATGTTTTAGTCTTCTCTGCTCATGGTTTTAAACCTGTTGCAGGCCCTCTCTACTTAAAGGCTAAAGTAATAGCTCACTGAACTCCATCCATCTTTGGTTTTGATGGAAAGGCTCACAGAATATCCACACGCTGCCGTCGTAGTATCCCTTCAGCAGACTTCCACACATCCATCGCCATGTTAGCTTTTCTATCTATGGGTTGGCTTGCACAAAGAGCCCTGGCTGATTGTCCCCACTGTCATCAATCCAAGTGAGTTTGAGGCACAAAAAACAAAGGAAAGCTGCTGCGACGCTAAAATCGGCGCGAATGTTGTTCTTAAAATAGATTGGTGGGATTAGGATTGTACGCCGTGTACTGCATTTGTTGGCAGCCATTTCTTTTGCAAAGTTTGGCATTTTGATAACTACGTGTGGACGAAGAGTGACAAGCATTAGCTATATGCTAAATGTTATTAGAAGGCAGCATCTGCTTTTCTGTCTATAATATGTCGTCAGTTAGCTAAACGGTGTTACCTTAAAAGCTGCTAATTAAATCTCATCCCTGAAATTGTTAAATCTGGGCAGTCAGCAGCTGCTATAAGGAACCGTTTGGGGCCAGGCCAAACTCTACCTTAAATCTTTTCGTGTGTGCACTCGTCTGATCTACCTGTTTCGTACCCTGCTACCCCTCTGAGTGTGGCCTATTTAAAACAAGGCCTCATTATTGGTGATGTCGGTGCAAGGTGAGAGAACTAACTACCAGAGAGACACCCCAAATTCACATACAGACAAAGTGATGCATATATGTACATGTATGGGGGGCAGGGAATGCAGACATAGACATGGGGATCCATGGTGGGATGAGGCTTATATATTCACCTTTGACCCTGTCTCCCTTAGTGAAGCTTATTTCCCGCTCCCCCTGTGCTGAGTGTGTACGAGTGGCGACAAAGACTCGTCCTGGGACGGCGCTGTAAAGCCGCCTCCGCTGGCCTGCAGTTTGCACGGTGGTGCTGGCAGGAGGAGCTCTGAGAGAGGGGTCAGGGTTAGGGTTAGGGTTAGGGTTAGGGTTAGGGTTAGGCAGCAGAGAGGTGACTTCATGATTCCAAACTCCCCTTAAAGTAATACGACTAAATCAGTTGTAGCTTCTCTACTCTCTGGGATTTGGGGCTCTCTAAGCCTCTTAATCTTTACTTTATTAGGTCTCATTCAAATGACTTGATTTTACAGTTGAATGGTTTAAATAAGCTTCTCCAGATCCAGACGTTTCCACCTTCCACCAGAAATTTCAGAAGGTTAACATGAGAAACGAGAAAAAAGATCACACACAATAAACTTTCAACTTTTATCATTACAAACTAATGTAAAAGCAAGAAAACGTAAAAAATATGAAATCAGAAAATAGGCTGTTTTCCTTCATATTGTTTCATTTATTTCAATTTAAAATGTTCTTTTTTTATCTTTATGGCCGATCCATGCTGTGAACCAGATAGTATTAAATTAATTCAGAGCCGTTTTATTCTCTTAGTTTTAAACTAGTAGACAAGAAACAGGAATTTCATCAGAAATTGTTCTGCACTGAGACATCTTTACAAAATGTTCACATCATCATTTAACTGCAAAAATAGTTCCAGGTGGTCAGACTTATATTTGATCCAAACAGATTTCTGTCTCTGACAATTTGATGGGTTTTGAAACTTAATAGATTTACCTTTTGGACTTTGAATCCTGTAATTCATCTTAAAACGTTTCAAGGTCTGTCTGAGGATTAACAGACTCAAAGCAGAAAGTCTCACAGGACGCGTGATCTGCTGATGTAAAGCCACCGTGCTCCTCAGAGGGGAAGAGAGAGTTTCTGCCTCCTTACCCCTGCCGGCGGCTCTGCCTGCTCCGGTCCTCCTTGTCTCCGATCCTCCCTCGCGAAGGGGAGCGCGTCCGGGCTCCTCTGGGACTGCTGGAGCTCCGCAGTGTTCCCGTATGTTTGTAGCCCTTAGAAAGAAAAGAGAATAAGAATAATGGATTTACATTTACTTCCAAATGCCTCTTTAAACTGTCATTTAAAGCGTAACACCCAGGCTGATTAATAATTGTGCTAGTTTCTCTGGTGTTAAATTTTTCTTCTTTACATGTCCTCAGCTCTAACAGCTCACAATTTTAAAAAATATCAATATCTGATTATGAGAAAAAAAACATACAGATTCTGATTTCTGTGAACATGGTAAATAAGTCCAACCTTTTTAATGCCTTCAAACTTTTGATTGTTTGACAAAGATACCATTTTCTGAGCAATAACCGAGATAGGACGGAGATAAGAGGAAATTAAAAGCGTTTTTCTGTCAAATGAGTAGGTGATAATGCTCACCTACTCATGTGCCACTCATCCAGTAATCCATCTATTCTCTATGCTATGCCCACTTTCTCTTGTTTGAGGCTTTGAGTCTATTCCAGCTGACATTGGTTGAAAGGCGCCAAAAGACCCTGAACAGATCTCCGGTCCATCACAGGGATTACGCAGAGGGAGACGGGCAGCTAAGCACAATCAGTCATACCCGTGTCCAATTTAGAACGGCCAATTAACCCAAAGAGCACCTTTTCTTTTTTGCACTGGGAAACATTCAAGAGCTCTTTTAGCTAGTAACGGTTTTCCACTGTTTTATACTCTGTCTTTTACGCAACTATTTATGGAAAGATTGTTAAAAAAAAAGCTTTCAAACTGTTCATTTGGGTAAAAAGTTCAAATGATCCCTTCATTGATTAAGCAATCCCATCTGATCCCATCAGAGGCGAAACATGGACCGTGGTCCCAGAACTGGATACCTGCACAGAGACGATGTTGGTGCCCGGAGCGTTGGGCACCGCCATCCAGTCGGGCAGATTCATGCTGTTGTCGCTGTTGGCCCGAAGGAAAGGGTGAGGGTGGGGTATAGTCAGGGTCCGGGTGCTCTCCCGCCTCTGGGGGGCGTACTTTGGAGACTCCACAAAAGGAACTTTGAAAAAATTGGGTGAAAAGGCCTTTAAAAAACTTGGAAGCTTAACTGAAATTTGCAAACACATTTCAGTATGATTGAGGGCAGAGCTATGGAGGAACGGGACTTACCCACATCCGTGTCCCGGTGGTTTTTGATAATTTCCCCGAGCTCAAAATGCCCAGACATGACAGCCACCTGACAAACCAAGAGAAAGACACAGATTCAAACACTTCTGCTGTTGAAATGAAGAATTTTAGAAACTGAAGAAGCTTTCAGAAGAAAATGAGAATATATCTTTGATTAAGGGGGGAAAAAATATATTTCCTGAATAAAAAAAACTTAGACATTTCAAATTAAACAAAAACATCCATAAAGGCTATTGTTAATGCTGGTACTTTTACAGGGATATTGAGTAATGTAAACCTAATTTAACATATTTCCTACATTTAAATTTTTAATTTGGAGTAGATTTAATTCTAATTGAATATTTAACAACTTGTCTGGGATGCTTCTGGTTTTGCAATTTTGAGAGTGCAACGTGAAAATAAGCTTGATTAATTCTCACTAAAATTTCAATGAAATGTGCTCTCATTTGAATAAATATACGAACACATAATTTTTTTTATTATTGCTCATTAGTTTTAGGAAGCTACACATACTGTATCAATTCATGTTCCAGCCAAGTTGTTGCTGCTTCCTTGTTATTTCAGTGCTTATTTATGAGGATGCGAAAGAGAAAATAAAAGATTAGCTCAGATGGCTTTTCCTGAGTTTACAGACTCAATGCGTCCAGATTCTGGGATCACATGACACATGAGACCTCTGTGTGCCTTACAGCACAATCATGGCATAGAGTGAAATAATCCCAGCGCTCTGATATAAATCTAAAATCTTCAGCCTACCCAGCCAGGCACCAACCCTAAGCCTTACCTGGAAAGGGGTCTGACCACTGTTATTCTTTGTGTCTTTATTGGCTCCACGGTAAAGCAGAATTCGTGCACAGCTTTCCTGCAGAAAACAGCACCGATCAATGTTCTCTAAATGCACACATATATTTATATATGCATATTTAGCCCATATTAAGGCTCACAATGCTTAAGAAAAGCATAAATCTGGGTACATTAAACACCTGAATTACCTGAGTTTGATTTAACAAGAAAGTTAACTCATTTACTCAGTCAAATACCTTGTTGTATAAAGCACAGATGTGCAAGGCAGTGTTTCCAGAGGCATTCTGGGAGGAAGAATCCGCCCCGTAGAAGAGGAGGTGCTCCAGATGTTGTGAATTCCCATTCTGACAGGCCTAGGCGTTAAAATGGCGAAAAGGAGCAGACGAATACACCCCAAAAAAACAAAAACATGACAGAGAAAACACGATGCACCAAAAAGAGAACGGATTAATGTAGCCGGAAACAAGACAAGGACAGGATGGTGACACCGAGAGGTACAAGGTGAGAGTTGCAAAGTGACACCAGATTTAATTAACAGCAGCTCAAACTCAGAGAGAAAAAAGGTGAGATACAGTTGGAATGAAAACTAGCGCGATAGGAGGCTTTATTAAACGGCTACACATATCAAACTTGAACAAAAACTGAAAACAGATTCTCTCTTTAGGTTTCCGCTACAACTTTCATCACAGAAAAAGATGTGAATGGACATTAATAATTACATTTTTGTGAAATCAAACAGGCTTAAAGGACAGATATGAATCCGAACTGACAAGGAAAAATCAGGTTTTGAGTAATGACATGACGTGATAATTCTTTAAATATGTAAACACACACACAGAGGCTGACACACAAAGCTGCAGAGGCCGATGTTGATGAAGTGTGAATGAACACCCAGACAGGTTGGCCGATACCTCCATTTTTCCCGGTGGCCTCGACTGTCCACCTCACAGAGGTGATATAAGAGCGCACAGGTGGGATGGGCCGGATGAAGGGTGACGGGTGTCGTGTTTCATGGCATGAATGGGTTTGATGTAGACACACACTGAAACACAGAGCACACTTAGAAGAGCTGACCTAAGCCTCGAAAATAATTAGAAACAATATTCTCTGAAAGGTAGAAATGAGGGATTTAATGTGGATTTGTACGCAAGCAAAGCCTCTTACTAAAAAAATGTGCTGTGCTGTGTTAATTTGTGTTTTAATTTGTGCGCAAAATCTTTGGGAACACTTTATATTATATTGTTATGATGTTTTTGGGTGGGGGCTTTACGAGCCAGGTCTCACCTGATGTGTTTCGTCCCAGCCGTTCTCGTCCCTGATGCCCACCTTGGCCCGGTGGTAGAGCAGGGTTTCACAGCAGGAGGTGTCCCCCCCCGTCAGCACAGTGTGGTAGAGCGGCGTCAGCCCTCGCCGGTCTTTGTAGTCCGGAGACGCACCCAGAGACAGGAGGACCTGGGGGAAGAGCAAGAAATGCCCAACAAAGGGATCCTTAGGCTTTGGAAATTCTGATTATTCAAAAATGATATAAGCAAAAAAAGTGGTGTGAGCTCTCTTAGCTGCAGCTTACACCCCATCACTGCCCTCTGAATTAGTGCATCCTGGATTCTCTGCAATGTGGGAGCTGAAAATCTGGACAAACGCACCAGCGGCCTTTAAAACAAGGCAATTTGTTCTTTCGCTGGAGAATATTTTCCGTGTGGGTGGGTGTGGACTGCTGAGTGGGAGGGTCTGTTTATTCTGTCTTCAGCTTGTTTACTTATTATGTGGAAGCAGAAAAAATGCGAATACTGTATCAATCTCAGGGCAAATAGCCATTATACACATATGCACAGTAGTGTAGGTGGAATATTCTCTTTATATAGCATGAGAAAGGAAAACTCATTATTTTTCAAAACAGTTAGATAACGGAATCTCTGTAAAAAAAATTAATAGAAAAGAGACAGAAACATGTGTGAGTGTTTACCAGCAGGGCTGCGTGGTGGTGGCCTCGAACAGCTTTGTGTAGCGGTGTGAGTCCGTCTTTGGCACGGAAGTCGATGTGGGCCCCCCCGTCCACCAGGACCCGGATGGCCTCCCCCCCGCCTGGTTCACACTGCACCGCCAGGGTCAGGGGGGTCTCTGAGGGCAACACACGGGAACAGTCTCATTATTCCTCCGCTACGTTGTTTTCTTCTCTGTTTGTGTTTTTGTACTGCAGATGAGACCAAAAATAACTTTTTTTTTAAAGGAAAAGTCCTCATCTGCTTTGATCAAGCGCAAGTATTTTAGATCGTAAAAGAAAAACTGCTTTTTACTAACTGTAAAAGCAGTAAAAATCTGGAAAAGACAGTGAGTTTAAGATGATTCCGCTCAGGCTGAACTATTGATCCTTGATCTGACTGCTCTGGGATATAAAACATGACTCTGGGACCATGTGCTCTGTGGTGCCACCACCATGAGGACAGCTGCTTGAATTCAAAGAGCAATGCATAAGGAAAGATTTATAGTATATTCAGAGAGTGCAGCAGGTGATTCACACAAATGAAGCACGCTTATGCAAGAGTCGTGATTTGTACTTTCCTTAAATATAAACATTTAACCCCGTAATGCCATATGTGTCATCTTTGAGATTCTTGGTTTCTGAAATCTTCTGAAAGCATCTGAGACCTTTTGTATAATTTAATGGTGAAAACTTTGCTCAAAACCCTGTTGTACAAAATCAGATATATCTGATAATAAGAATAATAAATTTGACTCATGGAACGGTAATAAATTATTAATTTTGTTAAAGGGAGAAAATAAAGACTTGAAACAAAAAAAATGATTCTCTTTATTTTTATTGGCTCAGGCTTTAAAGGGTTAAAGATTTCCTTGAGAAAAACAATTTGGTGGAAGCTGGCTGTCATGGCAACAAGATTTTTTTTTGGCAAATAAGAATATATCTGTTGGTTGTCATCATTGAAAAGCTTGGGTTCACTTAAGGTTTAAATCATTTGCCAAAAAACAATGACAGGATGTCCCAACGGGGCAGTTAGAAAAAGTACCCCCCCATTAGCAGAATGATTCCATCCCATGCCGTCACTAAGGAATCTGGAAACCAGCACAAATTATGTAAAAGCCTATTGGTTCATTTACAGTCATGCTATGATTGGTCATAGAAGTATGCATGTATCTTAAATATATAAACATCTTCTTTTTTTTTAAGAAGTGCTACAAATAGCTTCTGGTAATTCAACATTAATATTTTTTTAATTCAAAACATCCATTTATGGATGGAAGCACATGCACAACTGCCTCCTTTTAAATAGAGATGTACAAAGCAGCTTCAAGAAAAAAGTTTTTTGCCCAATATGCATTTCCCCAGTATGTTTTTTTTTTTCGGTCTGAGTCTTCCGAATCATGGAGAAGTGCTAGTAAAGTAATGCAACAAAAAAGGCGGGACATTGTAAGTTATTTAAAAAAAATAACTCACTGTCGCCCCCCAGTGTCGAGTGGTGGAGTCTGTTTAACACCCCTGATTACAGGCTGTGGTCTGTGTTTTGACACTTGCTCCAAGAACAGCTGGAGTGACACAGAGCAACACCCGAAACTGTAAATGAGCCGTCTGCTGCACCCACTAATCATTAACAGGATCCCAGCCACTAAGTCGCGAATAGCACTGGCTCAGATCCTCCACAAAGTGTTAGAACAACATACTGCAGAAAACAGAGGGGGAGGCTCGCTGTTTGCAGAGAGTTTACAGATTAAGTTTAAATGGTCTTTGCTAACCTAAATGCTGCAAATCAAAGCTAATCTAGTGGAAACACACTTTTATTTGCATGTCTAGGGTCATACGGTGACCTGAGTGACACCATTCCTCACCGCCAGTGTCAGCATCCTGGTAGTTTGGGTCCAGGCCTTTGTCTAAGAACTTGGCCATCTTGTCCACCGAGCTGGTTTGAATGTAATCCATGAATTTCTTCAGGCTGGCCTGGCAGAGAGGATGAGAACGGAGTCAGGCCGGAGTGAAGAATAAAGAAATGTGCGAGCAAATGCATGTTACATGTAAAACAGCTGGAACGCTTTTATTTCTTAAGAGACTTTGTTTGTTGTCTAAATTATTTGTGCGTACATATATATATATTGTATGTGTGGTGGTGGCATGATGCATATTTAAAAAGAAGGTTGTGAACACTGGTTTCATACCTTAGTGTGCAGCTTGGCCAGTTGCTTCTCATCCAGATTAGTCTGCTTGTAAACCCTAGTTTTATAACGGAACTAAAAAAAAAACAGGGACAGAAAAAGAGAGGGGGAACAAGGAGTTAATCTCAAAACAGAGGGCCTTTGTCCTCAATTCTCTCAGCTTTTGGCCTAGATCCACAAAACGGGCCCGCAGATTGTAGAGACAAGCTTTATCTGGATTGCGACACAAGCTTTCTACTCTGCTCCACAAAAGACAAGACACGTGAAAGAAGTTTAAAAATGGTTCAGAGCCTCCACTGAGTATGATGTAGCATGAAAAGAAAGTGACTGCTCAGGCTGATAAGAAATTAGCTGGTGTGGGATTTAACAGATCGGGGAAACTACATGGTCCTGTGCTACTCCTCTCACAATTTTGTATGAAATCCCATTAATACACCAAACGGCTCAACGGAGAGATGAAACATTTTTGGATGTGGACAGGAGACGCTGGACACACAATGTGAGTCCACATGCTTGTGATGTTCCTCCACAATGGGAATGCAGCGCTGTATAGTAAGTGCACAGGAGCTCCAATTTGGTGAAGAAGCTGCTGATTATGTATCACAGATACTCAGAAATAGTCGAATTCCCTTCACTATCCTCACAGACTGTCATTGGCTGACATCTCCTCAGCATGCAGTAGATTTATCTCTTTCTGAGACACACAGGGATCAAACAACAACATCTTGAGGACGCACAGGCTGCTTCACATTGTTTTCACTGTTGCAATGTTTCCCTGCACATGTCAGTACAATGCCGGAGTCGTACCTCTAGATACGGCACTCCTTTTTCAAAGGACTGCGGGTACTCTCGGAGGAGCCTCTCCTCTTCCAGGAACTTGGCGTCATGGCCGTCGGTGGCGGGCTGGAACAGGCCGTAGTTCAGCACGTCTCGCAGAGACTCGGTCAGGGAGCACAGCACCTGCTGTTTGGCCTTCCACACGGTGGCATCCGGGTTAAACCTCAGGCATTTCTGCAGGACACACACGGGAAAGCAAGGACTAGTTAGCTAGGATAGCCAGTGTGTCAGGAAACAACAAAAGACCTCATCTTTTGAGCAGAGCTTCTGAACTCCTGTCCAAATAAACGAGAGCCATCTTACAGAGCAGGGAACCTGAAACCAGGAGATATTTTAGCCAAAAATGACAACGCAACAACACACTGTGGAGCTCAGGTCATGTGGCAGAGTGCACTCGAGTTGTCTCACGCTAAACCCTGCAGGACGTCTGAGGAAAGACCAGAAGATGGCAGTGCATGCTGCAGGATGGCATGAAATTTAGAAGGAAAATGCTGCATCCTGAACTGTTTGACTAGAAAACTCTTTTTGTATGTGAATACATTTAATTTTCTTTTAAAAAGTTGTTTTCCACTTCCTTATTTTGCTTTTTTTTTGGTTGCTTTCACATTCATACTGTAGATAGATAGATAGATAGATAGATAGATAGATAGATAGATAGATA
>JABUIW010000046.1:3535291-3604443 GCA_013363375.1 Menidia beryllina | reverse complement strand
CTGATAGATAGATAGATAGATAGATAGATAGATAGATAGATAGATAGATAGATAGATAGATAGATAGATAGATAGATAGATAGATAGATAGATAGATAGATAGATAGATAGATAGATAGATAGATAGAGAGATAGATAGAGAGATAGCCAGAGGTGGGGTGGTCAGCACCACTGTAGCGTGGGCGGTTCCTGGAGGCCTTGGTCAGCAGAAACGATACGGATGTCAGTTCTGTTTCCAGTCGGGTCGTGGATGGCCAGAACATGTTCGGGCTCAGAGGCTCAGTCAGCAAAGTGGAACATAACTCACTGCCCAGATGGCTGACAGACGGTTTTTGGCAGTGCTCGACTCCAGCCCAGCTCTTCCTCTGTGCCTCTCTCACCCCCCCCTCGCCCCGGAGTGCCTGCCGGGATGCTTTCTGACCTTGAGGCAGCAGCAGGCTGATTGGCCCGCGCACGGTCCGGCCAGCTGCAGGGATCACTGCCTCTGACTGCATTACCGCACGCGCTCTCATCTTCTGCCAAACGCTCTTTTCTCACAAATCACTCAGTCTTTGTCCCCTCGTTTTTAATCTCTTTATACGCACAAGCGCGTGCACGCGCACACGCACGCTCGCTGACACGCATTTCTGCGCGCGTCCTGCAGAGACGGAGGCGTGCGCGCGAGGGGCTCCGCGCACAGGAGCAAACGTTACATTTTCTCCAGCTATTTTACTCAGCGGCTCCGTGCCTGTGCACAGCCAACACGGTCACCATGGCAACCGGTTCATTAGCGGAGCAAGCTGCTTGTTGCCATAGAGACATCCCCGTGTTCCCACCAGAGACTGGGGTACTCGGAGGGTGTGCTCGCGCGTCCGCGTGCACGGCTCGAACAGGGTGTTACAGCAGCGTGTCGAAATGGAGGCGAGTAAACGGGAAGGGGCAGTCTCAGAGATTTTGAGCAAAGGGGATAAAGACGTCTGCCTGTTTGTATCAGATTAGGACTCTCTCGTGCACGCACACAAACAGGCACGCACGTGCTGCAGACTGCACTTACAGGACCATTAAGGAGAGCAAGCAAACACACCCAAATCAAATTAAAGCCCCTGCAGGCAAGTGGAAGTTAAGGCTAAATATTCCCACAGTCGGCCATTAAAAAACATTTCAGAGCGCGTGGAGGAAATCATTTCCTTTGCCTTTGGCCTCAGGTGTGTTGGAGTGTTGGAGATTTGTCTGAAGTAGCTGTTATTGATCTGTGTGCGTCCTGGAAAAAAATCACAGCTCCTCCGGCCTCTAAACGAGCAGAAAGTTGGGACTCATTGCTCTTTCTGCTTCGTCTTCGAGTGGGACTTGACTCTGTGCGTGTGCAGACACTGTGGTAGTGTTCTCAGACAGCCGGGCAGCGCCGTGCACCCAGCAGACTCCGGCAGAAGAGCGTTTGGAGCACCCTCTGGTGGGTAAAGACGCGCGTGTGCGCACGTTGTTTCGAGCACAAGTACAATATTGTTCCTGCCCTGCTTGTTGGGAGCCAGAGCAGTCATGACATCACTGCCATTTGTCAGCCTGCAGTGGGTCTGCCAAGTGTGTTCACACATCACCTGCCAGCAAGTTTGTGGAGAGTCGTCTCAGATAAACGTTTGTGGACAGAGATGTTGGCTAAATCCGACTCCCAAAATGAGTCATTTCATGTCTCCTGGGGGACCCTCTCCACTTATGTACCCTGTTTGGCTCATAGGTGGACTCCAAGGCTCCAATACTTTTTCTTTTAGAGGCACATTTCTGTTCCCAAGTAGTAATTGGAAAAAATGACAAGGGCACAACAGCAGGAACTTTGAGGGCCCAGAGACAAGTCTTTGGAGCCCTGAAGGAGAAATGAGGTGCTTTTTTTTCCCGGAAGCTGAAGCAGAAAAGGGCGGGAGAGCGTCCTTATGGTGTATTACAAGCTACCTGATCAGACTGAATCAAAGCACAGCCAACATGTTTGAACTGGACCCTTGATGGACCGAGAGTTGCAAAATCAAAATGTCAACAGAAATGGCTGCATGCCAACGTTATACTTGCAGGAATATTTGAGAACAATATGTAAGTGGGATGTCTTTGAGGCTTTGTTCAGACTGAAGTGTTTAGTTTCCTGTCCTCTGGCTTTCTGAGAAAGAACAGTTTGGTTCCTGACTGTTCGGAGCTTTTTTTTGCTTCACATCTCTGCTGGATATGGCTTCTCCATCTGACCATCAGCAATATAAAATGATAGCAAGAATGCAATCTGTGCTCCTCGTTTAGTCTCTCTCCCGTCTCTGTGACATGTTTACTGGGACTTTTCTGTAATTTTGTTCATTCCAGGTGGCCCGTTTTACAGTTTTCACAGGATTCTTCCAGATTTCAGATGATTGAAATAGAACAGAAAGAGACATGTGTTTGAAACTACCCAAAACCTGACAATTACTTGTCTGACCTGACAATAAGTGCATATAAATGCATGAGAATGCAGATTTCACTTTCAAACAACATTGAGTTTGACATTCAAATCTTAATTCAACATTAAGACCTTCTTTTCCCTTTTGGTTTTATCAGTACTCAGAGGGAAGATTTCTGTCTTGCCTTCTAAAGCTGTGATCACACTTTCCCACTCACAAACACCCACTCACTCTGTCCATGCTGCTCTGTATCTCCCCATGCCTATCTCTGTCTAGTTCTCCATCCTTCTTCCTTCTTTCTGGAACAGCTCTGCCACTTGTCGATGCAGAAATAAGAGACGTTCCTCTCTCCGTCTCCTGCTCTCACTATCTCAACCCCTCTGGCCCTTTTCTGCAGGCCAAGAGCAGGGGGACTCCAAGCCTTTAATGAGATCTTTTGGGAAATAACTCCCACCAAACACACACACTCGCTCACACACATATTACCGTTTAACTTCTTTCTTGTTTCAGTGTCTCACTCCTTCAATTTATTCCCTATTAGGCGCTGGAGCCAGCCCCTTTTCTCACAAGTTCAGATGAAGAGTGGACACATTTCTTGCAAGGATTCCTGTCATCTGCTCTCGGCCCTGCTCAGCCTCCAAAGTCTCCGTCATCTTAGCCTCATTTTCACATGCAGCCCTCGTCGATACTCACATTGTTAGGCTCTCACTTCCTCCACAGACCTGCGGGGCTCTTCCTTTTGTCACCATTCAGCCTCTGCATTGCTTTAGTAAATCTTGGTACACACTGTGTCCTGCACAGCTACTGACTGGCAAATATTAGAAATGGTATTTTACTCCGGCTCTACTTCCACTACTTAGTTTTACTTGTATATTGTCATTTTAAATTGAACGTGCGTCCGCGTCTTTCCAGAGAGCTGCTGGTTTCACGGTCGCAGCTCACGTGGAACGCCAGCGAAAACCCCATTTGCTTCACGCTGTTTAATGCCCCTGTCAGACGTGTGCCAATATCCCCGCGCGTGTCGGAGTTTTTGCAAACTAATAAACCCGCAGCCAGCACCGCCTGGGCCCCCGGCTGGGAGACGGTCGTACCAGGCTCTCCTGACACAGATAGTTGTTGTTGCCGCGCACAAAAGTGAGTTAATGGACCAGAACTTTTTCCATCTTCAGCCATTCGCTGATCAGAGACTGTTGCTGGGATCAAGATGCACAGACTCACACTTCCCATTGACATGTGCCCCTAAGATTTTAGTGTATGAATTATTGGTGTTTGCTAGTTTTTGTGGTTAAACCAGTGAATTTATTTGTGTTGCCTTTAAATCACATGACTAGTTGGATTCACCATCTGGTCAGAAGGCTGTAAAAAGTCTATGTGAAGGTACTCTTTGCAGTGTGTTTGAGTTTATCATTTCCTGGAAACAGTTTTGAATATTGATGACTCATCCTAAACTTACTGGGCTTTCTGCAGCAGGGATAATAGGAATTCTGGCCTTTGCCTGCTGACAATAGATCATATTTCATGGTTGGAAGCTATAGAGACCACTCCGATTAAAAAATAACCGGCGCTTACTTGACACTTGGAAGTAGAGTTAAATGCTTAGATATTGTTTTTCCCTCCCGGTCTGATATGTCAGAAGGTCCTCGACACTTAGAAAAACTAAAATGTCTGTCATGGTGCAGAATCATGTCCTTCATAAGTCTCTGACCTGTTTGTCTTTCTCCTTGTCAGATAAATGCTCCAGCTGGGCTCCTCCTTCACCCACAACGGCACAGATTTCACCGACATGTAGCCATGCCTCAAATTCCCTCATGACAAATATAGTGGACTAATGAATCTTCCACTCCCTCTGTCAGCACGAATGTGGCAGCATTGCAGTCTGCACTGACAGCGGGGTGAGAGGGATGGCTAGAGCAGCTTTATTAGCTGAGTTTTAAAGCAGCAAATGGAAACGGCATTGTGAGGAGAGCGGGTCATTTTCAAAGGTTCTTTATCTGAGCACAGTGTGGAAATGCAAGCAGAACTGAGTCCTTTAATGTCACATAAAACCCAACAATCCACCCAGAACAGGCTGTACAAACTGGGAACGTGTGTTGAGTTTGATTCCCGGGCTTCGTGCCGTCTAGGAAAGAAGCCACGGTTGAAATGTTTGAGACGTCAGCTGTCAGCATCTGCGTTTCAGATCTAATGCTTTGTTGATTTTTTTTTTTTTTTAATCGACACTGATGCTTTTTCTCAGATCATGATTTCAGGCATTCTGTCCTAGAAATTCACTCGGCCTGAAGCTGAAATGTTGGCTGACGTGTGGTACCCTCTGTGGACTTTTCGCATAAACAGCCATATCAGAGTCAATTCGATTCGATCAATCTGGAATCAAAATACACAAAAGGCGTTATTTCAGACGTGCACATCTGAGCTCATTTAAATGAATTCATGACGTTACAGCTCTCTCTTTAAAACTAAATGAACGCAACACTTACCAGCGTTTTGTGTACGTGCATCATCCAAATTAGTGAATTTTCATGCACTTTGTCATTCCACATCCCCCTCCTTCACTTATAGCACAAGAGCTCGTCCCTTGTCTCATTATAGCCCAATTAAGCAGCAATTAAAATGTATTGAGAGTAAATTAGATGACATGTATAACAGACCTAATATGGCAGGAGCACGGAGGCATATCATGGAATCATTAAGACAGAAGTGGGGAAAGGAGGAAAATAAAAGAAGATAAAAGTCGGATTCCCCTGATGTTAAAGACAGAGAGACAAAATTGGGAAAATGGCATGAAAAGGTTGAGCCAAGTCTGGCTAAATGTCAGTAGTGTGGCTGGATTATAACTCCTGTGACCTTAGAAAGTAAGAAGATATGTAATCCAGTTCATGTTAACAGGAAGTGTGTGAGACCACAGTTTAGCTTGTTCATTTGTTGATGTCTGTCTGTACATCTGAGCACAGAGTACAGTTAGGTAAGAAGATTATGTGTCATTATCACCTCACACAATTTGTCTGAATCCTAGTGGTTTGAATTGAAATAACATGCAGCATTCGATGTCTTTAAGGCAATAAAAAATGTCTTAGCGATCATGGGACAGTAGATATTAGGTTAGCTTAATGTTGGTTTGAGCTCCATAATAAGGAGCTGTAAAGAGACCATTACAGACTAACAACTGTGTATTCAAATGCTTTTGGCTTAGCCTGGAACTGTCTTTTGCATCAGCTTTTGCATGTTTAAAGGCAAAATGGTGTTTCTGATGCCAGATCTAAATTTAAAAGCTATGCACATAACCAGTGGCTGGAACAGAAAATCTGAATTACAATCATTTTATACTACCTAACCTTTTGAGTTTAGTAATAGATTAAAACAAGAAATCCTACTGAGCAACGTAATATAATTATAGGTCATTTTCATGGCACAGGCATCATGTTTTCAGTTGGTTTTAGCATGTATTGCTTTTGTCCAGAACCCTGTACTTATTTTTCAGTTATAAAAAACAATTATAAAAACATTGAGTAACTTTAGAGGCTGGGATTTGGAGGCTTTGGGCCCATTTCATACTGTCAGTAAGTAAAAAAAAAAAAAAAAACAACTTTACAAAATCAAGCAAAACTACTTTAAACTACAGGGTACATTTTATTTCTCTGTATTTTTACTTAACCAATTTGATTCATTTCTGCTTCACTTTGTGAAGTTGATTAACTCATGATCCTTGCAGTCTTTTTCTATTTCCGTCTCCATCCATCTAACTTTAGCTCCCTTTTGCTTTCAAACTTCTTCACAACTGTCTTTCATCCACCTCCAATCTACATCTATCTATCTACCTGCATCTCTTTGTATGAGGCAGTTTAGCTCCTTTCTGACCTCAGGCATGAGTGAGCATTCTTCTCCCATCGTTTTATGATTAAACTTTGATGCCAATTTGTTGGAAAAGAGATTGGGTGAATTATTTATGGTTGCATTTTAAAATGCCGAATCAAGCACACTCACACACTGCAAAACACCCATGCACAGATCAATAATAAATCATCCAGCTGCAGCATGAGGGAGGAAGAAATGTCGAATGATGCATTCATGGAGCACTCAGGTGGTAAATATAACATATGAACACATTTACACAGTCCTTTTTTTTGTATTTTCTTTTTTGCTCGTGAATGTAGAATTTAAAAACTCCTAAAACTCAGGTGTATGAACCCAAAAAAAGGCTCATGTGTGGGGAACATGTTCCTTTGTTTGTGAAAACACCAAAGTGGTCTGATTCAGCTTTTGATGAGGAAGATGAGGAATCCTTGTCATTTGGTGTTTTTTCCCCGCAAACACAACAAAACATTCATGGAAGCGCTCTTAGTTCCCTGTATGATGCTTTTCATCACTTCAATATGATTAAAATCATGTGTATGACCACGATTCACCCTAAAATATCTGAGGTATCTGAGACCCGGTGTGTAAAAGGGAGGGGAGACGTCTTGGAGCTGGCAGAGACGGCTGCTGCTGAAGTGGAGCAGAGGGGTGTGCTTTACACGCTGGCAGCTGCCGCTTTCACCCGGGAAGCCCATTTAGACCCACTTCTGATTGAGGCTTTGTGCTGCCATCATATGAGACCAAGTCTGGGAAGTGAGCAACTACAGATTGGTCTGTCGTGATTCTGGACAGCCCTCTAAAATCCAGTCCCGCAGAAAAGGGCTTTTCACTGTTTGCTTTATTGCACCGTATAAAGGCTCTTTTGGAAACATCCACCAAAGCGGCTCTACTGCTCTTCTCCTCGCTTCAGCTTCCCTCTCTTTGACTATCTTTGAACCCTTTCCTGCTCTCAGTGTGTTTAGAACCAAATTCCTCTCATCCAGATGGCTCTTCTATGCATTTTTGTGCTGCCTCTCACACTTCTTCCCTCTTCCTCTCTGAAGCTAGGTCACCTTGAAAGTCTTTTCTCTTTGATAAGTAACTCTGACGACAACTATTTGAGATTCTCTTTGTTTCCCACTGCTGACGGGAGAGAATTGTGTGATCAAAACTTGCAGGAGTTCGACGGCTCTGCGCCTCACAGTCCAAACTGACAGATCGGGATGGTAATGAGAGGATTAGCCTGAGAACAGAGGCACCACCAGGCTCACTTCTAACGCCACACCGCTCAGTTAAGTCCCACGGACCATCTCACACTGGGTTATTTCAGGGGGAGCAATGTTGGACAGAAAACCCGGGTGGGGTCGGTGACTTCCTGTGTGTCACTGTATAAACCTTCCCTTGACTCATAATGGGTCTTTCCCCATCCAACTAATCGGTTTAACTTCTCCTCTGTGATGGGGCCAAACTGGTGTCAGTGGATTGTTTTCTAAGCTTTTGGCCTCTCTTTCACCTGTAGTTATTCAGCCTGTTAGAATTTGGCTGTAATTACTCACTTTAGCATTGTATGCTATCACATGATCTATGTAGAAGACTGATTGTCTTATTCCTTTTAGAACTATAGTTTTGTGTTAAATTATCTGGCTGTAACCATAGATTCTCTTTTTCTGTTTTTTCTCTCTGTTGCTTTAGCCACACGTCATTAGGTCTACACACACACACGCACAAACTTTGTTACCACGTTCCAAGGTTATCTGCATTAATTAGGACCTGGCCTGTTCATGTCAGCGTTAGGGTTAGTAAGTAACTGGCCAATAAGCACTCAGTCGTGTCCAGTATTTTTGAGGGACTGGACACTTGCCCAAGAGACAAATACCCATGAAACACCTAAATAAAACCTAATAAATGTCATATACTTTTGAACTACTCTGGTTTGTTCTCAGGTTTCCAACTAAAGAATTGGTGTTGGTTGAATTGGTTGATGGTGTCTGGGTGTGTGCGTGTACTGGGTGTGGTTGTCTCTGTTTTTGGGTGTGGGCGGCCTTCGGTGGGTGTGCTGTGACCACACTGACCGTTTGCTTTATGTCCGGAATGCCGATGCGGAACACCATCATGGCGATGTGGGTGTCCTCGGACGACATGGAGTTGGCGCTGCGCTCCTTCAGCCTCCTCTGCTGCTGCGGGGGCTGCGGCTGATTGGACGACGGCTGATGAGCGGGTGCCGGGTTGGACGAATAAGGGTTCGAGGTGTGCCCCGGGTTCCCCGGCCTGATATTTCGATCCCCGGCGGGCCGTGCGGCCATTTTGGTGGACTGCCTGTGTCCCTCGCCCCGGCCCATCCGGGGCAGGCCCCCCCGCCTGACCTCCTCCACCATCTCCTCCTCGTCCTCCTCCTCCCCGTCCAGCTCGCCGTTCTCCTCCTCTCTGTCCTCGTCGCGTTCGTCTTCTTCCATTTCCTCTTCCTCTTCTTCCTCCTCCTCCTCCTCGTCTTCCGCCCCGGGGTAGAGGCGTCTGTTGTTTCCCAGCATCCTTTGGTGCTCCTCGTCGCTGGACAGGGGGCTAAACGGCATCGTCATTGCGACAGAGAAGACGGCAACACTGGCGACGCCATCATTCCCAGAGATACACTGCGTGTGAAAAGAAGGAGAGGACATCGTTAGAATACGAGAAGAAAAACGTGGGTTTAGTTTCCCTCGCTGTTTCCAGGTGCCTGGACACGCTGACTCACAAACCCAGGTCTCTATGGGACCAGACCTCGTCCCTTTTGGACATGCATTCCTATCTGACCCTCAGTTCATGATCAAGTGTAATTCACAACGCAGGACGCAGCTGTAGCCTAACGGTTACAGCGGGTGGACCATATGCGGAGCCTCTGCTCGCAAGCGGGCGGCCTGGGTTCGAATATGGCCCTTTCCCGCAGGTCTCCCCCTCTCTATCTCTGCCCCCCTTCCTGTCAAGCTACTTTCATTAAAGGCCACTAGAGCCAAAAAAAAAAGTGTAATTCACAACGCAATTCACAAATCCTCTCATTCTGTTGAATTTGACCTTTCAGACTTTAATCGGACCTAAACCCGAGACTCGTTTTTTACGCAGCTAAAGCTAACGCACGTGAAAGAATTGGGATGATATTTCTGTTCTGAAGCACAACATTAATGACGTCAGATTTATGCAAGAAGACAGAAAAAAAATCCTCTTTGTTGAAAAAAAACAAAAAGAGTTGACACTAACTTGGGTTATCACAAAATAAATATCTGAGAGACCAAAATGTGATGAAGCCATCTGGTAAACTTACTGCTTTTTTCTGAAGAAACATCAAAGTTTGGCTGGGATTTAATTTAGCACATTAATGTTTTTTATTTAAAAAAAAGTTTTCCTCTTTGAATCTTATTACCTTATTAATCTTTTTTATCGTTTAAGTAATTTGGAATTAAATAAGTTGAGCTGCCTGTCGTGTAAATACTTCTTCCTTTAAACACACGTTTGATGATTCACTGCTTTCAGACGAGATCAATTGTGAAACCATTCACAGCAGCTCCAGAGTTCACCAGGGCAGACCTTCTGCTTCTGTTTGTGTGCAGCACAGCCACTCAGAACAGACACTCGTTTCAACGCGGCGTACTACAGCACCAACAGAGCCGGGGAGCCGCCCCGGAGCGGCACTGACTGAGATTACAGATCTGTCCCGGGGGGGTTTTCGCCTGGCTCTGCCTGCCGCTTCAGGATATTCAGCACCACCACCTTCTGGACAGCTCTGCACAGAATCAAACAGCCGACAGCGAGAGGGAGGAGACCCCAAAGCACCGAGGAGGGCCGATCAATGGGCAGAAAGATGGGGGAGGGGGGGTAAGAGATCTGCGGAAAAACCAAGAAACACTAATTTGATCAAATTACACAAATATATTCAAGTAGCTGCAATCACGAGCCACTCTGCTGGATCTGATGCTGCAGACAGATGTGAAATTTTCTCTCAACGCTGATCTGGAAGCCAAGCAAAGGACAAAACTGAACAAATGTGGGTTCTAAACTACGGTTTCTCAACGGAGATGAATTCAACCGGAGAAAAAAACAAGTGCAGAATAATGAGGAGGCTTTTAAATTATAAATGGAGTTCTGTTGTGTACGTATGAGTCATGAGGCAGCTGAGAGGCACGAGGCGACACAGAGCCATGTTGTGATAAAGAAATGTGTGAGACATGTAATGTCGAGGCTTTCCTCAAGGGAGTCGGAGTTGAAAACAGCAGCTGTCCGATTCAACAAGAACCCCGGTGGAGGCTTCAAAAAGGGGTTGGCGGAAGGAAAATACAAGGGAAAAATTAATAGTGTGACCAAACACGTCAAAAGATCCTCACTTTGAGATGTTTACACAGGTTTCAAGAGTTGAGATTTCATTGTTGATGAAAGAAAAGCATCTCCATAAAGGGAGACTATTACACCTTTCTGTAAAACAGGATGCTCCACTCATTTCCTTCACTCAGATATCAGATATTTACTCTGATTTGTGCAGTCAAAGCCACTTTGGTTAATGTCTTTCAGTAGTATATGAACTGTTTTTCTTTAAAAACCTCACTGGAAGCTAAACGGTTAGCTTATTTGATATTTTTTCTGCCAGCACAGTTGATTTACTCTATGCCTGTCTTCACTTTCTTGTCGTTTCTCCTCACACACACACACAAACACAGACTGCAACGCCGACTGTAATGAGAACAGACACCTGTGAAAATATCTTTGGCAGAAACTTTTGGAAGCCAATTAGAAGCCAAAGTTGTGCTGACAGGTCTGAAGAACGATAACAAATCACAAAGCAACATCCTCACATGTTTTAAACCGTGTAGATACGTCTAATTTAGTGATCCAATCATGTGAACAACCATCAAATCTGTAATATTTAGGAACATTACTGAAGATTAGGATAATCGAGCTAGAACAACAGGAAACAATTGTATTTTTGAGGGCTGAAGTGGAAGCATGCAAACACAGAATAACTACCAAGAATGGAAACACTCCAAAAAATATAAACACAATTGAGTATAACCTCTACTCTGGTTATAATTTTCAATTAATTTTACATTTTTTAAATTCACAGGAAAGGTTAAATAGCCTGTTTTTAATGTTGATTATAATCAAAGGGGCCTCTTGTATCAAGCTGTGTTGAAGGAGCTCCACAGGAGAGAAGAAAAAGCAATGAAGTCAAAGCGAACTGGAGACTGAGCGCCGAGGGAGAGTGGGGGGAAGGGGAGGAAAACGTAGCTGGAGACCAAAACGTTTGAGGTCTTAAACGAATGAAAACAAGAGCGAGCACGGAAAGGAAGAGAGGCGGAGAATTCTGCAGAGCTGTCAGAAAATGTGACCAACGAAGAAAGATACCAGCAGAGGACAATGAGGCAAAGGGAAGGGTCCATATTTTTTCAAAGTGTTAAGGAGGGCAGAGAGGGGCTTATGAGACAGCAAGCAGAAAAAAGCAGGCAAAGCTAACATAAAAGCACAGAAGACCTGTTCTCTGTTTGTTTATTCACCTGCTCAATTGGCCATATGAATAATCCCCAGTAATTAGAACACTGGGGATCTTGAATATTGGTACAAAGTGATCATCATCTATCTAACCTTTGTTGGGGACGCTTTGCAGAGTATAAAAAAGACAAATATCAATTGGCCAACCTTCTCTTGTTTAGCCTTTTTGGAAGGGGTTAAGGGTCAGTGGGGGTCCAGTCTAATCTGCACTTGAAGGACTAACTGAAAGCGCCTCTTTGCTTGCCATAGAAATACATCAGGAATTGGGATTAGCCCTGAGAGAGTCACGCCATGCAGGCTAATCGCCACGATTGTGTGGGTTTACACTCATTATGCATGTAAAGAGGCAACCCGCGTTCCCCATCACTGCCTCGTGCTCAGAGTCACCCGGTTCCCACAGAATAAAAGGAAGGTTTGCAGGAAAATGATCAATTTTACTGATATCACCTGAAGGGAAAGATGTGGAAGAAAATGTGGGGATTGTGCAAACATATGTAGATATCTGGAAAAAAAATGGTTAAGACAGTATTTTCAAATATTAATGCAGGCAGTTGAAGGAGGGAAAGTGGAATCGTAAGAGTCAGTAATAATTCATCTGGAGGCCATTACTGTGTGCTCAAAATTATATTCAACTTCATGCAGACTTTGGAGGAAGTCAGAAAATGACAAAAGTTATCTCCGAGCAGCAGATGAGCTTTTTCACATTTCATGGCAGATTCTCCAAAAGCCGCCGGAGCGCTGAAGCATTCGCACCCACCAAAATGAGACATTTTCCCAAAGCCTGTGTAATTAAAGCACTGGTGAGCTTGAATTTTGGTACAAAATGATCATTAATGCCACCTAACCTTTGTTAGGATATCGGAGGGACACTGCAGAGTATAAAAAAGACAAATGTCAAACATAGCGGGACAAAAAGACCAGAGCAGGAGGAAAGGAAAGGGCAGGTGCTGCGATATTGTGTTTCTGCAGAGGAACGTCGAAGGAGGAGAAATGTGAAAACAGAAGTGAGAATGTGCAGGGATGGAGAGCGTGAGGGTGGAGCTGAGTCATGAAACCTCTGCCAAACATGATCTGGTTAAATCTGCCAAGAGAATGAGTCAGTACTGACATCCACTGCTTTTAGACCGGGCCTTTCCCCACATTTTCCAGCCAGATAATTTGCTTTGCTGGTTTCTACAACTCTATTGACGTAGACTCCAGAACGCAATGATGATATTTAGCTAACACAAAGGCCTGTAAGCGGAGCGCCTTGGCTGTTGGTTTTCACAGCTTCATGCTTAAAGATGCCATGGAAAAGCCCCCCGAACCGCACTGTGAGCCTCAGTTTTCTGAGATAATAATCCGAACGGGACCTCTGGCAAGCATTTTTCAATAATGATTCATATTTTCATTGAAGATATTCAAGTGATCCCGAAAGATTCGGCAGACAAAATTAAAGTGAAGCCAAAAGGCTAAAACTGAACTTTAGAAAAAAATCGCTTATTGTCAATTAAGCTGGAACAGGTCAGGAATTATGGGAAATTAGGAGAGAGAAAGTGATAATCAGGTCCCGCGAGGAAAGCCATGACTCACACATAAAAGACCCACATAATGAATTTTCTGCTCGTGGATCATAGTGTGCATCTATCTGAGCGATGATGAAGAGGACGAAGGAGGGAGGACGGAGATACTACTCTCCTGTTTCAGTTTCAAGTCGGATAATTAACCGTTTCTGTGTACTTAACCATTTAAAACTACCCAAACCCAGCTGACTCTCAGCTCACTGAGCAATTAAAAGGGACGGGGAGCAACGTTCAGTTCAGAGTGGTGAACAAAGGCTCCAGTTCAGCTGATTTAGTAACAAGTCAATATGAGGTTTTTCTGCTGCATTTAACAAACGTATTTAGTCTGCTTTACCCATTCAAGTGAGATGCTACAGCGCTTCAACGAGGGAGAGAGCCTGCAGTAATTCAGCTATAGATTCATACTGTAATAATGTAAGTGATGTTATATTTTCCGTGCAGCTTTTTTAGAGTAGAACACAATAGAAATGTCCTTCGCCGTCCCTGATGGGGGACATTCAGGCCTGCCAGCAGCAAAGTGACAGGCAAGCATGTAGATTCACACAAAAGTAAAAAAATATATACAGGGAAAAACTAATAAATGAATAAGAGACCCTCCGGTGAGGGCAAATTTACAACATAAGGATAAATCTGTATGTGAGTGTGTGAGGCCCAGTGATGGAAGGGCACCCCTCCGCTAATGTCAGCTACCAGGATGGATGGATCTTTAAGAGGCTTTCATGTCCTAAAACTTAAAGCAGCGTCTTACCTGTGAAAAAAACAAAAAAGAGAAAGCACACTCTCCATGACAACTGCTGAGAGATTTTACTGAACCAGCAGCATGTCATCTAAAAAAAACAAAAAAGCTCTTTTTTTTTTGTTCTGTTTATCAAGTCTCATTAATAAATGCAACTTGCTAAATGTGTATTCAGAACCTCTTTAGTGTCAATTTGTGGAATTTAAAATACTTCAAATAGTGCAGAAACTGTCATCATGGTCATGTTTAGTAATTAAACTGTGTTGGGTTGCCAAAAAAACAAACAGGAATTAAAGAGGAAGTGGAAGAGCGCTTTTCTGAAGCTCTCTGTGTCTCTTCCACTCCTCAGCGTTCAGGCAGTGGGGGGCGGGGGGGCACCAGCAACAATGATGAGATGCAAATTGTATCTGGATGATAAAAAAGATCTCTGTTAGATCTGCTCTGCCACATCGGGGATGCTGACGGTCTCACAGCACAAAAACAGCTCATTTAAATGTAGCTAAAGACGCCCGATTCATCCAATACTATCAGGGAATAAACTGAATCTTTATAAATCAGTAAAAGGAGATAATGCACCTGCCATTCTCTTCAGGAGCCTGAACTTCAGTTATGAACCTGTAATTATGGCCAGTAATAACAAGTTAGAGACTCATAATTTATTTGAGAGATTCCTGATGAAATCTGCTACTTTTAGCTGATTTAAAAACCCTCTTGTAATGATTTGTCTTTGTTTATCATTATGATTCTTTAATTTGATGCATAATAATGTCTCTTGGATGTCATTGTCCTGATTTTCTGATTTTTACCAGTATTTAACCACATTGCAACCAAATTATTAGGATGCAATAACGCACCAGGAGCTTTCTTTTCTCATTACTCAGCACTGACTTTGGACAATAATACCTGTTTACAGATCTCTCAGAGGTAGGCTGTGGGCTGCAATGAGAGCAGGCGGTCGATTGAGACTAAAAGGCTTTCCTTATTATTCTTCTTGGCTACATGTTGGATTTGGGATTTTTTCTAGACTTGTGTGGGATGAAATGCGCTGGTCATCGTAAAGTACTTTGGCCGTTGATGAAATGCTTCAGTTTGCAGCCCAGTAACCGTTCTCATTGTTGCTGTTCTGACTGATTCCATTTGCATCTTTGCACTGATGTGCCTGGTTTAGAAGATCTGGACCTTTGCAGCTTGGCATGAACATGAATTGCCCGAACAAGCAAACTATAATTAGCTTTATTAATTAGCTTTTTGGGCTCCGGGAGGCCGACTTTGGCTTTTGGCCCCAGTTCCTGTCTGTGCTACGCTAAATTAGCTGATATCTAGCAGTAGCTTCATATTTACTGTCAGACCACGAGTGCAGGATCAATTCTCTAATCCAACTCTTGGCACGCAGTTGAATAAGCTGAACAACTGAAATGTCAAACTATTACTTTGGATGCAGGAGCTTAATTCTAAAATGTGCTTTGATCAATGAGCACTGAACTGAAGTGTTGGGCAGAAAGACCTGAGGTTAGCGTGTGAGTGAGTTTACGGACATCAGGGGATAGAGGACTGTTTGTTTTCTCTGAAGGCAGTTCTCAGTGTAACCCCCCAATTTAGCTCTTGTGTAACCAATTCAGCCGTATTCTCCATTTGACAACTTTCCCATTTATCTTCCCTGTTGGCAGTGTCGCCTTTAACAGCATTTTCCGTTGGGTCTCACATCAGATTCAATGGTGTTACCTACAAATATGTCAGTCTTGTTTTTACGATGCCCTTGTTTGGAGCTGCATTATTCCTGCAAAAAGAGGTTTAACCCTTTTTTTTTCACACCGCTGCATATAGAACACCTCTTTAGGCATCATGTAGTTCCAAAAAAGATCAGCCCACTCATCCTCTTTAGCAGTTAAATGTCTTGAATGTAAAGAATGTGCTTAAGAAATTAGGATAAGAAAATGAAAAGCACCAGAATCTTTTAAATATTCTGAGCTGAAAACTTCTCGTTTTAATATTTTGTAATCTAAGTTTGAAGAGTCTTGAGAATGATGCACTAAAAAAAATGAAATCAAGGGCACTTCTGCGTGATTGTGTAAATATTTTGGGCATAGCTGTCGTGCAGTCATGTGCAGCATAACTTCCATTCAGTGAAACAGGTGGCTGGCAGCTTTGGTTGTAACACACTTCTCAAAGATGAAAGTATTAAAATATTCATGAATGGGGAACAAGTGTGATGAGCCAGATGTCTTTAAGATACGAGGAGGAAGTGGCATGTTTAGCAAATCTATGTTTTGGCAAGAAAACAGACGGATTTGAGCTGTTTGCTGGCATAAAGTGAGCAGGTGTAAATGGAATCCACAGTAATTCTGCCCTAGTCCTGCTCTCACACTCACCTCTACACTTGCACTGGCTCCTGAGCTCAGAAAGTGGGTTATCAGGCAGTGTTTGCTTTTCTACTTGGGAGGTTTTTGTGTGACAGAAGTGAGAGGTAACTTTGCTGATGTCTTGCCACAGTCTTGACCTGGTTCCACCAAACTTCAGTCATTCGACAGACTGTGTGATGCCATCAAAAGACCGAGATCCCACCAGCACAGAGACGTTCAACCTTCCTCCCTCCCTGTCTCTTTATCCCTCCCAAACTTCACATGCTCCGTCTCTCTCTCTTGCTCTCTGTCTCTCTGGTTCACGCTCTCTTTTATGTAGGACATAGTGTGTATATAGAAAGATATTTTCAGTGTCTCGGTCCCCAGGAAATTTCACTGGGAAACTTCCAAAGAACAGATCGCCCCACTTTCCTGCCGCTAAACTGGAACGGCCAATTTCCCTCCCCTCCTTGTTCGACATCTACACACAGAAAGCGCACAAATGGACACAAATTGTCTGCACAGACTGCTCAGTAATTCGGGCGATACAAAATTCAGATTCACGCTGGGCGCAGCCGTCAGTCAGGATGCTGTGAGCTCACGGAGGATGACGGCTAATGCGAATTCATTTCGGCCCTCACGCTCAGCCCGTAAAAGCACTTCTGTGAACAGTGAGGACCCAAAGGCCAGATGAGGGAGACTAAAGCTGCACTTGTTCTGATGGAGCCCTCCTTTGTGCTTTTAAACCGCGGTAAGTGCCGATGGAGGTCCCTGGTTTGATTTGGAAAGGAAAAGAGGACGTACCTCGGCTCCACTGATATCCTCATTATGTCGACAGAGCACAGGTTCAGGACGCCTGCAAAAAGAACACCAGCTGACAGCCCCAAAAAATCATCTGTACGTGACGATAAACTCTCAAATCTGCACCATTAACAGAACTTTGCGTTCTGGTTCACATTTCTGGAAACCAGAAGCACTTGATACCCCAACAATCCTCAACCACTGAGCCGACAACATGCAAAAGAACCAGCATCATCTACCAGAAAAAGCCTTACCCAGGGTTTCTATATTGTTATCATCAAAAGCTGGATTCATTTAAGTATGTAGGAGGTGAGCAAAGCCAATGGGACATCTCTGGCTGGTTGGTGAACTAGCATGGCCCTGCTATCATACAGCATCCATGGGACTGATTCCCAGTGGGGTGGTTCCACTATTGGACTCAGTGGTCAAGTTTTAACAGCAAAACCATTTGGCCAGAGTTTAGAGGCAGCCTGGTAAAGAGTGATGTAGAGCTCCTTTGGCTCAGATGTTTGAATGGTGTGTAGCTATGTTTCTAGCGCTTTGAGCCAAATTAAAATCATGAGTAAGTATCCTCTGATTTGGATATGTGAGAAGAGCCTGCAAAGTCCCACCATTCATTCACAAACCACCGGAAAATCAAAATATCTGGATTTTGATAGCAATCTATCAAAAGGTTCAGGTATGAAAAACTGTTTCACGATCCCAAAAGCAATGCTCCAAGAACCTGTGACCAGGATTTTTGTTCTCACAGGCGATTTTCAGAGGCTTTTACGGTCACATCTGCTCATCGCGGCACATCAAGATGCCTCAGAGGACAGTAGCCAAGGCCTTCATGTCAACAAGAAGCACAGAGATAAAAACTTTCCAAGAAAGCTCACAGACTTCTGCCCGATGCCAAGTCGCTTTTTCAACATCAAAAGCCGGGATTAAAAATCTAGACGCTCGAAGAAGGCCATTAAATCCCACAAAACACATGGGAGAAACAGTTTCTGGCTAGTCTGAGTTTTAGCCGGCTGCCACCCCTCCTGGTGCAGACTGGGATGTTGATCTTTTTGGAGATATTTTGACGCATTGTTGCCTGATGAACTGCACGTTTCCCAGTTTGTCTTCCTATTGATCGCACTGATGTTGGGATGTTCACTTGTCAACTTTTGACAGCCGATAAAGGTCAGACTCAGAGCTGCATCCGCCCCAGCGTCAGCACTTTGACAGTTACTGTGCTCCAAACTGCACATATCTGTTTTGCTTAAATCACAAAGAGTTATCCCTACATTTGCATACTACTGATACATTTTTTGAATGTGGAGAAAAAGGAAGGTCGAAGGTCCCATCTTGTTTTGTTTTGTTTATTCACACTTCAAAATCGCATAAAATAAAAAATGTATGGGTATTATTGCTCTCACAGGGACTTAAAGTGGCTGCTTTTTTGACATAGGATCAACTTCTCAATTAAGATGCGGTTAATTAAAAGGAAAAAGTCTGGCATAGACACTAACACACGCGTCTGTATGCATGTGAATAAGGCCACAGTGTTTGTTAAAGCTTCTCTCCACAGAGGAGATGAGGAAAGTCAATCAGCTCGGGAGCCAGAGAGCTGAGATCACATTCAAATAGCCTGCTAATTAATTAGCTTTATTCATCATTGCCACTAAACCTCGGTGGGACTGCGCGGAATCTGTTCTCGTGTTCTGCTAACAGCAAAGCAGTCCCACAGACTCCGCTGTCTGGTGGAGGAGCTGAAGTGGTTTTTCCACACTCACTCGCTGCTCTTGAGTCTCACTGAAGGCCAAGTTGGGGCTGGTAGTTGGCAGGATCGGGGAAAGTCATGAATAAACAAACCATAACGGGAGTAGCTGTAGGGCGGGAGACTGGCTGAACATATGACGAGCTGTGAAAAATTAAAGATGGATGCTGCTCCACCGCTGAGGGGCACCGAATGAAAGGCTGACCACGTGGCCACCTCCAGGTCTCCCCTTTTTGTTTTTTTACAGGTCGAGTAAAGGATTTGCATCCTCGCGCCACCTTCGGAGCATCCTGCCGGCTTTCTTGCCCACTTTTGTTCTCAGAGCGGCGTCCTTTGAAGCCCCTGTCAGAAAACGCCAACTATCAGCAAAGCGGACGCAGGGCCTGTGATGAGCATGCAGCGCTAACTAAATCTAAAGGCTTTGAAAGGTGGGAGCACCCAGAGAGGGTGTGACAGCAGTGATTCATGCACACTTCTATGCGCTCAAAATGAGACCGAACAAGCAAAAGGCCAAAAGTCTGAAGGACCCGTCCTGGTTGGAAAAAGCCTCGTCAGACCGTGTGAATGGAGGATTTCACTCCCTGCGGTCCAGCAGTGGCTGAATCAGCACTTCCTCTGAGGGGGTCTGCGGTTTCAAGGCTTTTGAGGGGAAAATCTATCCGCTCACGGGGTGAATCCTGCCTGAGAATATCACCTAGTTGGTGTCTTCTGCTTCCTATGATCTGCATTAAAAACAAGTTTCACATCAGTCTCACACCTCAAATGCAAATTTGACATTTTTAAGGCACTGGTGACCTCTTGTTTATTTGCTTTTTCATTTGCATCATGAACAGATTGATTGGAAAAAAATATATTTTGGCTTTTCGAAAAAGACTTGCTCCTTTACATTTGATGCAAACATCTAGAAAAGATTTGCAATCCTCAAAAAAAAATTGTTTTTCAATGTTACAATACAATTACTTTGGCTATTTCATCATCCATGGTACACAATGTGTCCTTTTTAAGACTGTGACAGGCCGCAGCCCCTCCCGGCTCTTTTTCAGGGCTGGTTACGCCTCAGACGGGTGGTCAGTCCAAAACAGAGGAGCAAGGTTTGGAGAAAATGTGTCTTAGCAGCACAGGATTCCAAATAGACATTTTTCTGATTTGGAAATGAATGCATGGGCTCAGAGGCAACTATTTAAAGTATAAACTACACACATTGCTAATGAGGCATAAAATTAGCTGTGCAATGCAATCAAGTCATGATTAAGAGTTATTTGCATGAAATGTGTACGCATTCGTCACCATTTAACATTAGAGATGTTAAAAGTTCACTTGTGAAACAAAATTCGGTGGAAAATGAGAGCCACAGATTATGGAGCAACAGATTTCATCTTTAAGAATTGATAGTTTTTTATATTTTTGAGGAAAAAATAACATTGCTGTTTCAGATAGTATTAAATTGTGTTTTCATGGTTGCTGCACCATGTCTGCCACCAAAATAACCACCTCACGGAAAATAATTGGGTTTTAGTATTTACGAAAATAGTTTAAAGTTTACAATTAGAATTAATACATCATATATTTACCAGTTTGTTAACAAGAAATAAGTTTCATGTTAACATGTTTTAATGTTTTCATGTTTCATGTTTCACTTTCTAATTTGCCTCCATCCATTCCATTCCTTCCTCCACCCATTTAAGCCAACTTCTTTATATTTTAAAAAATATTTTTCATGCTATCCTTTTAATTTGGACAAATTCAAGAACCTTTTTGTTACCAGCTTATGAAGAGACTTGACACCTTACAAGATGTAGAAGTGTGTAACTTTGTCCTTTGGAAGTCTGAAAATGGTTTTGTGAATGGGGGTTGGGGTGTTGCCCCCCTCTCTGAGGCTGCTGACCGTGGGGAGGCTCGGGCTGTCTGATGTCCAGGCGGGCTGGCAGACTGTACTTTATCTCATACATCATCGTCCATTCATGCTGCCACAGCTCCCCTCCACTACTGCTATAAATACTCCCAGCTGTGCTTCCATTATTAATGCAGACGCCCAAACCTTCCCGGGCCCAAAACATTGCCAGTTCATCATCACCCGTGAATTTCCAAAACACCCACCAATGCCTACAAGCGGAGCACGCAAGCACACGCATGACACACTTTTGTCCATGATGAGCTCACTGGAGCAGGAGGAAAGTGAAAAAAGAAATACACCTGAAGACCAAAAAAGTTCTAAACGCCAGCTCAATGGTAAAAAAGTTACCCTCGGAAAAGATTTTAGCACAACAGGGAAGAAGAAGGAATCCTACTGTTTCAGAGGCTGAAACCAGATACACTACAGCTTTTTTTAGTGGTTTCAGGAGATGTGGAGGACATATTCTGTTTTTCTGAGCTAAGCTTTTTTTTTTAGCTTTAGCTGGTAATACACTGACGACAAGGTAACACAAGGCAAAAAATGCCAACTAAACTGCAAAAAGCTTTACTGAATAAGATGGCAATGATATCTCCATGTAGAGTTAAGTGTCTGTAAGTGTTATTGAATCAATAATCAACCACCCGCAAGATCCTTGTTCGATATTTTACACCATTTATGAATATAAACAAGTACATTTGGAGCATTTTAAGTCATTTTGAGAAAAAGCATTCCTCTTTTCTCCTGTAGATTTGGTCATACTGAAGCATTAATGTTAGCGACACCATTAGTCAGAAGCTTGACTGTCACATACTATGCTCACTTTACTTTAAAGATCCCAGACTGCCGCACTGAAAATAAATTGTGGGGCCCATTAATTTATCATAAAGATAATGGAGCTGGCAGGCCCATAAAGCTGATACAGAGGAGTGCTTTCAAGTTCAGATCTCGTCTTTCCCACAGGACCTTAATGCAGCACTACATGGTTGCTGATGCTCATGTTGCTGGCTTCGATTGTGCTCAAACGCACAAACACACACACAAATTGCTCCCCACCCGACCTTCTGCTCATCCCGGGCAGGCCCGGCTCCATGCATCTGCTGAGGCTAAAAATAGAAAATCCACTTTGATGATGCAGCGGTGACTGTTGGGAGGAATGAAACGCTCCCCTGCATCCCTCTCGATGGCGCAATTAGCCCTAATAAACTGAGGGGGAATTCGTAGAAGAGTGTCGGTACTCTGGCCAAAGTTCTCCACCTTCCAGCCTCCCCCTCAAATGACCAACAGCGGAGTTTGTGCAACAGGACAAATGGGACTTGTTTCAGAAGCAGCAAAGTGGAGACAAGTGAGAAACAGAGCGTGCTTTATGAGGAGTGCATGGACAATAACACACCAGTCAGTCTTTTGGTTCATTGCAGTGTCGTTTAAATTTTTTATTTGTGAAGAGAACATCAAACAGCACAAGTTGTATCAGTGTTGGAACTGGTGGTTTGCTGATGTTTAGGTCGAAGCACCACCTCACGCTGCAGTTTTTTCTGTCTGCCTGCACTTCCAACCCTGCCTGATGCCAAATGAGCAGTTGTGGGCTCTGAGAAAGTGTTTAGTGGTTCCATTTTGAATTGGGAACAGCATTAAGAGCCATTTTCTGTAAAATCAATTAGATGATAATCATGTTGTTGCTTTTTTATGACAATTTGGTGCAAATGTAATGCAAAAAAGCTTAAACCATTTTAGTGACTGTCACGCTCTGGAGACAGCTTTATAAAAGAGTTAAAGTTTGATAAGATAAGGTGGAAATGTTTTTCAAGACATCCAAAACGAAAATGCAAAAACAGTAACCTCCTGAGTTTATGAACGGACCCACAACATCTAATTGAAGCTCAGGGTCCATCACTGATCTTTAAGGGTTAGAAAAGTTGCTAATCCCACACATATTCCAAAAACGAGAAGCAAAACAGATTAAATGAGATGCACAGAGATGGAAACGAAGATATCTGAAAAAAAAGTTACTTGCAAAACAATTTAAAAATAAAACAGAAACTACAACACAAAAAGGACAAAAATGAAAACATTTGCACACACAATTAACGAACAAGAGTCAGTACTCCCTGAGAGGGAGATACACATGTATAATTCTACTTTGTAAGTCACTTTGGATAAAAGCATCTGCTAAATGCAAAAACATAAACATAAGATGAGATGCAAAATGGCGCAAAATCAAGGGGAAGACATTAAAAAAGAACAGAGAAGCACAGTGGTCATACAGAGAAATAAAAACTGTACTTTCAGGATGTTTTGTGTCGTGTCGTTGTCCTGTCTGTAATAAACCCGTAATAGCCCGTAATATTGCTGTGCCAGTGGTTCATGCTTTTAGTCAGGGTATTCACACCTGAGTGCTGATGTTCTACTTGTCAAACACAGCACAAAATTTTATTCATGACCGTCACTTCCCTTCAAAGCGAAGTGGGGGCGCCTTATGATGGACAAGTTTCAATTTCAACATCACACCAGGTGAAGAAAAATGTACTGCAAGTAATGACAGCGCCATTGTCTCCACACACCCCGACAGCCTATGAACACCAGACAGAGCCATTACTCCGATACTACAGCCAAATGACTAACGCAAGCCCAACGAGAGCAAGTCTCCGGAAGACGGGCTGATGGAGGTCCACGAAATGAGGAGGGAGAAGGACGAGCCTGAAGTGGGACAAAACGCAGGGGAGACCTGTCTGTCCCAGATCAGCCATTTACCGCCGGCCAGAGATGAGGAAAGAATGAGTGAGGAAGAAAAAGAGGAGAGGAAGGAGGTGGAGAGTAAAAACGAGGTGGCTAAATCTGGAGATGTGAACTATATCCCCCCCCTGAGCAATGCAGCACATTTTGGGGAAAAAAAAGCTGAGCGCCGCTCTCATTCATTCCAGCAAATAAACCAAGATATGAGCTCACAATGGCGACTTTTAGAGATGTTGCTGTGGGAGAAGTAGCTCCGGCAAGTCGTGAGCGCGACAATTACTGAACGGTGCGGTAATCGTTCCTGAGGGCGCAGCAATTAGCCCCCCTCTGCCCCTCTGACCCCCGTCGCAGAGTGCTATGAGCAAACAAGGCTCCACGCGATCAAACTCATTCAGTTGAATCAGTATTCGGACCCTGTTCTCCTCCTGGAGCCGAGTTACGTCAGAATTGTAGCTGGGGGAGCTCCGTCCCCCTCACAGACTCCCCAACTCTGACCTGGCTGACCACCGAGGCTGACCAGAAAATGACTTCCATCAGCATCAGGCAGCATCACGCACCCATCCGTCTCCGCCGGTGGGCTCTGACACTAATTGAACGTGTCCGATATAATATGTTCACGAGATAAATAATCACGTCTGAAAGCAGCGAGCTGGGCCCCGCTGACTCTGATCAACGGCCGCCCGACTCAGCGTGCGGCCACGGCCGGACGTCGCAGAGTTTGAGGGCCCAGGAGGTCGTTCCGGTGGTAGTTTGAAAGTTTGGCTTGACTGGTCCTGCTGCTGGATCGTACTCCGCCGTCCCCACGGCAACGCGTCAGATTCAGGCCTGAGTGGCTGTGACTGTGACTGTGTGTGGGTGATGTCCCCGTTTGTCATCGTCCTGAGAAAAGCAACCAGCAGACAAACAGCTCTGTCTCACACCTCCGGACGCCTCCGGCCCCCCGCGGTCCGACCCCGGCATCAGCACGCCCAAAGCCGGATCGCCACCAAGTGCCACACTCAGCCACACAGATGCCCCCGCCCATTCATTTTCAAAGCCCACTTCATCCAACTCAAGGCTGCAGGGGTAGGGGGTGGAGGTGGGGGGGGGTATCTCAGCTGCCCATGGGCCGCTGGCCAATCCGGGGCCGCACAGAATCGAAAAACCACAAACTCCCACACTCACCGGGGGGGGGGGGGGGGCCGTGTTCGGCAAAGACAAAGGCTTCTATAGATAGACTAAACAGAGGTAGTGACAGTGACAGAAGAAGTGCAAACACATGTTCCCTGCTGGGGGGGGTGACCCTTTCCTTGTAGGTGAAAGGCAGTCAAGTGGGAGGAGGACAACAGTTCCAAGCACCCGGCCCTGAACTGAACTCAGCTCCTATTTAATGCATGCACAAAGAAAAAAAAAAGAAAAAAGAAAAAGCTAGATTTTTAAGGCTAATGGGCATCTGAGTGTGTGTTCATTCAGGCGTACTCTGCCTTTTACACATTACATTTAACATGTCCAGGGAGCCAAGAGAGGGATTTTCTGGGTTATTTCATGCAGTGGTTAGTCCCTTTAATGTGAACACTGAGCAGTGGGCTGCTCTGTGCACCAGATCATCAGTAATTCTTGACAGGCATGCAAATGTATGTGGGTGGGATCATCAGTTTAACACAGGGAAAAATAAAGAGCAGACAAGTAACAATCTCCTACATCTGCCTGCTTGTCGTCAATATCTCTTTGCTTTTGCTTCAGCAAATCTGTGTCCGTTCACCAAAGCTTTTGTTTAGTTTTTCTTTGACCACTTTCCTGGACAGATCAATCGTGGGCTTGAATGAAGAAGTAATCCACTGCCAAACGCTGCTCAGTTTTCATCCCTGATGGCTGCGACTTTTCTCTTTTTTTCTCATTTCACCTCCCGGGTATTTGTGCGCCAGCTCCCTTTTTCGTTTAAAAAAGCTGGTATTTTTTCGATGCAATGACAGCCATGTGACAGAGGAATGAATGTTTCACATCAATGCAGTAAACTTGAACATGCAAAAGCCTCCTCCCACCTCCTGCTGCACACACACACACAGACACACACCCCCCGCTGACTCCTCCACTATCGCTCGACAAACATGAAATCACACTCTGCCGCTCTGCCCTGCGCCTTCCTCCGCTTCCATGCATGTCAGCCAAGAAAAAGAGAGAGAAGAAAAGACAGAAAACATTCTTACTGTCTTCTACAATCCCTGATGAAATACTGAAATCCCTCCACTGGAAAAAAGGGGACCAGAAGTAGAAAAAGAGAGGAGGGGGGAGCCCAGCGGTTGCCAGTTGCGGAGGAATAAGGAGTGAGAGGGGGACGAGCTGGAAAACGGGATGGAAAAGGAGGGAAAAAAAGGAGAGACAATCACAGCAGCGACAATAAAGAGCCTCCACCGCAAGAAATCAGAAGGTGTCCGGCGTTCAGGGATTGAGCATTATCCTCGACTCCCAGACTGTCCTCCAACAGCTCTAGCTCTGTAGTAACACTTCTATCTCTTTGGTCCGGCAATCTCCCCATCCTTCGCTCGATGTCCTCCCCTCCTCCCTCCCTCCCTCCCTCCCTCCCTCCCTCCCTCCAGCTCCCTCTCTCTCCTTATACTGGTTGGTCGGTTCTGTTTCTCACCCTCCTCCCTCACCTCTCTGTCTTCCTCCAGCTCTCCCTCCTCCATCATTACCCAGATACAGGGCATACCCCTCCTTCCTTCTATCTGTCTGTCCCCTCTCTCCACCTCTCCCCCGTGTCTTTGATGTTTTAGAGTTGGACTAAGCAGTGGACAGAATCAGGATTTTCTTTTTTTGTGTGTGTGTGTCTTCTCACATAGAGGAATCCACCCGATGGTGCAGGGACTCACACACGCCAACCGCTCACCCAGAAACGCACAAAGGATCATTAGGCAATCACCGTGCAAAATCAAATACAAAACCAAATGAATCAATTAGAGAAAGAATCCCCCAGAATCCAGCGGTTGTATCCACATCTGCAGCAGAGCTCCCGTCATGTGTGTTCTCACGCCCACAGAAATATGAATAAAGAATGAACGAGACATGTGTGAGAGGGTGAGGAGCAATGCTGCAATGCTTATTATCATACGGTGAAGGAGAGGACTGTGGGTGGGGGGGAAGGAGCTTTCTGCAGCCGAGCTGAATGAAGCCGCAATTAGAAATCAAGAAGTAGCCAAACGGCAGTGAGAGGAGCATGTCAGACTCACTCTGAGGAGCTCACGCCCCTCCAACAGACCGGAGCCGGGCCGGGAGAGGGAGTTACACCGGTAGTGTGTGTGAGTGCATTATCACAGAGATAAACTGAGACTTGTCAACTGTCAGGTCTCCCTTTTTTCCAACAAGTCTGACAGAAGTCTGCTGCTTGATACGGAAAAAACAAACAGTCAATGAAAAACCACAGATAGTTTGAAAGGTTTTTGGACCTTTTTCTGCATTTTTTAGGCTTTTCCATCACCTTCTTCAGCGCTCAGCCTGAATTATGGTGTTTTCCACTCCATTTAAATCCGACAGGCTGTCCTGTGAATGGAATATGACATAAAGGCAGCGTTTTTTCTCTCCTCCGTTGTTGGGAAAATTGGGAGTATCTTCTTTAGGTTCTATTGAAACCGCTCTTATGAGGCTTTTTCCGACCAGAAGGAGCTTGAAAAGTGGCCTTTTGTTTTTACAAATCCACAAACGTTTGAATGCATTCAGCTGAATTAACAGTCTGCTGCTTAATTCCTGACTGAATAGGGCATCTAAGTATAGCACACAAATGGGGATTGCGTGATGAAATGAGTGAAGCAAATGCGGTGGCATGGTGTCTCAGGAACTGCAGCGAAAGGCAGGAAAACCCTCACATCTCTCACAAGTGGAACTAACGACTACAGGATCCACTGACGTGACATTACGGGGAATCCGCTGAGAGCTCACGCTCTCGCAGTTGATTCACACAGGGGGTGAAGCTTGGCTCCATCCGGTCTGCCCTCCTCATGCCCTGGATCGGGACCCTGACTGAATCAGAGTCAAACTGGCTGAGGGTTGGACAGATTCATCAAAACGACTATGGCCGGGACCAGCAGCCAGCAGAGCTGCCTCAACAGCAGCCAGTCAGACTTAATAAAGAAAGATAGCCATAATAATCATAAGAGCAATATCCCATCTTGTGCGGCTGACATTTTTATTCAACCCCCTCTGTCAGACACACGGGGCTTTGTGACTGTCATCATTTACACTAATGCACTAACACTTCAGCCAGCAGCCTGTGCCACCTGTCACCTGGGAAATAACGTGCAATGTTTGTCCACCCCTCCAAATTTCCCTTTTCTCCGTCTCTGAGCTTGCTTCCGAGGGGCCAGAAACCATTTGCATTTCCCGGCGGCCTCCCAGTTGATGGTGATCGTGGTTCTGGTGATGCACGCTCGCACAAAATCCTCCTGCAAGTTGACTCAGTCAGCCATTTTGCAGGGCTCCAGCTGAATGGCAGGGCTCATATCCCACGACAGATTATAATCCCCAGACGCCCGAACACAGGGAACATGGTGTCACGTGTCCGCGTGCCCTGCTGCCATGGTTTAATGGACTTGTGATGTACACTAAAGGAAGCTGAGAGCGGCGATGAATAAAGAAAAAGGCAGAAAGATGGAGACAGAGCAAAGATGTCTTCTTCTTGTACTATACAGCATTTATTTGTAGCTTTTAACAGATGGCAATACTTTATTCATTTACATAAACCATTTGATATTTTATTTAACAGTAACACTTGTTCTTGAATTATTTTTAGACTTCACTTTTTCACTAAAAATACTCTTATTTCTCCAGATTGCTCATGTTAAGGATAAAACCTAATCTAAAAGGTTAATTTTCCATTTAATGGGTTCTCATTTCCAGCAAATACATTTAGTAAAGTTGACCTATGCTTCCTAATTCAACCTTTTTAACGAAATATGTGTAAAACTAGCTTCGACTTGACTTTACTCACATGGATGCATCAATATTGACAGTAAAATACAGTTAATAATGATTTAAGATCTGGATCTTTTGCTGCTGCCAGTCAGTTGCATAAATGTGTTCAGAGGAACAGTTTTCACATCAATAATTCCTCTCCTCCCTCTGCCCAACTCAACAGTACTATCATCAAAACCCCCCGTTCCGTCACTACTGTAATAATAATCTCCGTCTTTCTTTCTCCGTCCTCATTAGGAAAAATATGTTACACTTGGCAACAGAAATAGCTGCTTGGCTGGTTGTGAGAGCTGGAAAGAAAGGCAGAAGTGGGTCACATGCTGTAAGAGAGGAGAGGATTGAAGAGAAGAATGCTGGTTGTGAGATGAAAGAGCAGGTGGAGAGAGGACAGAACGCTCTAAACCGGGGAGACCAACACTTGCCCTGAGCTTTGAAATTAACCAAATGAATATTTCAGAACAGGAAGAGAACAAAGACACGAACAAAGCGCAAAAAAAAAGACAGTATGAGACATTTTCTCTGCAGCTCGGATCGTACCTTTTTCCTGTGGTGAGCACCAACTAGCATCCTTATAGAGCAGAACAGGTGTCAGGTCAAAGGTCAGGTTCGGAAACAGAAAGATTACCCAGTATGCTAGCAAAAGTAGAACCTAATCAGTACAGCCCATTCCAGAGAGACTTTATATGGTTAGACCGTTTGTGTATTTCAGAGTGAAATACACTCATTACACTCATTTAAAACTCATTAGAAAGTATCTGATCGTGATCTGAAACACAGATGTAAATTCATTGATGAGTGAGAGAAAATTGAGGAAGCTTTCCTTTTTGCTGGAAAAAACAGAGCTAAGTATGCACACGTTTAGCTGCAATTTCCACTGAGGTACTTCAAGAAAACAGGAAGACAGAAATACAAAAAAAAATTGTGTCTTTAATGATATAGACTACATTTGTACATTTCTACAGCAGATGTCCAGTAAGACGAACAGCCAATTAGAAAAAAAAGCTAGTTTTATCTGCAACAATCAAAGAAAATGGATAAGATGTCAACAGACTTGTAAATTAAATACTCAATGTAAATATTTAATTTTGTCCCATTAAATAATAGTAATAAAAAACATTGAATAGTCTGAACAATCAATGTGAAATATAAATTACATCAAAGCACCTTTTCAAGAGTGAGGATATTAAAATAAATAATTGGCCTTTCCATATCAAGACAGTACATCTTTGTGGTAGTAATGTAAGGCTGTGCAGCGCCACCGAACACTGCAGCAGAACGCTCCCGTGACCTCCACAATCTACAGCAAATCTCTCCCGTTACAATATAAAACACCTGCAAACGCTGCGTTTGCAACGACAAAAGACGATTAAACTACTGCACGCTGTATCCTTCTGTTTTTTCCTTGGGAACAAAATAAACACAAATAGAACAGATTTATTACATGAGAAGATTGTCACACTGCTGATGCAACAAGGTAATGTCGAAAGATTTCTCTTAGTCTGCCAGCCGGGAGAAAATGCAATACAAACACCTCTTGATGCATCCTCCCCTAAATATTGCTTTTTTTCCCCTCCCTCAAACGTGTTTGTCCAGTCAGAATGTCCGCGAGTGTCGTTTCACGTGGAGAAGCCTTTTAACTGTACACTGTTCATGCACGAGCCTTTCATTTATGCGTGGATGAGTAATGGAAGAGAACAGTCATGTGATCGGCCACGACATGTTTTGATCCCTAGTTTCTGCCAGTCAACTGCATGCACACACACGCACACAAACGTGAGAAAAGAGCTTAAGGTGAGTATAAAAAAATGAGGGTAGATATTGTTTTTAAAAGTCACAAGAATATCAAAGACTGAGGCACAAAGCTGCCTGTTTACCTCCCACCTAAACGAGTACCAGCAAAGGATGGTGGAGCCTTCTGTCTACTACCATATATGGTATAGAAAAATCATACATCTATGTTACAGTACAGTCAGAGGGGCCCGACGTAAGCAGAGTAGGTTCACAAATATAGTTAATGCTTTCTGTTCTCCATATATCCGAAATTTGGTTTTCTACGCAAATTGTAGTGGACTTTGTTTTTAGTAGTAATTAGTAATTAAACACTGAAAAAGCCTGCTCTACACAAAACTCTGTACAATTCATTTGCACATCAACAGTTCATCAAAATTAGGTTTAAAAAAATGTCACTCGACCTGCAACCGTTTACAAAAACCGTTTTTAGTGGCGGATACTGGATGATCCCCGCTGAATATAAACTTTAGATCCAGTGGCGTCTGCTCAATCCGAGTACTGAAGATCCAAGTCGACTGTACCGTCGGTCACCACTAACCTCACCCTCTTGGGTTTGGTGGCCCCCATGGAGTGGGAGGTGGTGGCTGGTCCGTAGTGGGGGGGGCCCTGATGCTCCCCGGGCTGGCACTGCTGCTGCATGTCCTTCCTGCAGTGCTCATCCTGACCCCGGAGCCCCGAGAACCCGCCCAGAGACGCTGGGTTGGGCAGCTGGGGTCCGCAGGGCTCGAGGACCAGGCGTCCTTGAGTGCCCGACGGCTCCATCAGGCAATGGTAGGTGTAGTTTGCCGAGCCGAATCCCGAGTACCCGTCGACACCGTCCCTGAGGCCGAGGGTCAAGGAATGGTCTCCGCTGAAGTTCAGCACGTAGGGCGGACCCTGATAGCCACACGGGAAGGAAGCTGAGGAGGTGGAGGACTGACTCTTGTTTGCTGGTGCTGGTGTCCCCGGGGGTGTGCTGTGGACCACTTGGGGGCTGCTGTGCTGAGACACCGGCGAGAGGGAGGAGCCGAAGCTGAAGTCAAAGGGGTCCTGCTGAGCGTAACACGGCTGGTGTTTGTCAGAGGCCGACAGAGTGGGCTTGTCCTGTTTCCCTGCCTTATCCTGCGGGGACGGGTACCCGTCCGAGCTTTTGCTGGGAAAAAAGAAGGGTCTTGGCATGCCAGAAAAGTTCTTGTACATCATGACGCTTTCGCCGCCGTCCTGCTTATCGGAGGACATCTTGCCTTTGTAGAAAGATTGTGAAACAGAAGAGTTAGGTTTGTTGAATTGAATGTTGGACCTCAGATTGTTGGAGGAGCCAAAGTGGCCGATGTCCTTCCCAAAGCCATGAACGGGAACGCTGGTCTTTTCGTGGCCGTCTGCATTAAACCTCTGACACTGCGGAGTCTTCTCGATAGCGCTCGGCTTTGCACCGAATGTCCGGGGCGTGACCGTCGGGTCGCCGGCGGCAACGGCGTCCTTACAAGGTGCGCTATACAAGTTCTGACTCTGGTTCCCCCCCTGAAACTTGAGAACCCTGTGGATAACTGTGGAGGGCTTCTCCTGAAAGTTGAACGGACTGTCGGAGGGGTTGGGATTTTTTACTGAGAAGAGCTGAGGAGAGAGGAATCTGTTGGCCATTTGGGAGGAGACTCCTCTAACAGTGCTTGCCTGACTACTGAGAAAAGAAGGCGGTTTAGCTGGAATGGTCATGCGGTGGAAAGGGCCCTGGGTTTTGAGGTTAGTCTGGAGTTTTGACTGGCTGGTAATGGGCTTAAAAGTGACGGTGGGTTGGGTTAATGTAACAGGATTCTGAGACGTAACTGAAGACGATGTTGTGCCAAACACTCGAGGCTTGCTGGCAGGAAAGGACTGGGATCTGAAGTCTTCTTTGGACAGCCTTGTTCCTAGATTTCTGCCCAGAAACCGATCCTTAGCCATCAAGTCAGCGCTCCCCACAGCAGAGAAACTAAAGCCGGGGATGGGTGGGTTCCCATCTTTTGGGGTATCCTTCACTTCACATTGCGCAGGAACAGAATCGCCTTTGGAGGAAATGAGACCCGGGAAGAACTGCAGATCTTCACTAGTGAAGTTGTCCTCGGGGCTAGGAGGGCCGAGGTATGGCGTTTCGGTGGCCCAGGTGTCGGACGGGCTGTGGGAGAGGGGGCTGCTGAAAGGATCGGTGGGCGGATCCAGCGAACAGAGATCCGAGGGAGAAGACGGGAGGATGTTCTGGGGCTGGTAATACCCCTCGAAGCTGAGACACTGAAAGTCCAGGATGTCGTCGCAGCAGTTGCTGAAGCTGGGCTCGTCGGACAGCATGTTATCCGCCGTGGTGAATGGAGGCGACTCCGACGGGGGCTGGATGACAGAATTAGCAGCACTGGCTGTGGGCTTTTCCAGCGTCTGAGAGGAGCACAGGCCTTCAGAGAGCCTGGAGAGACTGTTATCAATTTGTTGAAGTGTGTGACTAAGGCAAGTGGTGGGTGTTTCCACGGGCCCACACTTGCGCATTCTGTCCATTTTGTGCCTCTGCTTCCTTCCTCCGCTGTTCATCTCTGACCTCTCAGGGATTCTATCTGATATAACTTCGGCTTTGTTGTCATTAAGGGGGGACGACAGCGACAGTGGCGACAGAGACAGAGAAAATGGCGGTGGCTCTTGTTTAAGAGAGGCTGAGTTGTTCAGTCTCTGAGTGGACGAGAGCTCTTTGAATGTGCTAAAATCACTGCACACTTTCTTTTGTTTCCCTAAAACGTGGCCCTTAATCTCTCTCTTTATATCTATTTTTAGCTCCGGCTGGAGGAGCTCCTCTTTGCTGTCCACCTCCCAAATGTCCTCCGTCTTCCTCCTTAGTTTTATCACCGGTAACGGAAGCCCATTTGAATCCAGTCCTGGCTCCAGTTTATGTTGCGATCCACCTTCAAACAAGCAGCAGTTATTTAGAAAGCGATCCTCAGTTTTGGTCGGGGGCCCTCTGGACGACACCTTCTCACTGGCACCATTCTGACTCAGTTGCTGGGCTCCACACAGAGGCGGCCCGTCGACTTTCTCTTTCGTTTCTGCTTTGCCGACGCTGGAGTCGCTCGGTCCGCGAACCCCTTTAACATTGTCCTGGGCTTTGTCTGTTTTCGCCTCAGCGGAGGGCAGGACCGCCTGCTTCTCGTTCCTCCTCTCTCCTCTGCGCTTCAGGCGACGCAGTCGGCTCAGTGACTTCTTGCTGGCGTGAACGTGAGCCTGAGCCGCCTCCATCTCCATGTTTAAAATGGAGACGGAATCCATGATGGCCTTGAAGGGGTCACACGACGCCGTATCGTCCCCCTTTTCTGTTTTCAACGCTATGCTTTCGCTTTGCATTTCCCACACTTTCCCTCGTCTCCTCTTGAGACGGAACTTGAAGTCCAGGCCCGGCTTGGTGTCCTCTGAGCCGCTCTGCTCGGAGGTGGGCGCTTCCCCCTCGCCGTTTGGACGTAGACTCTTCTCACCCTGTGGGTGGGTGTTCTCAGGATCCTCCAGCTGGTTGCTCTCCGCGGGTTCCTTGCTGAGTCGTGTCTGAGCCTGACCGTCATCTTCATCTAGTCTCTCCGATTTACCGATCCACTGATGGGCCGGCTGGGCTTCGCTGGCCCTGGAGCGAAGCACTCTGCTACAAGAGGATGGTCTGGGGATCCTTTTGGGCGTCATCTTCTGGACTTCTGCTTTGACTCTGGTTCTGCACTCCCTCCTGGCCCTGCCGCTCTCCCCCGAGCAGGGGCTGGGCTCCAGCCCCGTCTCCGGGGCGGAGCTCCGCTCGGGGGCCTTCGCGGACGCCTGACCTGCCGAGGGGTTCTGGGTTTGCTCGTTCGTTTCCACGGAGCTGCGAAAGGTGCGTTTCTTCAGAGGTATGTTGGACTGCGTGTGCGGCGGTGGGTTGAGGTCCGGCTGAGCTTTTGCAGGCGTGGCCGACCTGTGAGGTAGTGGGTTGGGGCAGCCGGAGAGACGCTCGTTGTGCTTCTGCGGGGACGGGCGCTGCAAAGCCGTCTCGCACAGTTCTGCTCCGAGTAAAACGGGAGCGTCTCGGCCCAGCTGGCCCCTGGTGCTTTGCTTATTGTCTGCCTTTGTTTTGCTTGCTCCGGGCTGGATCTTTCGTTCTCTCAAAACCCTCCTCGGCTCTGAGGGAAGGCACCTGCCTCCGTTTATTTCATCCTGCTCCTCAGCACCCTGCACTTCTTTAGAGACCGCGGTAAAAAACTCACTGCCCACCAGATCTCCCTGCAACCTCTTGTCTATTAGAGATTTATCCTTTCTTAGGATGTCAGAGAGGAGGACTTTAGCCTGTTTTATAACAACATCGTCTTCGGGTTTACTAACTGGCTGTTTCCTCAAACTTCTCTTCAACTGTCCTGGTACTCTCGAAACTCCTTCATACTCCTGCACGTCCTTGCCTGCATCCCCAGCACAGGGGATTTCGTTTTCTCCACTCGACACTTCACATTCAGACCCTTTCACCTCCACACTCCTCTGACTTTTACCTTCCGCAGCAGCCCTTCTGTCTGTCTGTCCTCTACTTCTGTCGTTTAAATCGCAGCTTTTCTCCTCTGCTGACAAACTTTGGATCTCAATAACCTTGTCGGGCCTCTTTTTCTCGTCGGGGTACAAATCTCTCACAATCTCAGCTGCAAGCTCCTTCCTTTCATCTCTGGCCTTGAAAAACATTTCCCTGACTCCTCTGTTGCCTTCGGCTGTCAGGGCGTCTGACCTGGAGACGCGTTTTTCTGTGGGCTCGGCCGCCGCGGCGCCGGGCTGGCCCTTCCCTTTGGCCGCGGCCCTCCTGGGCCGGTCTTCGCCGCCGGCTCTGGCCTCGGCGCCGTGTGGCACCGATAGCCGGGTCAGATTAACCGTGATGTATTGCTTCAGACAAATGATTGGGTTGACCGCCGCCGCCTTCTTGCAGACGTCTGCCGGGGCGGAGGCCGCCCTGGTCCTGCACGGCGCCGCTGTGCAGGGCTCGCCGCCGTCCGCCACGGCTCTGTCCGCCTTCTCCTTTGTGCTCCTGGACTCCTCCTCTCGCTGCTGTGGGCCCTGAACCGTGCTCCTTCCTCTCAGGGAGGTCCTGATGTGAACCTTCTGCATGCCCACCACTTTGACGGGCTTCCCGCTGAGGCCTGCCGGTTTGCTCCTCTGGTTCAGGGACATGGAGGAATTTAGCGTGAAAGGCCTCAGGTTCAGGGCGGCCTTTTCGTCCGCCGGCCTGCGCGGCCTAAGTCCGTTTTGCCTCGGCTTCAGGTCCTCCAGCTGAAGCAGCAGCGCCCGCTCTTTGCTTCTGGGATCCTTACAGTTGAGCAAAAACTCCAGCGAGTGGCGCCGCACTTTGATCCGGAGCTCCTTCAGAGTGACCCGGGACAGAGGCGGAAGCGTTCGTTGCTGCCTGGCGGCGGAGGACTTCAGTGGGCGCTTCCTGGACTCTCGCTGCTTCGCTCGCCTCCACTTTTTTGTCTCATTCAGCTTTTTGTTCTTCAGTGCGTTCCTCCTCATCTGCTGGGTGAAGGAGTTCCTGGACGGGATGGCTATCGGAGAGAGACAAAAGCAGTGTTCATTCAGCAGTCGGAGGACCAAAAGGGAAATTAATTTACGTCACAGCAGCAGCAGGAAACACTACAACCGCTTCCATTCTTACATTTACACACACCAAGTCAAACGAGAGCCTCAGACTCGGAAAAATAGTTGGAAGATAAAAAAGAGAGAAAAGCTGCTTAATGCGTGTGAAGATAAACTGTCGTCTTCCAGGGAAATAATTCAACCCCCTTCATTATTATACCTGCAGGCTCACTCATGCAAAGCAGCAAAACCACAGTAAACAGAAAATGACTATGTGTATGAAGCACTTTTCCAGCCTGGCTGACCACTCCACTGACCACATAACACTCTGATGGGCTGCAACGCCTTGCTCAAGAACACTTAGCACCGGGAAGCTGAGAGCTGAACCAGCGACTTTTCGGTCTGTGTAATGCTCTGTCATTGTTATACTTTCACTTATAACATTTAAAATGTTAAAAAATCTGAATTATATTCGGCTATTTGTGACATGCTGATCCCTCTCGAACCCCAAAGAAGGAAAGCCACTTTGGAAGAAAACAGAAGACTTCAATAAGCTCCAGTAGTCTGTGTGGTAATCTCTTCAGGAGGAAAAATTGATTTGAACGATCAGTCTTTAAAGAGTAAGTCGAATTTTCGGTCATGATATTTTCAGTTTTTCAATTTGATCAATCGATAGAGAACATCCCGAATTTCACAGAGTTGTCCTTTAAATTAGGGCTGAAAAGATAAGTGAAAGTCAAAATAAATTTGGCTGGAAAAAGCCGTTACCTTTAAAGAGTCCAGGTGTTATTGGCCGGGAAGCAAAGTGACCTTTCTCTCTGTGCTGACGGAGATACCGCTCTCTCAGACGGTACTTTTGGCCCACGGGGTCCTTTGTCTCCTCGCAGTCGGGCTGCTTCCCCCTGTGCCTGAAGTGGCCCTCTCCTTTCCTGACGAGGGGTTAAAAACAGCTCAATGAAATGTGGAGCATACGTGCACGTTCGGGCTTTTTCCCTGTGTTTTAGGAGTTATAGCGGCAGCCACACAGACGCCGCCTGCTGAGCCGAGGGACACACCTTTCACAGGTGCAGCATTCGCACATTTCGTTGCCTTCTCCGAAAAAGCTGGCGCCATAGTAACAGGTGATCTCCTCCCCAGGTGAGATGGGTCGAATAACTTCAACACAAGCAACATTTTTCTCACCAGGGACGAACTGTGCAGGTGCAAAAGGTGAGAAAACAGCATTAGACAAAGGATGGCTTCCCCCACGGGAGGCAGCAACAAAGCAGCCAGAAAACAGAAGAATATTGCCAATCTGCGCCCAGATGCCACTTCCCACATTCAAAATGTCACTAAATAATGACAGCGTCATGAAATTGTTTTTCAGAGCGTAAATGATCAGTGCAGATTACCTTGCTGTTGGGCTTGCAGTCTTCATCCCAGAAAGTCAGGAAAAAGAAACAGAGACAATATTTAGGGTCGTTAATACAATCACTGCAACACACAAAGTACTGTTTGGAAAGGACTGTTTAGAAAGTAAGCAAAAGCTCAAAGGCTAAACTGATTAGTCGTGCAGTATAAGTCGGAAAAACAAAGGGTGGATTTTTTTTAAAAATCAGTGAATGTGTAAATCGGACCAGAGCTGTTGCTCAGACTGATAAAATGTGAACGTCTGAATTTGACATTAAGAGACAAGCTGAGGTTCAATAGATGCAATAGACCGCTTTTCAGGAGAAGCTGCATGTATTCTGCTAAATAATCCATGACAGACGAGTGTTTGCTGTAAACTGTACATCACGCCCATTCATGAGCAGAATCCATCAAACTCACTAATGAACTCAGCTATGAAGCTGACATCATTAGTCGATGGAATCTCTCACTGTGATGCACAGAAGTGACTGGGTGGCAATTTAGGGCTCTTTAAAAAAGGTCAAAGAAATGATCCCCCGTGAAGGAAAAACACGCCTCGCATTCAAAACAAATTCTGAGGTGAGTGCCTGGTTTGTCAAACAGTCAGTAAGAGATGGAATCAGTAGACTCTGTTGTGTGCTCCAGTTGTGTCAGGAATTTGACAAAATCAGTGAGCCCATAAGGGGATGTTTTAACTAGGCTTGTCCCAATCCGGTATTTGGATCGGATCGGTCAGCGATTTATGCAAAAAACTGCGTATCGGCCGGCAGGAGAAAATGCATATCCAGACTCCAGATCCAGTTTTTTGTTAAGTCTGATCCCACAGGAGCATTAGCATTAGCATCTCTAACCCACAGGTCTGTGTCCTAACCATTAAGTTGTTATCACGAGTATATCCCTGTTCAACATGAGTCTGACAACTAAGTAAGTAGTCTAAATAACTTTAAACTTTAATACATGCCCTGATAGGCCAGGATTGGTATCGGCCGGTATCGGATCACAAGTGCAAATACAATATCGGTATCGGGCCGGATGTGAAAAAAGCTGGATCGGGACATCCCTAGTTTCAACTGAACAGTGTACAGAGAGAACAGCGAGAGGCAGCGAGCGCCAGTCCGGCCTCCGTCCAGTCTTTGGCAGCAATTAAAGGCGCTGACCGTGGTTGATGAAGGCGGCGGGCCCCAGCCAGAGCTGGGCGCAGCGCTTGCGTGTGGAGTACATGACGCTGAAGTCGTTGACCCCGGCCCGGAGCACGGCGCTGTCGGCCGGGCTCAGCTCCGCGATGCAGCCCAGCAGCACCTCCACGCGCTCCCCCACGAACCTGCATGGAAACCCCCAGTCACACACACACACACGCAGTCTACCGGCGCCGACGGGCGGCGGCTGCAGTTACCGTCGTCCTAAAAACGCAAAGGGCTGCAGGGGGGCGCGCTCACCAGTGCCGCGTCGAGGTTATCTTCGCTCCGTTGGTCTCCGAGGAGTATCGGTCGCAGGATTCTATCTTGATCCCGCTGTCGAGCAGGAAGGCACTGAGGTAGCGATACACCTGCGTCCACACACACAGTAAACTGATGAACACCCCAGAGACAACACTAAAAGGTCCAAAAGGACTTTTAAAATGACTCTGCGCCTACATGTTGTCTCAGCAGCTCCTGCCGGTGGCTCCCCAGAGCGCTAAAGAAGTCCCCGGCCGGCTCCCCCACCGTCAGCGCCTCGAAGGTGGCGTTGAAGTCGTGCGTGCGCTGAAACCTCAGCAGCGTCTCCTTGAGGTTGCCCCAACGCCGGATCTCTGGCGGGGGACTGAAACGGAGACAGAGGGGAGTCAGGGACGCAGGAGAGGTGGAAACACTGCCCGGATCTCATCATCCAGAGCATCCAAACAATTCAATTTATAGTCAGGGCCAAAAGAAAGTTTGGGAAATCAAACTCCACATAGTGTATTTGTATTTCTTAACGTGTGTGTGACAAACATTTTAAGACTGTCAAATCAGACGTTGGTCACATAAACAACTGACAGCATCGTATCTATAATCACTACCTAGAGATAATTACAGCACCTTAACCAGAAAAAGACTTTTCTGTAACAACATCTAATCTGAAAGATTTGTTGCACCTACTTCAACGCTTAACGGTGCAAAATACTGAATCAAATTCTGACTGGTATAGCTTTAAAAACAAGAAATGCTCAAATTTGTTCTTCCTCCTAAGACCTAGTTGCCGCACAATAACATGCAGTTGAGTTACAGGACCAAAGTCACATTGAACTGACAGTATGCATTAGCTGTAAGGGCTTTTTCCTTTAAGGAAAAGCTGCTGAAGCAGGCATCATTTTCCCAAACATTTGATTGGAGAATGAATGGAGGGTTCAGAGGTCAGGGATTAAAAAAAACAACAACAACTGATTCATGGAATTTGATCCAGGATGCAGAAACATTTTACACATGTAAACAAAGTCATTTCAATCAAGTGTCAAACAGATGGGTTTTTAAAAATGTTTTAAAAAGAGGCTCCAGTGTGTTGGCATGTGTACACATGTCTTCACAAGTATGCAGGCAGCAGAAATGACAACAATCCGACACAGAGGAGGCTGGGGTGTGTTCGCGCTCCGCTGCCCGTGACATTGTTTCGCTCCGCTTACCTAATGTTCATTTTATGGGTGCTGAAGCCCAGAAGAGGGTCCAGCACCAGACTGGTGGCCAGGTCATCGGTCTCGCACAGCTCCTTCACACTCATTCTAGTGCCCCCGTCCATTGCCTCCCACCATCAGCATGCTGCGAACACACACGGAGCAGAGCGGCTAAAGAGACGGGCAGAGACAACAACAAACCCCCGCGCGCACACGGGCGCGAGAGGCTATCGCGTGTCCGAGCATCTCAGCTCATTGTTTGCGTCCTCCAAGATACGTGACTCACGCGCGCGAGGGGATGATAACCTTGCGCGAGCGTGACAGCTTAGCTTAGCATAGCATTTCAGCCCGCTGCGAAAAATATGTTATCAGCTGGGGAGGGAGGAGGCTAAACGTCGGTGTAGTGTAGCAATAACGGCCCTCGAGCTAGCGCTAAATAGCAAGATTCAAATAACTTACCGGATTTGCTCTCTGGGGACACGAAAGAGGAGCGAGGCGTTATCGCGCGGACGAACACCGGTGGACCTACCTGGGAGTGTTTTGTAGTCAACGAAAGTATCGTCAGTTTACCGCAAGCTGCTCGCTTGCTGGCTCTGGCTGCCGTAGCCGAGAAGGGAAAGTTAGCCTAGTGCCGCAACCAGCTAGCTTTGCGCCGATCAGCTGCATACGAAAATGGAGTCTCCCCGTCACTTCGGGCACTCGTCGATTATCCGGTTGTTTTCAAATCCCGCTTTGAACCCAGAAATGTATAAATGCACCAATCTGCATTTCAAATTTGAAAAAGGAAATGTTTCGCTGCTGCAAAGTAGCTTTGCAGAAATCCTCTAGTAGCAAAAGTTGATGAACGACGTCCGGTGCAACCGAACTTGTGTTGGCCACGCCCACAGGCTGCGCCATTCGCTGAGGTCAAGGGCAATTCCAGAGATTCAACCTAGCCTCGCGTTCAGAGGCCTCCGATTGGCCAGATTTAAAAAAGGCGGGGCCAATGATCAGGTTGGGTTTACAGCGTTTGAGCGGGGTGAGTGTATTACCCTCTACTTAGCTGCCGGAGCGCATTGAACAGAGTCACTCACACGGACAGTTGACCAAAACACGGAGAGGTTTCACTGGCCCGGAGCGGTGCTGTAACCCACTGCTGGCACGGAGGAAAAGGCTCCTCCCCATAGTTCATTTAGATGCCTAATGCTAACATACAGTTAGTTGGTTAAAATTATAATTAGTGACTAACTCCATTTGATTAGTATTACATTCGAGTTTAATTTCAAAAGCACATGTTACAATATGCACCCTTTAATTAGGTTATTTATTTTCAGACAGTGGTAATTAGAAATTCGTGCTAAGATTTATTCCAGTTTAAGTAACGAATCAGTTAGTTTAATTAAACTTACATCAATTTAAAAAAAAAGTATAATAAGATTAATAAAAAAAATAATAAAAAAATAAGTCAGACTGCTTTATTACTATCACTGTGCACAGGTCTGAGAGTAAAATAGTGCAATAGTGTTTAGTTGGAGCATCAGAAAACTACATTTGTTTTTACTGGCTTATTGCTCATTCATATCAAAGATAAAATATGATGGGTGATTAACAAAAACATCTACTTTGGAAACTGATCTTCAAAACAACATTCATGATATTCTACAGTTTGCCCTTTTTCTGGATTCCTCTGCTAGAAATCTACATTATGGGATGAAACGTCTGAGAAATAACCCTCCCTGCTGCACCTTCCACCAATTCTTCTGCCATTCCGTGGACAGGTTTCAACTGGAAAACAATTAAAAGTAGAGCCACTGCTTGTTTTAAGGCAACCCAAGCATTCAAGCTTCCAGAGAAAGCAAACTCTGTGGTGTGGTCCTGGAAAGCAATAGTAAGTCCATCATCACAAAGCAGCTGCTGTATTTTGTGTGGCTAAATGAATTAATGCACTATTGATTGTGTTTATGTAAGATCATACATTGTGCTCATTCTAGCTAACGCTCAGCTTTTTTTGTTTATGGTAGCTTTGGAAATATTGCATGCACAGCACTTAATCTTCCCCTCTGGTGGACTTACTGATTACTAAGTCTGATACATAAATCAGCAGGACGTTTGACGGGTTGACCAGCGGTGACCTCGGTTGAACTACAGCTGTAATGTTCATTGCTGATAAATTCATCACAGCAGCTGTGGGGCGGTTTACATTTTTCATCGGCTTGTGAAGAAAAATGTATCTTTAAAGGGAAAAGCCAGTTCTAAAGATGGATATTAACCTAGTTTTTGAAACAACAGAGGCAGAAAACAGAGTGTACTGAAAAAAGTGTTAGTTTTTTTTTTTAAGTTAGCCAGCTCTGAGCACAGTCCACGCTCAGTGAATAGACCTTTTTATGTAAAGTGTCCCACTTTTCTGTCTGAGCCATGAGGCATATAATAGGTAAATGCACACGGGGATAGCTCCACCTATGGCAATGACTCACACTTCAAATATTAAATACAATACAGACCGCCTGCGTGGAACAAATAAGAAGAAAAAGCAGCTTTGAGGCAGAAACGTGCATAAATCACACTACCGATACACTTTTGTACATCTACTCCCCTCCCCTGCATAAGAAAGGAAAACCCAGAAACAAATGTAAAAATTCTATATTTTATTTCTACTTTGGAACAGAGACCATCTGATTGACTTCAAAACAAATGAAATACAAATAAAAATACCATCAATTCCTGTTGATTTAATCTTAATAATCTCATGATTTGTATATTTACCAAGCAACAGTGCATGGTGCAAAACATCCCGTGTTGAAACCTGCATAAACAAGCTTGCCGTTTCTAAAGTTAAATCTGTAAAAACAATACGAAAACGGGTGATTGAGAGCAGACTTTAAGAGGTGACATCCAAAGAGAAGCAGATTGAACATTTTCTATGCGCTCTAAGTTTATATAGCTGTGAAAATTAGTGAAAGCAGCCTTTATAGAACAATTTATTCAGGACACAACAGATCTGCCAGCATCAGAAACCGATCTGCAGGTTCATACATTTTCTCTTTTCTTGTTTTTTTTTTGCATTGTTGACAATAACATCTCAACATTGTTGATAGTCTCCATGTTTTTATTCACAAAAAGGGATCATCAACAAATCTAAGTGAATTACCGTCGAAGCAGCGGAGCAGTTTGAACACTGGGCGCAACTCATTTTAAAGGTTTAGATTCTAAAATGTGAACACAAACTTCAGGAACCCTGACTTGGACATTGTCTGCAGTAATGTTATTTAAGCATTTATTCTCCTAAGTATGTGGATTATAACATTGCACTTAATTTGAATTTATTTGTATTGAACTTCCTGAGTTTATCTTACTGGATGTGAATTGAACACGAGCACACAATGAAGTTTAATGATTTTCTCTCGTTTTTCTGGCAGTCCTCTGTCAGTTAGGCCGCTCAACCGCATCGCCATGGTTAGAAAACCGCCCAAAATATTCCAGCAAATTCACACAATGATGCCCTGAAAAAAAAAAAAAGGGAACATATGTCTTGAAGTACTTTGTTTACAACCTCTGGCTGAGAAAATGGAAGGAGGGCCGGAGGGGGAGGGTCGTGGCCGGGTGTCAGTCTCCACCCGCCCCGCACGCACAGGCCTCGCACTCCACAGCACCGGGTCTGGGTTTCCAAACGGAGGGCTCGTCGTCCAAGACATACAGTTGGCGAATCAAACAGTTTAGCAACAGGGAAGAATGTGTTTTTGTTGTTTTTGGTTCTGAGAAACGGGCAGTGAGACACTGCAGAGAGAAGAACGATTCCCCAGTTGCTCCGGCCTGAGCCGAGGTGTCGGCTGATTTGACTGGGAACAAACACCCTGTACGCCCGCCAAGCACACCATTGGGGGGGGGGGGGGGGGTCAAAGTGACCCTTTCCTCTTAAAAACAGGAGAGAAATGTTTTACTCCAATTCTGTTTATGGCTCTTTCTTCCAAAGCAGCTGACTGAAAGTGGAGAATGTCTGCAGCTGAGTTCACGCACATTAATGTAAATATATGCCACATAGTTTAGATAATTACGCTTTAAGCTCATTTCAATTGGAAATATATTTTCTATTAATAATGTTGTAATTCCTCTTACGCGCTGAAAAAAAGATTGAAAAATTCTGATTGACGGCCAATCGTTTGCGCCATAAACACGTGATGTTGCAGCACTTCAAACTGAAACTTAAAGCAGAGATTCAGCTCCTCACTTCCCTGATAGTTCCTGTTTCTGAGCACAGCTAACGGCGTCTGCCCTCTCACTGACGACAGAGGTGCGTCCAGCCGGTCAGAAAAGCGCCCAGGCAGCACGGGGCCAGGCTAGATTTTACAGAGTGCATTTACAGAACCGTTGTTAGCTCAGAGACGCCGCCGTCCTGAAGACGGTCGTGCCTAGCTTCCTTTTGTTTCAGCCGACAAACAGAAAAAAGAAAAAGAGGGTTTAGGCCACTTTGTACGAACACTGAGAGCATCGGGTTCCTCTTTTAGTGGATGACGGAATCCCTGCTTTACCGTGTTTAAAACGAAGCCAAATTTATCAGAAATCTATTCGGAGAAACACGCTCAAACCAAAGGATGTGTGGCGAGCGGTGCTGAAAAACAAACAAACAAAAACAAACAAGCAGCAAACACAAAATGATGATGGCATACTCCAAATAAATGGTTACTTTTATTCATCTGCGAGTGAACTAAAAACAAAAGCAAGAGAAAAAATAAAAACAAAATAAGAACATGACTTTTTTATGTATCTACAAAAAGAAAAAGAAGAACAGAGCAGACTAATTCACACCCATGAACGTGACGTCAAATAATTGGTTCTGAAGATGGAGGGGACTGACGACCATCTCATAGTGAATCCACTGAAATGAAGGGCTCTCCTGCACGCCGTGCGAGCAGAGCCTCCCCCCCCCCCCCCCCCCCCCCCCGCCCATCACACAGACATAGATGGTCCTCGGAAACATGATGTACAAAAGCTTGTTTAGCATTAAACAGCGCCTGGCCTGAACATAAACAGACAACCCCCCCCCCCGCAGCCAGGCCTGAATTTACAAGATGAACGGGCAGTGCCCATCTCTAAAGAATGACTGGAAAGAAATGGGGCGGGGGGGGGGGGGCGCAAATACAGAAAAAAGCAACTCCTTGTGTCTAATTCTCACTTCTGAAAAGATACTCGGAAAAAAAAAAAAAAAAAAAAAAAAGCACGCAGATATCCAAACAAACAGTTAAAATCAATTTCAAAGAGAGAAAATGTGACTGAACCCTGGACACTTGTTTACTTTGTTGCCGTTTCGTGACGAGGGAGAAACAAGTTTGGGAGGTAGAGGAAAAAAAGAAAAGACTGTTGGGCCAACACGGGGTGGCAATTCATAGAAAGAGGACGCAGCGGGTGTTATTTCTTGGCCTTGGCAGCCTTGGCTGAATTTCGCGGAGGGGTCACCGGCCTTCCCGACCCCATTCCTCCCCCTCCACCATAAGGATACAATTTCTTATCTGCTGGTTTGAGAATCTGAAAGACAGAAACAGAAGTTCTCCATCAGACGGAAAGAGAAACATGGTGGAAAGAGGATACATTTGGATACTCAGGCCCTTCAGCTCTGGCTACTTAAGGATGTGTCTCATTGCTCTTTAAATGATATTTTCTTAAACATCTGAATTCAATTTAAGCAGGCAGAGCTTTTTAATGCTGAATATTTCAAATTCAAGTTTCAAAATTGAGAGAGGACCCTCAGATGAACAATGCCTGACTCAGAAATGTGTTATTACAGAGGAAGATGAAGAGTGTGTTTCTCAGGTTAAAGAGCCGATGACGTGTTCACTGAACTCCAGAATCTCGGGGGTTCTGTACAGCGCTGGTTCAGATTAATGCCGAAAATAGACTGACATACGAGCAAAAAGCCTGTTTTCCACACCTGGAAGGAGCACATGAGCGTCTCATCCACACTCATCATGGCACCAGCATTGTCAAACTCTCCACAGTAGTTGGGGGCTGAGAACAGAGTGACGAGCTGCCTCTTTGCGAAAAACTCATAACCATCTTCAACCACCTAAGGAAAGAAAGCAGAGAGTCAGCGTGACCGGCAGACTTTCAGGTCTCCCATCTGCCTGCTGTTTCCCACTTTCAGGGTCAGACAATTTACTCATTTCAAACTTGAAGGGATTTAAAGACAGAAAAAAAAGCAGAAAATAGAAAACAAGTGGAAATGTAAACAGCTGCGAACAGCCTGATCAAACACCAGCATAAAACACCTGATGGACATTACCTGATGTGCCCTGCATATTAGGTCCATGTCGTGTTTGTGCAAAAACTTGGCCACCACGTCAGCCCCGAACGTGAAGGAGACACCGCGGTCGTTCTCCCCCCAGCCCAGCACGTCTTTGTCGGGGTCGGCCCACAGCAGGTCGCACAGCAGACCCTGGTCAGGCACGTCTGTGGGCCGCATTACTCTGCGGATCTGCTCCATGGACTGGAGGTCCGGAGACAGGCCTGCCGGGAGAGGACCCATCAGTCTGGCTCCAAAACACCCGATCTACCTGAAGGCAACGGCTGCCAAGGCCTACCTCCATGACAACAGAAGATTTTCTCATCTACGATGGCAGCCACAGGTAAACAATTGAAGCAGTCTGTGAAGGTCTTCCACAGCTTAATGTTATACCGCCGCTTACCTGCAAACGGAAAAGGAACGAGCACAATTCAGCAAATGGACACATCTTTTTAAATCACATTTACGGGCCACTCTTCTACTTACACTCATCATAAAAGCCGTAGATTCGATTAATAGAGGCGCACTCGTGGTTTCCGCGCAGCAGGAAAAAGTTTTCGGGATATTTGATCTTGTAGGCTAGAAGCAAGCAGATGGTCTCCAGCGACTGCTTCCCTCTGTCTACATAGTCACCCAGGAACAGGTAGTTGCTTTCTGGTGGGAAGCCTCCATATTCAAAGAGTCGGAGGAGATCATAGTACTGGCCGTGGACATCACCTGTAGGGGGCAGCAGAGAAGCACAACTCACAGACTGGCCGCTTTCATGGGAAAACTCAGTTCCACATCAGCAAAGCGTGCAGGACTCAGAAAAACAGAATCTGTCAGGCACCCAGCCCCTCAAACCTTTGTTCATCTCTGAGCTGCACGCAGTCAAACTCACTGACCCCTGACTTCATTAAAACTCACCACAGATTTTTAAAGGGGCCTCCAGCTCGAGCAGGATTGGCTGGCTCAGGAAGATTTCGCGGGACTTGAGGCAAAGGCCACGGATCTCATTCTCGGTTAGCTGAACGTTCTTCCCGGGCCGAGACCCCTTGACTGGAAAAAAGATGAGATGGAGGGAAAGCACTTTATATGAGCAGCAAAATCGTCCGGGCGACGCCCAGAGCTGGGATCAAAGAAGGATCGACATCAAGCACAGAAGGGATGTTTTGATTTTTAACCAGACCACCAGACGAGGCATTTAACACCTCCCACCAGCCAAATGCTGTCACATTCTGTTAACAGCCATTTCAGCAGGTACGTCCATCATCCTGAGGTGATGCTGCTCTTCACATACTCAAAATGTGAAACCACTGCCATCAGGAAAATTACACTTTTCCTCAAATGCAACATTTTAGAAGCCTCATCAGGGGAAACCAGCTTCAAGATGTCAGTAGCAAAAGTAGGTCTTTCTCTCAGGACGGAAATTCAGACCGGGGCTTAAAAAAAAGAAGGGAAAAAAGATATGAAACCCACTTCCCCTTTCAGCTGGTGCCGTAGCATAAATACTGCAAACATACAATTAGAACGGCATTAACGTGCACAGTTAAACAACCAGCTGTGACAACACCACAAATCGCCTGAGGAAGAGGAAACGCAGCATTACAGCACTACAGATTTTACATACCGATTCACCTATTTTACAGAAGCCATCTCGAGAATTCAACAGGTTTGTCAAGTGTATCGTTTTGATGCTTAACTGTTACAGAGTGGAAATATGAACTAACAGACCAGACAATTTCACCTCCAAATAAGTTCTTCGCTGCACCTTGCAGGTGCGTGTTGTCATGACTGATGGAAAAAGAGAGGATGAGTGTGCTGTGCACCCTTATGCAAGGCCGCTCCTGATGCCGTTTGGTTTCGGTTTGTTTGTATCGCTGACAGAATCAATCACGCCCCCTCGAGTACAGGCAGGGCTCGATAGCAAAGCAGCTCCCAGCAGAAACTGTACAAGCCTACAAATCAGGAAGGCTCCTTCCTAAAATATTCAGCTCAGGCATCTGAACAATTTATGAAGCGTCAGAAAAGAGCCCGGCTGATATCAACCCGCGTGATTTACTGCAAAGTAGCAAACCAACAACTACATCTGATGGGTTTTCAGACCACTGACCTAACTAACAAACAGTATCCAGATTATAAACAGAACCCTGCCACAATACTAAATATAACTTAAACTTTGCAGTAATATTTTATAAATGCATCCAGGATGAAGAACAAACATTTTGCATCATAATCAATATTTTATTAGAGTGGCATAGAAGCCCGCTAGCGTTTCATTTGAGTAACTAATGTGAGGTTTGAACATAATAAAAAGATATAAGGATCAATCTAAAGAACACCTGAGGTTATCTGCCCCGGACAATCCTCTAGGGAAACCATATTCCCCATCACTCCTCTTTGGAAGCATTTCACTTGATGTTGAAGAGGTTTTCAAACACTTTGGATTAGTATGAGTAATACAGAAAAAGCCTTATTCGCAGAGGTTCGAACTTTACAGTAGTATAACACCCATTCATGACCCCGATAATGGATCTGCTGGAAAATATAAGAGGGCACAAGAGTGGATACCATCTTTACCCACATATCCAGTTAACAAACATCCTTTTCCTTTCATTTTTACAAAATAAATGACACTTTGTGTGTTGTGTACAGCTTCCAAAGGTGAAAGTAGGAAGCTCCAAAAGGCTGTGGAATAATGGCACCATTGTGAAGCCACGACAAAAGGCAGTGAAAAGTAGATATAAATACTGCTGTGCTGCTTTAAACCTGGATTACAGGCGGTTAAGCCCTGACAGAGCTTACTCCAAAGTTAGATTCATAGCCCGTTGGCAGCAGTGAGCCCGTCATGAGGGGTACAGACAAAGGGCTTTCCGTTACACTGATCAGGAGGCCAGAAAACAAAGAGCTGGACCAGCATAACAGCAAAGCGGCAGAATCAACAGCTGATGCGGTTCAGCCCTGCTGCTCGATGCTCGGCGTTCTGGTCGGGCTTAGATGATGTCACACTCTTCGGACAGCCTATTAGCAACATGCTCTGTGTGTTCTCTTAGCTCTAGATCTACGTAGTAATCCAATGGAAAGTGCTCATTATCCAAACACGTTTAATTGGTTTGGTCTCAAAACACAGTCAGCGAGCAGAGAGCTGCCTCTGTGTCCACACAGGGGGCCGAGAGGCACCCCAGGCTTTAGCAAACTTTCAACGCGACCGTGGGAGGTTTTGTGTAAAGCTGCTTTTGTTATTAAATTAACACTACAATAAAAACATAAAAACTGTCAGCTCATTAGACCAAGCAACTAAACCATAAGTGCAAAAAAAAAAAAGGTCAAGTGCATTACATAACAGGATATAAATACTGCCACTATCAGGCCTGTTTGTCTTCTCCAGTGTTTGGCAGACAACCTTATCGCGGCCCATAGGCTACAATGCAAAACACTGCAGCATGTCCCCAGTCAGTCAAACTCCCCGCAGGCATTCGGACTGCACGTGCATATTTGTGCATAATCCCAATCACCTCCAAAAGCTCATCTGAGGCTGATCAGGGCCTATGTATACGAAGGTAAACAATCTGAAGCCTAGGCTTAAATGTAACGGCATTGGATTTGAGTCATTTCTCTACATGAGATTTATTTACAGCTCTTTAAAAAATCCTTAAACATCACTTGATTATTCCTGAAAATTGAAAATGTAAACACCGAGCTCTGCTCCCAGTGTTCTGATCCTTAAGCTGTGTTTTATCATCACTTATTTCTATGAAAAGCCACTGAATTGAATAAGTTTGGCTAAATAATTTATTCATACATCAACTTTATTTGGATTGGTCTTTAAAATGATAATACTTTGTCACTGTTACTTTAATGATGTCAAATCATGCCACTGCTATAAACTCAAGTTAATTACACATTTTACTCAGGTTTTGATAATACACAATTGGACCTCTCAAACCTACAATTTATTACTTGCTCTAATTACATGCACGTGTCCATTCACCTGAATTTTAAAGCATGTTTTAGTAATTTCATCATTTTAACATCTTTTTCTAAAAATAGTTCAATATGTTTCTTACATAAAGCCAGAGAATGGGAATTTTTTTCCATATGATATTCAGAGCCAATTAAGACATGTCAAACCAAAGAATGTCTTAAGCTTCTTGTAGTGACTTTGTTTACATACGACTAATTAAAGCAAAATATATTTCACCGTCACAAGACAGAGATTAGTTTTATGTCTGCTAAAATTCATGCATGTAAGAATGTGTTTTTATTTTATACCAAGAGCACATGACAATGCTTTGCAGTAAAAACAGATCATGGAAGCAGTTTGTATCTGGCTCAGAAGCCACAGTGGAGGTTCAGCAGTTCATATTCATACAAATATTCGTAAAAAACACACACACACACACAAAACATTTGCTTTAGAAAGAGGTCAATTGTGACTGAATACTTCCCTTTGAACAATAAACCCAGCTCATCAGACAAGAAGCCTCTCAGTTATTCCAGCAATTCAGCAGTGACACTAATAGTGTCTTTAATGATAACGTATTCTAGCAAGGTAAAAATAAAAAAATGTAACAAACCTATAAAAAGTAAAGAAATACGTTATTTGCTGATGCACATGTGCAATCTTCCTCTGTGCTCTGCAGCGTCTTCTTTCTCACCTTAAACTGTGAGCTTCGTTATCAACAGATAAAGACAATAGGCCTTTACAAACATCTTATTCTTCTAATTACAGAAGGACAGGTTGAAATGTATCTCTAAAGAAAAGGGTCGGCTTGGTTGCGAGCTTCAATCCAAAAGCATTACGGACAAATCCAACGCCTGAGCCTGCAGCCGTGATATATTGACTGAGGTCCTTTATCACACCGCAACCGCCTTAAACTTTAGCTGACCTACCTAGCTGGCACACTGTGCACACATTTAATTAAATATTATGCTTTTAATCATCGAACCTGGCTTCTTTTCTACACGGTCGTTGCGGTTTCCCTCACCTTCCAAGAGGCGTTGAATTATAGAGTCGATGTTTAATTTGTCCGGCTCCGCCATTTTCTTTATTTTCTGACGTTATCGGGAAGTGAAGACCTTGGTGTTTCGTGTTGCACCTTGGGTTTTAAGAAAAGACAGACAAAAATGTTACCAGCTTCTACAAATAAAAAGTGTTACTGATAACACAGCTTTGAAAACAAACGTCTTGCACTGAACAGTAAATGGACTATTAATGAGGCTATCGGAGCCTGAGCTAACGCAGCTAGCTAAATTTCCAGTAGCCATGTAGCTACACATTCAAAGTAGCGACGGCTGGTTAGCTCATAAAATACATTTTAACGAATGGAATGTGGCCAAACCTCGCCTTCGGAATGGAAACTATATCCCTGGTATGTAGTGTCAAATTTTTTATAGGTTGATCTCAATCCTGGCCCCTTTGCCCTGGTTTGTCCAGGTCCCTCGACTCTTCCCCCAGGAACTTTAAAATAGGGCCATTTCAACGGAGTGCCTACGGTAACCGAGGAGGCTGAATCAAACCAAGCTTTCACGCGTTTCTCAGGCGGTGATTGGTTAGTTAGAAGTTTCACAGCCCAAATACTTGCATCTGATTGGACAAGGGACAAGTCTGTCTTCCAAACAAACCCCGCCTACAGCCATTTACAAACGCTTCAATGAGACCTAAACAGGGTTCTTAGCGCGCCACCCAGTATTTATATTTGGAACTGTACTTTCAAACCTGAAAACACCCTTTCCAGTTTAATCTTACCTACGCACGGGGGAGGAAAGAGCAACACAAGCACAATAATATGATAGTCTTTTAAAGACATTCTGACTCTGCACACAGTTTAAATTGATTTAATTCAAATAATAAACTTTTCATTTCATGGGCAATCATTCTTGTCAAATTTGCTCTGGTAAAAATAAACGGACTAAATGGGTGGATACAATTGATATGGTCTGATTTTATTCATGTATTCATGTTTTTGACCCATTTTAATTCATATAAAAGGCCCAGGGTTAGGTCAAATTATAGCAAAATGAAATCCAATAATGGAAAGTTCACACTTAAAATAATACCAGTTATACTTTAACTTTGAGTATAGGAACGAATATTTGAAAAGTGTGCTTTAAGGTCTCTGTTGGATAATAATTCAGAAAATATTATTTCAAAATCTTTTTCTTTTTCTTTTTAAAGAGATGAACATACTGAAGTAAATGCCAAATGTCAAAAACACAAATTAATTCCCCTTTATTTATTCCAACAGTGTGTAGTAAAAATAACAGGGCATTCTTTTATATTGTATAAAAATTGATGTTCGAAAAAATAGTCAAAGTTGATATATTTGTCCATGTTTTGTTGCTGTTTGGCTTAATACTGTTGAAAATGTGTAGTTTATCGAGACTTGGGAAGAGATGATTCTGGCACAGTTCGTTTGTTGTGTTGTTTTTTTTTTATGCTTAATAGCACAGATATGATTTAATCACCTCCATAATACTCTGCCCCTTCCAAATTTAAGCCTTCATATGAGTCAAAGAAAAAATAGTCAGGTGTACCCAAGTAATGGCTACATTCCTTCTCATTTCCTCTCTTCCACGGAACTTAGATTATTATCTTTGGCAACAAACCACTGTTTCGTCATCCAGGTTTGGTCTCTTTACGTTCGTCACATGGTTTCAACATGGGTAGGCGGGAGTTAGACGTGTGGGAGTTGAGTTTGGATGATTGGTTTTAGAGTCACCGGGAGCATTTTTCCACAGGTGGAAAAAATGACTGATGTTTCACTTTTGTTTTTATTGCTTCTTTTGATGGAAAAGGCTTTTCAGAACAGCATCCCATATGCAGTCGGCTGGGTGATTCTCTGGCTGTTTTGTGTACATACATGCATGTAGGCTTGTGCACCAGTGGATAAGCATAAAAAAAGCTCCCGGTTGTATTCCAGATACCAATATATTTTCAGGCGAAGTGGAGCGGTTGAGGCTGGAGGACTTGGAGTGGAGCTCATCCTGTTACTATAGCAAAGGATCAACCAGCATCAAGGGTGTGGAAGAGGAATGCTTATATCCAACTTGTCTTTTTTTCTAACAGGGCTTACAGTTTATGAAAAACAGTATTTACTAGGCATAACTTTAGGATTCACTGACAGGTTCAACTTCAGGATGGAAATATCCTGTTGTAACAGAAATTAAACAACCAGAAGCCTAAAAAAATACACAGCAATGGCTCAGAATTAGATGAGAACCTGAAAAAAAAAGAAAAAAGACATATATTTTCTGTTCAGACATGTTCTGAGTACAGACTGAATGAAGTAAGTGAGCAAATCAATTCTTTTTAGGATTTAGCTTGTCATCTGACCCAAAAAAATGTAAAATTTGGATTTTGGTTGCTTTACCAGCAGAATTGCGGATTTAGCGTTGGAACAGACGGATGGGACATTTACTAAGAGCACGAATGAAGAAGAAATAGGCATCTTACAGTGGAAACAATGAAAAACAGTACCTGTTACTCAGAAGGAGCAGACACTCAGATTTATGAGCTGTTTGGTTATTTCTACGAGTTACAAACATAATCATATATGACTCTTATTGATGTCAAAGCTCATGTTTCTTCATTGTATTTCAAGTTGTCTGTGAAAGCAAGACACTGGTTGAGTTAGATGAGACTCTGTAGCTCGAACCGAACTGTTTCTTAGCAATCCAGAGATTTCTGTACTTTTTAAAGGGCCTTTTCTGTTCCAGTATCCCATTTACACTCAAAACAATTAACTGGGAGTCATAGTTTTAAAAATAGGAGGTGATTTGTAAGTCATTTTGATAAGATTGGACCATTTCATTTCCTAGAAACTCACATTAATTCATAGATACATCGAGGTGGAGCTTCTCAGCACAGGAAGTTTAAGATGTCACAAGTGGGGGAAACTCAAATGGGACAAGTTTCTACTGGTTTTGAGGTCCTTGCCTTCTTGCAAATGACTCGTTTGAGCTGAGGCCCCACCTTCATTATGCATTCTTCTACAAATACCCTCATCATATAGCACAGCGTCTTAACATTTGGACATCAGAGAAAAACATCTGGAGAGGGCTCAGGCATAAAAAGCAACAAGAACCCCAACATCTAACTGAATTCAGCAATTCAAGAAAAAAGGTAGGCAACAGTTTTTAAAAATATGTATTTTCAGGCCAAACTCTGAAAAGAAAAATGGGTTTTGGAAACATTCGATAGAAAAAACAAAGAGATAACTCATCAAATGCAAAGTCTGTGAGAACTGCTTTGTAAGGTTCTCCTCAGACTTAATACACAGAATATTTTATTTCCACCGCAAATGTGTGTTTAAGTGGAAGGAAACTCAGATCTGTCACTTTGAGGACAAAGTGAACTTTCAGGAGGGAAACAAACGTCCGACTTTTCAAAAAAGAGGACTCTTATTGAAATGTTCTATTTTGTCAGGATCATATTAGCTTTTCGTGAGATATCATCTTCCCAAAATCTGAAACCAGGAAAAGTTAGACTAATGTTTCAGCCCTGACTGGATTGCAATTACAAAAATTAAATCAGTGTTATTCATATGATGCAGCCAAATTAACAGGAACAGTTTTATTCAGGCGGCCTCTTTTCCTCTCCATAAATCAGTCAAATGGATATGTTTAATTTCTGATATTATTTACTTTAACTGTGTTTTAAAGTGTTTAGAAGTTAGAGAGTGTCAGGGACGGGTCCGGTCAGGCCTGGGTGGGGACGCTGGAGGCCCGGGCCTGTCCCGACACGAGTTAGAGAAAAATGCAGCCTCCAGCCAGAGTTTCTGTGAAGACCTGTACGGAGGAACATGTTTGTGTTCAGCAGCGAGGCTGATAAAAACGGAAAGAAACTGAAAAGCTCACAGATCAAAAAAGACTTTTGAATAGTTGATCAGAGGAAAGATTCCAAGTTTTCCTCATCATTTTACCCCAAAATCTTTATTGCACAAAAGTGAATGTGACTCACCCAAAGCCAGAAAACACAAAGCATGAGCTTCAGTCATCTCCCTCATGCTTTTTTTTCTCCATTTGTGCCTAATTTCTTCTTTCCAGAATGGGATCCTCTGGAGTTCAGATTGCCTGTGTGGCTTTAGGAGTCTTCGGACTGGTCGGGGTCATCGTGTGCTGCGCTATTCCTCAATGGAAGGTGTCAGCCTTCATCGGATCCAACATCGTGACTGCACAGGTAAAGAAACGAACAAATACAGGAATTATCATCTTGTGACACAAAAAGGCATTTCAGGACTCAAGGGATCCCAGAAGAATAACTTCTCTGGATTTGATACAGTTAAAAAACAAAAAAAAACAGAGAGTTATAGTTAGTTAGTCTTGAAAAGTAGCAAAAGCAGAATTGTACATGGTGCAAAAAGAAGCAAAACAGATGCTCCAGGCCTGAATGTAACATAGAAGAAGCTCACTGTCCTGTTCGGTGTGTGTGTGTGTGTGTGCAGACCAGCATGGAGGGCCTGTGGATGGAGTGTGTGGTGCAGAGCACGGGCCAGCAGCAGTGCAAGAACTACGACTCCCTGCTGGTGCTGCCCTCCGACCTGCAGGCGGCCCGGGCCATGACCATCATCAGCTGCATGCTCAGCTGCATCAGCCTCCTCGTGCTCTTCTGCGGCGCCGACTTCACCACCTGCGTGGAGAACGAGGACGCCAAGCCCAAGATCAGCCTGGTGGCCGGGGTCGGGCTGCTGCTGGCCGGCCTGCTGGCCCTGATCCCGGTCAGCTGGGCCGCCCACAACGTCGTGAGGGGGTTCAACGACCCCTTCGTAGTCGCGTCCCAAAAGAGGGAGCTGGGAGCGTGCATCTACATCGGCTGGGCGTCCGGCGTCATCCTGCTTTTGTGCGGAGGTCTGCTCTGCTGCTTCAGCAGGGTTAAGTCGAGCAGCCCAGGAGGAACCGCCAAGTATTACAGCAACGGCGCCTCAGCCCCGAACAAGAATTACGTGTAGAGGCTGTCCGAAAACGAGAGAACCGAGAGTTTATTTGGAGAGAGACTGGAAAGCAGCAATGCAAATGACACCAGTTATTGGTTTGAAAATAAGGGGATTGTGTAAATATCTAATACTCTTAAAAACAGGACTTTTTCAATTTGAAGCTACGCAGGTGATGTTTTCCTTTATGTTGCTGAGTAGTAAATGGCTGTAAATTAACATTAACATTTGGGGGCTGTAACGGGGATTAGTGTGCATTACTTCTTTAAGAGCAATGGCATTGTGTTTCTGTAAGACTAAAGCGAGATTCTCCTTATTTCTATTGTTCAATAACTAAAAAAAAACATTTAAGACTGTAAAGTTGAGAGATGGGTATTTGTAAGCAGAAAAGTGCCACAATAACCTCACTTTGATGCACTAATAACTCCCATTTCACAAATATTTAGCATGATTAATCTCTTGTCCATTTCTGTTTAAGCTTTATTTTGTGAGCAGAAAAAGCTGAAAAATCATCTCAAACCGAACGCACCTCAAAAGGCCTCAGGGAGTATTTGTGTGCAGATGTTTGTCAGATGATGCGCTTCCTTGGCATTTACACTGTATTCCAAATAAATGTTTAAAACATTGGCCTTTTATTTGGTTCTGTTTCTAACTTTGTATTATTATAAGCTCAAAAAATGATTAAAATTGGGAAAAATCCAAATGTGTATTTCATGTTTTGTGAAAAAAGGCCACAGAAGCACTTTGAAAATACAGAAGACTTTATTTCAAACAGAAATCATATATTAAAAAAATGAATTCAAGCTTCAAGCTAGAAAAAAAAGTTTCATGACACCCGCTGTCTTAATTTCTCCCTTTTTCTCACTACAGCCAAATGTTAACAGCAGTTTTTTTCTCCATCGGCCTCTTCTCTTGGTTTATTTTCTTGTTTCAAACAGACTTTCATCTTTTAATGTTTGCTCTCCAGCTCACCCACACGCTTGGTCAGCTCCTCAATGGCTGCTTTGAGGTCCTTTACCTCCTTCTTAAGGGAATGAACCTCCTGAGGGAAAGAAAAGATGTGATGGTCTGTCATTGGCTTTGTGGCTCTGCTTGCTTTGGGTCTACTGTCCTTTAGTGTTTTACTAACATTTCTCTGTGTTAAAGCATCAATAGATAACAGCAAAACATCTATAATACAAATAGTCAAACCAAAGACTGAGAAAAGACTTTAAAAAAACAAACATTATTTTAATAATGACAATGGAATTGATAATTACAACAAAGCTTGTTTAACATTTATATTTTAAAGTAAAGCTAAGATTTAATGTAGTTTCTCTTTAGATTGTGTGAAATAGAAATTAAGCTGTTAGACATTTGAATTTTCTAATAAAGTGCAATCAAGTGGCAAACATCTAAAGTCCTCACCCCGCTGTCCTGCTGGGGAACGCTGGAGGCAGCTGTAGTCTTCAGGAGACTCTTGTGGACTTTGAACTCCTTGGCTTTGGTCGTCGCTACAAACCCGTCCTTTAGAGATATCAGGTTGGGGGGAGCGTCTTTCCCTTCGAACCAGTCGTCAGCCTCTGCTGAGGGCTCGGGACCAACGGTGTCCGGGTACAGGTCTTCCTGGAACAGGTCCGACTGCTCGGGAAGAGATGGAGAGAGCGGGTCATGGAAACCTGAGCCAAAGTTCCCACGGAAACGGGCTTGACTGTGTGAAGATCTCACCTTGCGTGGCACCGTCATGACTATGGGTTCACATTTTCTCTCGTGTAGTTTATAGAACCTGGAGGCAGAAATATTTCTTTAGAACTCATGTTGGTTTGTTTGAGATTCTAGATGTACATTTCACCCATAGCACATATATAAAACTACAGTGCTATAGGGGGAAAGCTAAAGGATGAGCACCAACAGGCTGCTAATCTTTAATACAAGGACGGTCTCTAAACTATGTAAAACCTCTCTGGTGATGGGGAGCAATGGCTTTACCAACAGACACGTTCCTTCTGGTGTTAATATGCAGACATAACTACCTGGCGATTTCACATTTATTGACCTCCAGGCCCCTCTTGGGCATGTAGCCCATCCCCTTCTGGCTCTCCTTGCTGCTGTACATGGACAGGTAGTGAACGTAGGGGGCCTCATCCGTCACCTCAAAGTAGCGGATGCTGCTGTCTCCCTGTGCCCAGACAAAGGAGACAAACCAGACGGCCGCTGAGCTGCTTGTGGGCGCGCGGCTGAGGGTGACGCACGGTTTCGAAATCTTCGCCAAACCTTGCCACAGAGGTAGACGATGCCGGTGTCCGGGTCGAAAAACGGCAGGAGGACGCCGCTGCTGGTGTCCAGCTCCTGCAGGGTCAGAGCCTCTCCGAAGTTTTTCTGTCAAAGGAGAACCAGAGATGGGAAAACACGTTTAATCCAACTCTTTAACTCAAAACGACAAAACCTGCCACGCCAGACAGCAGGTAAGCCCAGGATTTATTCAGCCCAGATCGAGGTGTGCAACGCAGAGCACCCACCCTCGGTGCTATAATCTGGCTGTGGTGAAACAGTCATGTTGTAAACATAAAAAGTCACTCCCAAATGACTAAATAGTCCATCCAGCTGTTGAGGTGTGCATCTATACCCTGAGATTTAATTTAGCCATTTATTGACAAGCTAACACAAGTTTGGGCGGCCCTCGTGAGATGTGATGGAAACAAAAAAACATTCAAGCCGCTCCATTCCCCTCAGGCCTGCTCTTTTAATATCTGGAGTACGCTCTAACCCTTAAGGGCCACATTCCTGTGGTATGAAGGAGTATATAGTAAATAACCTGATTCTGAGGCTGCACACCAAAGGAAATATTTGATGGGCATATTCACTCTCAAATACAAAGGTTTACTTGGCTGTAGTTTTGCGATGGGCAGCTGATCCCCCTCTATGGGGCTGCTGTGAATCATGTGTTGAATTGGTCTGAAACACCAGAGAACTTAAATATCCCACATTGGCCACTTAAACTCCTCTTCTTCTATTCTTCAGTGTTTTGTTAAAGTTTATTATGTTGCTGTTATCACTTTTTATTATGTACGTTTTGTTTCTGTGAAGTGTGGTAAGTCATGATGCATTTACTGGCAAAAGGAAATCGGGGCTCTGACTCTTTTCTGGGAAAAAAAGAGAACAGAGATAAGAAGTCCTTTTTTTCTTTTCAGGATATAAAACGTTAAAGATAGAACTGGCAGAGCTTCGTAATCTCATTCATTTTCTCGTTAAGGGTCTAAGTGTTTCAACAATTCTCTGTTTCGAAATGACACCAGAGCACACAGAGCTGTTGTGACTTCATTTCTGGTGCATGCGACATAAAGCTCAAATCACGCCCATCTTTACAGGCATGTGTGAAACGCCCCGCTCCCTGCTTATCACAAGATCACAGAGCCTAAGACAAAATGAGGTGGCAGTGACATTACACAACCCAACCAGGGCTCTGAAGTGGGGAAAAAAATGTCCTCTTTCCTCATTATGCCTGCTTTCATCTGCTGAAGATGGTTAAACAGATCATTTGTTCAGGATGGCTCTTTGAAAAGGAAATAAATACACAAATATCCCAGGAGGTTTTCTGATGGGAACAAGATGCGTAAACCCTGGTGAAGAGGTGTTGAACACACTTGTTGGTTTAAGGCCACACAGGGATGGCAGCACTCACCGGGTCCCACAGCGCCACCTGCCTCTCACTCATGCGGCTGAAGCCGGTGCTCAGGATCTTCCCATCGGACACGAACACCGCCCGGATGGGCCTGGAGCCCTCATGGGCCTTCTCCCGCTCCTGTTGGCGAGCGGAGGGAGAGAAGCAGAGAGAGGAAAGCTTTGGTTACGATGTTCAGATTTTCACAGTCATTGTGGAGGTAAATTGGCTCATAAAGAGAAACACTTTTACTAGATATGACATGGGAAATATCACAACTTAATCCTGATAAAGACAAAATGATTTTAATATAATTCCTGTAATTATTTCTAAGAGTGAAAATACAAAATTAAATCAATTACAGTATACTGCAAAATAACCCTTGAACTGCTGCATTATAAATAATTTGATAACTTCAAATTTGGCAGAAAAGGACATTGGGAAAATGATCTCAACTGTTTTTCAGATCAAAATGCACAAATAGTTGTTTGACATGAGTGCTTGATGTCATTTCAGAAGTTGAGGCAGAAATATAATCTAACTTCCAGTTTTCTGTATATAGCAGCTGTAGAGATCAGATCCGGGAACCTACGAAGAGGACGGTGCCCTTGCGTGGATCCAGCACCCGTAGGGTCTTGTCTTTGCATGCGGTGAGGATCCTGGAGCCGTCGCTGTTCCAGCAGGCGCTGTAGATGAGGTCGGGGTGCACGGTGTCCATCCTCACCACCGCCTCGCCCCGGGCCACGTTCCACAGGATCAGCACGTTGTCACAGCCTGCACGTCACAAACAGGGAGCGGCCTTTGACTCGGGCCGTCTCACATAGCATTTCTATGTGGAGCTTCTCTGCCAACGACCGCGGAGCCACGAGGGCTCCAACTTCACCTGGGTTTGTTAGAAACCCAAAAGTTTGCTGCTACGGCAACAGTGAAAAGGGAACAACGCGTCATGTGCAGAAGGCAGAAGTTCACAAAAAGATCTGGAGGAAAAGTCTTCAGCACTCTGCATGATGGACGGCTCAGTTCTGCTTTGAAAAACGTTTGTAAAGTGATGGAATTTAGACTTATGTGTGGTTACGTTAAAGTTTTAAATTTAAATTATGAGGTTTGTCTGAGGTTTTTAGTCAGCATGAGCAATCCAGCATGTTCAGAACACATTGCCTCCAAAACAAAGACCATTTTTCTTTGTATCAGCTTCTAGAGTTGAAGATGGTGGGCGGAGGTGTTTCAGGACTTCCTGTTCAACGAAGGTGCGTCACATTTAACAAAACGTGTGTGAAATGAGTTACATTCAGCACAGTTTGGCTGTGGATTACGGCCCGTACGCGTCTTTTCAGACGTTCACTGCACAAGCAGGTAAATCCAGACAGGTTGGGAGAGCATTACCTGCACTCATCAGCACGTTATGGGCGGTGGGGTGCCAGCTCAGGAGGCCGACACGCTTCGAGTGGCCTTCCAGCTTCACAACCGGCTCTGTCAGGGATGTGGTCAGCCCACCATCTGGGATCTCCCAAATCTGTTAGCAGGACATGACATTTAAGCCTCTGATAATGCGCTGTGCTGCATTTCAAGGCCATTTCTGTTAGGGTTACCATGACACTGCAATCCTCAGAGCCACTGGCAATGATGTTGTCGTTGTGAGGACAGAACTCAATGTCCAGGACGGGCCCCGTGTGGCCACAAACGGTGGGGTAGGACATGTCTATGCGTCCAGTCTGCGGGGAGAAGTTTTAGAAAAAAAGATGTTGATATCTGCTCTGTGGAAAACAAGCCTTTCTGTGTCACTTAGAATTGAGCCAGCCACACAAGGTGGATATAAAGTTCAGGTAGAAGGAGAAATTTACAGCCAGCTGACACGAATTCCACGGCTTCTCCTTCAGTTAAACCAAACACGTGGTAACTAAGTTAGAGAGGAGATCAGGGCCAGAAGGACAAAACTCCACTTGTTTTTCAGTTCTCTGCTTGGACCAGCAACACATATGGACAACATACCAAGTACACTTTAGACTAAATAAGCTAAATTAACATTTGTGTGCTTTAATAGATCAACAAGATGTGGCTCCATTTAGATAATGAATGTCTTAAAGCAGAGTGGGGCAAATAGAGCTACAATCAGTGCATTTTAAACTCCATTTCCTCCATTTTTCCCTGCAAATTGTCCCTTTCTTGACCATATATACATATATATGTAAGTCAAATGTGTACAATAGCATGATATATAAAATATGATAGATAATAGCAGGCTACACACATACATTCATATATTTCTTTCGAGGAACTTGAGGGCGCATACTGTTCAATTCATGCACCAGACTTTAATCCAGAGAGCAGCGGAGCAAATTTCACAGGCTTTGGCCAATTCAGATGATCGTGTTTAAGGTCACGAGGTGATCTACTTTATCAGAATGTTAGAAAATGATTTGCAAAGCACACTTCGGCCTGCAGAAAAACAGAGCAGAGCCACATCCTGTCTCCTGCACTGAGCCGACAACAAACTCCTAATATGGTTAAAACTCAATCGCAGGGCAAGTGACGTGTGAAAAGATTCAAAGACGGCAACAAACTTCCTTATTTGCTGATGCTTACTGCAGAAGTTACATTTTGATGTGACGAAAAGCGCCAGGCATCAGTAGTGGTTGACACATAAAAAAATGTTTTTAAAAACCTTAGAAGAACCGAGAAGTATTCAGTACGGCAGCTCACTGAAGGCAAAAACGTGACCCACCTTGTTCAGGGGCAGCACCATGAAGGCTCCACCACCACTGGCATCCACAATCATGGCCACAAACTTGGGATTAACAGAGCAGAAGTTGCTGTCCCAGGTCATCTGGGAGATTCGGATGTCATCATAGCACTGGTCAGCCTTCACAGCCTGACCAAAGACGTGACGGAACTTACTGGACCTCACAACCTTCCTGGACATGGTGAACTAAGACAAAGAAAAAGAGTTTTATTGATAGAGAGAAGAAATAAAATTTGCATAAGGATGAGACTCTAAAAAACAGAAGTATTGCAAAAGCATCCCGAAATCACCCAGAGAAAAAGCGTACAACTCCTTGCTTTTGGGCCTTTATGGCCTTTGATTTCAGGTGGAAATGAACTGAAACGCTCAAAGCTGACGACACAGTGGAGCAGGAAAACTAGAAAAAAGGGAAGCAAAAGCTTTCACAACTGCTTCCTCTAGTCTGTCTGAGCCTCTTCTCTATAGTTTGTCAAACCGAAATAATTCTGTGTGTGAAGCACAGACAAGACAGAAAACCTTAAAAGGGTGACAAAAATCCTGCTTTTAGGCTCATTACGATGTAATTAGAAGAGGTTAAGGAAGTGTCAAAGTGGCAGTTACACCGCATCCTAAAGAGTGAGCAGCAAAACCACAAAGCTTTCTCTAATGTGTCACACTCCTGTCTTCATTGGTATCTCTACCAACCTGCTGATGCCAAAATATGTAAAGATCAACCTGCAATCATTATGAAGTAAAAGCATCTTGTAATAAAGCAAGGTTGAGCTTTAATCCGTAGCTACATTTGTGTCAAACTCAAAGATATCCAGACTCTCAGCCAGATTCCACTGAAAATGAACAAACTCTCTGCCTAATCATGATAACGCCGAATAAAAACGTCCAATATGATTTGTTTTACCTCCATTTGTAGGTTTGACTTCCTGAAATCTGCAGCCGCGCCTTAGCCGAGACACAGAGGCACACAGCCGCTTTGCTGCATGTGCATCACAAGACCTCTGAGGCTGCCCTGTCCCTAATTCAATCAGCCTTTGTAGAGTGAGCTGTAATCGTATCAGGAGGCCAAACGCGCATCAAAAACCTGTTTCACCCACTATGTTGTGATGGGAAACGTGGAAACGGTCAAATTAGGTAACAGGTGATCCCTCTGAAGCAGAAGAAGCAACAGCCATGTGGAAAATTTGGAGGAAAGCCTCCTGATTTGGGATTGTTGACCCGCTGCTGACCCACTCGGGCGGTGTGCAGAGCTGCAGGGCGGACGCGGCCGGCTTACCTGGGAGTGGAGTCGGGGGGGGCGATTCAGCTCAGGAAGTTTCAGCAGCGCACTCAACACCCGCCACCAGAGTGAGGGCTCGGAGGAGACAGTAGGTTAAATACATCACAAAAAACGACACGAAGGAAGTGAGAATTTCAAATGAGGGTGGAAGTGGGAGGTGTCTGCTGCTTTGACACCGTGGGGCCGACAAACCCTGAGGGCACCATGCAGGGAGGCACTGTGCAAGCTCTGAGATCTCTCACAAGATCACGACACATTCAGAGCTCACTCATCCTGAAAAGTGTGATGACAAAAGAAACGGCTGGAGATACCATAACCTGAAACACAAACTTTAGAAAGGGAGAGATTTGATAGGTTGTTGTTGTTTATAATGAGTAATTACATGTTTATGGCTTTAAATGACTGCTCAAAGTCGCATCCACTGTCAGCTTTTCTGTGTTTGTGTGTATTTTGTACCTGTAAAACATAACAGGGTGTGAAACCAGGAGGGCCACTGCATGCTTTATTCAGTTTGTCAGCAGTAAGCTGGAGTAATGGCGGTGGGTGTCTCACACAGTTGTTGAGAAATCTTCTCTCGGTGGTTTTTCTGCAGCTTTGGCTTGTGCACAGCTCCATAAAGGCCCCCCCACGCCATTCATCCAGCTGAGCTCTGGGCTGATGGAGCTTTTCTCAGACTTTCTGCTGCTGCGTTCGGACCCTCGTCCTGTCGATGAGCCAGTTTCGGCCCAGCTTTGGCTGTGGGACAGACGGCCTTTCGGCCTCATGGTGGACTCCTCTGGCTAACAACTGAAAGATAAATTTAGCTTTACACTGCACAGTAAAGGCAATAAATCAGCCCCTAATAGCTTTAAGCCTTACTCCACCCAGTGTGAGGTCTAACATTCACCTTTAGCCTTAAAACTCCCTCAGAAAGACAGACGCACGCATCTGTGAACATGAACAGGATAAAATACAACTCCAAACAGGATGAAAGAGATGGCTGGTAGACAGGTTTAAAAATATAGATTTCAGTTTATTGCACAATCGTTGCTGGAGACTGAGGAGTGTGAGAGCCTGTCTGTTACACAGGATGCTAATGTTGGAAAGAGACGTGGAGGACAACTCAGGAACAAACTGTGGGTGTGTATTCCCGCCCGTTTGCTCTGCGAGCTCACAGGCCGGTGAGTGAAGCACCGTGGGGATGCCACCAGCATCGGGTCGGCGCCACCGGGGGAAAGGAAACCGGACTACGTACAGATGTCATGCTTGCACGGGTTCTGCACACAGACGCACGCACACGTGTTCATACATAGTATGGAAATAAAGACACACAACCCTGGAGGACAAGCTCTGGCAGCTCGACACATGTCCAGTTCCTCTGGGCTAGTCGGTCCTGTGATAGTGAATCTGAGTTCCCACTAGATGGAGCCACACTCACTCACTCACCCACTCACGCTTTTGCGACACTGCAGATATGAAGAGACAATAACAGACAGACCCTCCAGAGAGCTCCTTTCATCTTAAAGGAAAGGGCTTGTCTCATACCTGTACACATAGACCAGTGTCATTATTAGAATCCACAGAGTTACAGTATTCATAGTAATCAGTTTGTAACAATACAGTTAATCCATTATAAACATGTTAACAGGCTATCCGGCACCTGTGTTATTCAAATAAAAAAACAAAAATTGTGTTTTGTTAGTGATGTTTTCGCACATCTTGTCTTTTTTTTTTTTCCATTCAACATACAGACAAAAGGACTAAACACCGATTTTTCTGAGCAGGTTCCACTCCTGTAACATGGCTTCCGGGGAGACTTCCCTCTCCACCTCCCTCTTCCCTCGTGCGCAGTCAGTTGCGACTTTTAAGGGGTTTAACGGACTGAGCTGCGGCCGACGGGCAAAGGCAGGCGGACCTCTCCCGGCCATGTTCCAGACAGCAGAAGTCAGGCGTCAGATGTTCCAGCTACTGTTATGGCACCCTGAGAAGTGGGACACCCAGGATGTTGGAGTGAGCCCTCCGTAACAGCGGACCGGGAGCTCCTTAACCAACGGAAATCGACTTTGCTGTTGCGTATCCTTCGGCTGATAATGCATAGATTGACCAGTGGTAGTCACGAGGTATTCAGATGCCCGCCCACGTTTCCCACTGTGGTCACAAATGTCTTCCTCACATGTCTGAAAAAGCATGTACATTTATATGATCAAGAGCATTCTGAGTAAGGGCCACAAAAGGTGAAACAACTCTACATTTTTACTGAAACTAATTCCAGGGTTGTTTGTGTTGTTCACACACACACATATATATATGTAGATATATATGTATATATATGTGTATTTATATGTGTGTGAGATATATATATATATACATATATATGTATATATCCACACACACACATAGATACATATATATGTGGACGTAAGCAAGCAAAAACTCCACTGATATTGAAATCTGAAGCTAAGCCGTGAGCTGTGTCTGCGTCCCTCTCTCAGGTTTCGCTTTGGCTGTGAAAGAGAGCAGCAGCTTCCATGTGGCTACACATGAATTTCATCCCTTCTTAGTTTCCGCTCTTGATAAATTGCATGTTGGAAAACAAAAAAAAAACAAAAAAAAAGGAATCAGGGTATACTTTCTGTACTGTATGCGTTTATAATCTACAAACATCTATTTACATCTTCTCTATGGATGCTGAATATGTTTCTGAGGTGGGATTCACTCTGGTCCAAAGCCCTTTGGAGAACCATGAACAGCGCAGTTTGGTTGATAGTGATGTTCGCCTGCTCTGCCACTCCTGTGGGGGCGACCCCACTCTCCAAACTCAAGCCTCCAATGTCCATAGCTAGGAGTGAGTGAATGACCCGTTGCTGGCTACTATAAACATTAGACGATTAGCTAACACTATGAGACATCAGTTTCTGTTTCACAGCTACTTTCATGCAGTTTTTTTCAGTCTCATTCAATGGCCAAAAAGTACATTAGCTTTCTGCTTTTACATTGTACACTCTAGTTACAGCAGGTAAAAACCACTCTCAGGGAGAGGATGGCAGACAAACCGTATCGGACTCTCAGCGGGAGGGGGGGGGGGGTTTAGAGTCTGAGGTTCATTTGTGTTAACTGGGTTTTGGGAAATCTGTCTTCACTTATGAGTCAGTGTCAACACTCAAAGAAGAGCATGTGCAACAGCTCACAGGCAGCTAATTTGGCAACGTGAAAAGGGGCTGACGGGATTGGCAACTTGTCAGTCGGCAACTGAGACTGTTGGCGAGGGAAGTGAGGGTAAATCGTCATCGGTGAGGGACTGAGAGGTTTTCAGGGCAACGCAGCAGTCCAGGGAGAGGAAAGCGAAGTTACCGAGAAGAAAAACTGAGCCGAAATGTGACGAGCAAACACACACCTGCCGGAGCGCACACATGCTGGGGGGGTGTGGGGGTTCATTCCTGCTTACAGCAGTTAGGCCGACCCAAGAGGAATAAATACCGAATGCTAATAAAAGTGCAAGTTCTGCTCCGTCCCAGAACACAAATACAGCAAAAGTGCCCTCAAATTATGAGAAGAAACATGGCAATTACGTCCTCATTTTTGGCGAGGACAGACCAGGAACCTTTAAGGTCAATGCAAAAGTAAACATCCCTATACAGAGGAAACGCATTGAGGGAAAGCTGACAAACAGATCATTAAACTGGATGATGTGAAGGTCAGACTGCAATCATTTTCAGATCAGCTGAAACACATGGAGATAAATCTTTTTCCACAAAGTCACTAGGTGACCAGAAAGTCAAGAAAAAAACGTGAGAGTACCGGGGGAAATGTGCAGGTAATCCTCAGGATTTTGAGCAAATAAACAGATTTTCTTTGACCTCTAATTCATTGGGTAAAAGAGTGATCCTGCAAAGGTTTGAAAGGCATAAATCTGCCAGCACACAAATACGACTCGTCTCAAAGAACTAAAAAAAAAAACACTCGATTCAGTGTATAATGTGCCCATAGAACCTGGCTTTCAGCCACAATAAGTTTAAAACGGGACAAACATTCACGAGTAATTGCTGGCGATCCCACAGTGGCGGCGCCACACGTGCATACGGAGGCTTTCAGTGTAAACTGCCTTCTCACTTTAAACTGCACATTTATGGCCTTCGATGCACAATAAATGTGCACAAGCACGTCAGTAGAATTAAACATCAAGTGCAAAGAAACTCATTCCCATGGGTTAAAACAAACGCCACAAAACGTGACTCAAACAGTGGTTAAAATCCCCCTCGCTGTGAACAGGGGTCATAAATACAAGAAACGCTAAATAAATTAAGTTGGCCAGCGATAAGAATTCTGATTAGCGAGCAGAATTTTCTTGGCGCAGAGTCGTGCTGCAAACAAAGCCAATAACACTGCTCTGCGGTCCGGGGAGACTGGGGGGGGGGGGGGGGGGGGGGGGCACTAACTGCTAACATGCTACGCTCAGAAATGAACCCCCTCACCTGCATTCATCTTCACTGGTTACTGTGAGGACAACAGGGAAACACTGGGTGGAGGAGGTGAGGACTGGGCTTACGGAATTTACACCTGCTATAAAAAATAGAGGCGCCGGGGAGCCTGCCTGTGTGACGTGGACGAGCAAAGATATAGATGTGCTGCATAGGTAGCAACAATGACCTCTGAGAGAACGTGATATCGTTTAGACAATCGTTACCATCTACGACACCTAATGCTCAAGTTGACCTTCTACGGTTACACAAAGGCTTTAAACTCAGCAGCAGTCGACTTTGGTTTCCAACTTTGAGCTCAGACGTTTTACAGTATAACAAGCAGATAATTAATTTACTGTTTAAATATTCCCTCTGTACTGTACTGAGTGTGTGTGTGTGTACGTGTGTGTGGAGCGTCTCAGAGTGATTGTGCGAGTTATTTGACCTGCAGGGATGGATATGAACATTCTGAATTTCAACATATGCGCTCAGTTCCCCTGAAACCCCCCGCCCCCCCCGAAAGAGGTCCGCCGACCTCGTGCCCCATGGTCCGTCGGGGTCAGTCGGAGGGACAGTTGTAGCTGTTGATCCACAGCAGGTCGTCCAGGACGCCCCAGTGCAGGTAGAGGATGGAGCCCACCACCAGTACGTGCATGATCTGGTGGCTGTTGCACCAGTAGTCGAACAGGCCCGGCCGGAAGCGCTCGGGGATGCGCGCGATGTTGATGACGCCGCCCAGCACGGCCAGGGCGTCCATGGTGAGGAAGTGGCGCAGCGAGGTGGGGCTGCCGCCGCCCACGCCCACCCAGCGCAGCAGGAAGAAGGAGAAGCGGAACAGCGCCTGCCAGGCGAAGGAGCGCAGCCGCCGCACGCTGCTGCGGGCCGTCACGGCGCAGTAGATGGCGTGGCTGGACAGCAGGATGTAGACCAGCAGGGCCACGCTGCGGATGAGGGGGTAGCACAGCAGCGTGCTGTAGACGATGGGCAGCGCCCCTGAGGCACAGACAGACAGACAGAGGGACGGACAGAGGGACGGACAGAGGGACGGACAGAGGGAC